>WAAE01000047.1:0-26453 GCA_013400495.1 Nicator chloris
TTAATGCTTTTCATAGTTGATTTACAGTAGTTGAAAATAAACTGTAGAAAAATAACATGATGACTGTGGCTTTTTTTTATATGTTAATCTTCTTTCATTTTAAGAACTGAGGTATCATTCTGTAAACATGGGAAATACTGTGTTCACTGTTTGAGTTCTTTTCTCCTCATCTAAACAGCTTCTCTTTAAAAGCAAGTCACCTACCCAGGTAGCTGTTTATTTCTCTAGAAGATGACAAAAAATTGAAGGACTCATGGCAAAGTACACAAGTGGGAAGGAGCAATGGCTGCTGCTAATTGGCTGCATGAAACAGTTGTACTGAAAGATATTTCTATGAAAAAGCTGATGCCTCCTCCTGTGAACATTTGCTTACCTGGATAAATGCCCATTCTTTGCACTTAGGGCTGCAAAAACTGCAAATATATTTAATTACCCAGCACCTAATGGCCATGCTAATATGATTAGTGAGAATTTGAAGTTTTTGGTGGTTTTTTTAACCATTTTTTTGGCAGGGTTTTTGGGCTGGTGACTCGCATGCTGTGGCTGCCTTGCTTTTCTTTGGGTTCTTTGGTTTGGATGCCTTGAGAGGTCTCTGGCATACATCAATTCAACGCTGCTTGATTTTGCAGATCCCCCTTCCACGTGTGTTTTTCACAGTTATCGGCGTGATGTGACCTTTGGATGCCTGCACGTGCTGCTGCTGACACTGTTTGGGCTTCTCCTAGGCTTGATCTTGAATCTGAAGGATTCTGCATAGGTAGCAATTCTCCCTGGAGTATGAAGTGTGTATTATTAGCCAACAAAGCATGTTTGTCTGCAAAGTCCTGACACTTTTGCACAGTCAGCTGTTTTATTTTTTGCCATTTGACCTGTCTCTCCACTATGCCTTAAAAGAGGAGGTTAGAACACAAAACTGCTGGGTAGTGCTGCTTTTGCAAAACTCTCTTTGCAAGTTTATTTTTTTGCGCTGGTTAGTCGCCTTTTGTGTTGGCTTGCTTTTAGATAAGTTTGGATGGACCTAGACCATTGTTTGTAGCCTGCAAACCGTTCCCACGGAGCACAAGGGCCGTGTGGAAGCTGCTGACATCATGTCAGCACAGCATTGGTGTGTATTTACTGCCCCATGGAGGCATGTGGTGATCTGGGGCATTGCCTTTGTCATGGGCTTTCAGGTCACAATTTTCTTATGTGAACCTGGATGTGGTTACGTGATAACCAGATGCACAACGAGTCTTGCCAAGAAGCCCACTTGAAAAATAATTCTGATTCAGAAGCAACTGGGATGTTTTGGTAGTTTTGTGAAGGCTGCTCGTGTATTTTTATCTGGTGCATGTGTTACAGGAGGTCTTGAGCTCAGGCCTGTTGTTTCCTTTAAGCCAAATTCTTACTGTAACTTCTGTGCTCTGTCTTGAATTTCTGGTTGGCTTTACATGGGGATTAAAGCATTACAGGGAAAACATGCTGAAAATAAGGCTGTGTTAGTCTGATGCATGGTCTTCCTCCTCCTAAATTACTGCTTTTTGCTCCAAAGCAACTCTTAGCATGTTATCTTATATACACTCACATCTCTTAATCAGAGACCTGTTTCTTATGTCCATATTGCCATTGAGCTGTCTTCAAGAACAATTGTGAGGCTTGTAACAAAAGGCAAAGCAAGTACAAACCATGTAGGCCATATTTTGGTAGGGTTGTCAGCTGCTGTTGTGCTTCAAAACAGATGCTGCTTCAGCAGGCAGCTCTTCTGAAAGAAATGCCTTTAAAATGGAAGTAAAATGAAGTGCTTGGAGTGGAAATAAAAAACCAAGAAACACTAAGCTCAGTGCAGTTATGATGAGATTGCCTGAGAGCACTGGGAGCAAGCCAGGCATGAAAATTAAATGCCTATCTGCTTTTTGTCTTGGAGAAATATCTTAAAAGCTGATGTGCTAGAAATGACCGGAAAAATGATCCAGAACCTCATCACCTTCCTCCTAGGAAAGAGCTGCTTTTCTGATGCTCTGTTAAATTGTATCTTCTGTCATGCCTCAGCTGAAGTTCTAAATGAGTCAAGTGTATGTGGCTTCCTTGGTTCTCAGCCTCCCACAAATGTTCCCTGCCTTGTGCAGAACAGTGACTTTTCCAGAGAAACAAGGTTTGCTAGGTGACTTCGTACAGAGCTCAAGCTGATATTATGTAGTTACATGTAAATCTAACTAGACAAAAAACCTGCAGTACTTCAGGAATATCTATCAAGCAGATTTTTTTATAAACGTTGTTTTAGTTTTGTGGATTCAAAGAAATCAGTTGTTACACATCTATGATGTACCTCAGAAAAGTCATCTTGTTAAGTGGCTTTACACTGTATGTCCAGCTGAACAGATTTTAAATTTCTTCTTGGTCTAGAGCAAATGGAAACAATTTTCAGATTCTTGCAGTTATAACTATCTGTTTCATAAAGAATGAATCTGAATTCATTTGTAGTCCTGTGCTTCTGTAGGTGGTAACTTCTAGTTAGTCTTTTCTGCAGCGAGCTCTGCAGGGAATATACAGCAAAGATGGACATGATAGTTAAGGAATTCCTACATCCAAACTGAATATAACTCAGTTGTTCTGCCTAACACATAGGCTGGGTATGACTGCTACCAGGGTTCCTTATTCTTAGCTGGACTTCGATTGTCCATGATGTGTGAGTTGGAATTGCCAGTGAGATCACAGTGTGAGGAATGTATCCAGATTACTAAAAAAAACCAAACTTGTACAAAACATGTTCCACACAATACACTGACATCCAAGGTAGTAGTTACCACAAAGGCTTTGCTTCAACAGAAGCTACAAAAAAAAAAACAAAAACAACAAACAAACAAAAAAAACCCCAACCAAACAAAAGACAGCAACAAAAAACCCTGGGTAAATTAGTTTTGGTTTTCGATTAGGTGGGTTTTTTTTGAGTTTTGAATTGGTCTTGTTTTGAGAGTGCCATTTTGCTAGTGCTTTTTTTTTTTAATGTGAAGTGTTTTTATTTGGTGGTGTTTTTTCTTTTTTAATTTCCTTTGAAAGGCAAACTTCAAGTTTAGTTCTTGCTTCTCTAATGAGCTGTAGTTCATGAGAAGCAAGTTAGTGCAAGGGTAATGCCCCAGCATTGAAGACATAGGGGGAAAACCCAGTCTAAAAAAAAAAAAGGCAAAAAACCCCACAAACAACCGAACCAGACTTTTAATTGTTGAATAAACTCTACAAGTTGGTTGTAACACCCTGCTTAAATGTACTTGGATTTACCTGAGAAGCATCAGATATGGTCTACTGTGAGATGTAGGGAGTGCTTAAAGGTTATTATCCTTTGAAAAAAGGGAGGAGGGGGCAGAAAGTGGCAGAGTGATGGAGAGGGTTTTCATTGACTCGGTCTATGCAGTACTGCCCCAGCACAGTGTGATTTATGGTGATCTCATCAAGTCTGAAGATCACCACTCCTAGGTAGCTGAGGAGGAAAGTGTACTAAACTGTAGTGAAGACCAGCTCTAACAGAGGTTAGGGCTGGTAAATGGAAATGCTGTCTTCAGTTTAGAAGCTTTCAGGAATATTGGATTTTACAATCCCATGAGAACTTGTAATAAAAATTAATTGGGAGAAGGCATCATCAGGTGCTTCTGTTGGTAATTATTGGCCATAATATCCACCTGAGTAAATGTGTGCAAATTGTTTCATTCAGGGATTACTTTGTATTGTAAAATGCCCACAAATGTGAACGTGTATAAGAATATTTCTCCCTCACTTCGGTAACTGATGAAGAAAATTTTTTTATTACTATGTGAAATGTGTGATAGTGGCTGCTTAGATATATCCAGTGCTCAGCATGAATCCTGAATTAGTCAATTACACTGTAAAATTTTCTGGGCTAAAGACATTTTGAGGTTCTTACTCCATAAATTAGGGTACTAGAGCACTGAAAACAGTCTAATTTTTGTTTTTATTTCCTGAAAATAGGTACAAGTCTAATATATTTCCTTTTTTTTTTTAAATAATTAATTTTTAGCAAGATCTGCAAGATAAATTATTTTTCTGCAGTGGACTCAAGCACCACATTAGGTGCTGAAAGGATTCCTATGTGTTGTGTGGACCACTTTGATTCAACAAGTAGCAAAACAGCTTAAACACTTTTGAGTAAGAAAATCTGAAGCCCATTCTAAAGAAAGCAAGTCTAAGGAAATCTCCATTTAGAATATTTTTCTAGTTTGCCTGGTTTTGGATAATGGTGTGTTGTGGGGTGTTATGCTGTTGTTGGCTTTTTTTGGAGAGGGGGTTGGAGGTTTTTCCTTGTTGTTTTCTGTTGGTTTCTTGTTTTATTTTTTATAGTTTGATTTAGACGACATTTTTCCATTTCTATGTGTTCTGTAAGCCCTAGATTGTCTCTTCAGGCCAAACTAGACATTACAATGAGCAAGGAGAATTAAAGAAATAGAGACTCTCTCCTGTTTCTTTATCCTGCTGAAAAGTGGGCCTGGTGGTTTTTCAGTCATTTCCCAGCAGAGATAGACTGTCCTTGCTTCTATCCCTTCACAGCCTTTATTTTTATTTTCTCAGCTTTCAAGATTTAGTACGTTCTGAGGTTTTATTTTTCTGTTTCAATAATGAAGTAATCAAGTGAATTCTTTAGCATGAGTATTGTAGATGCTGATTAAAATTAGTAATTTTTGAGAACTATTACACCGTTAAAAGTACTATTACACTGTAACAAATACTAGTGTAATGCTTTTAATTTTTAAGTATGATAAATCTCACAAGTTTTCACCTTAAAGACTTAGTCTTTCAGCATTTAAGTTTGGAGAAGCTGCAAAGACCCATGAAGCACTGTAGTAAATGTGTGAGTAAATATGTGAAGGAGTTAGAATATATGCTTAATTAAATTCTGTTACTTTATATTCATGGAGAGGATTTGTCAACATTAATTAGTTCATTTGCAAGACAGTCATATTGGCAAATTGTTCCTTTCCTTTAATAGGATCAGATGTTAAAGTAAAAATATATGGGGAAACCTAAGACTGTAACAGTAGTTTAGCAGGCCTGGTGTGAAGTGCAGGATCTGTTGATTTGCTGTTAGACCATAGCCCTGTATATTTTCCATGCTGTGCATTGTTTTGATGATGACCTAATTATTGGGAAACTTTCCTTTTTTCCAAGTAAGAAGTTGAAAACAGAGGTTAGTTTTGATATGCTGAAAAACATGAGCAGCACAGTTTCCTCATTCAACAGACACTTTATGGAACATTTGTACCAAATTGATGGAATCAGATTAAGAAAACTTGGGTACAAGTTATAATAAAATAGGAGGAAACTCTTTCTTGGCTCATATTTGTAAATCGTTCATGGACTACTGGAGGAAAAGGAACATGTCTCCTAATTTTTTTAATTTTTTTTTTCACCCTTCCCATGATGTTTTAAAAGTGGGGTAGAGTTCCAGGAGAAAGAAGAAACAGGTTGCCTCTTATTTCATTCAAGGCTTAGCACATTTTTCCTTAAATTTATTTGATATCCATTAACAGGGGTGTGTTAGCATAGATGGTGATGTAATTTGCTTCTTCTGACCTGAACACTTCATGCTGGCTCACGGAAAGGTAGGAAGGCAGAGTTAAGCTTCCCTTGAGCTCCCCTGAGTTCTGGGCTCCAGTCTGATAACCTAAACCGACCTTTTCCGAGTCAGCTCTTGCACATTGCTGCTCTTCAGGACTTTGCAGTGGTAGTTTTTGGATTTGGGGCAACAAGCACTGAGGGGTTGATCCCTTCTTTTCTCACCATCTTTATTATTTTTTGTCTGGAAAGCAATGTTCTCAAATAGATCTCTTCCCTCCCTCCATAAACTCAATATTAAGTAAAGAGCACAAGCACATGTACAAGGAATGTTGTGTTGCAGCTCTTCCTTACTTGTTTTTATTTCAGACCAGAGAAAATGAGATTAGTTAAGCAATACTATGCTTTCGTTATCAGATTTGTTTTAATTTTGAGTATGATGGTGATTTAACAACATCTATTTTTTCAATAATAAAACCATGTTTCTTTTTTTTTTCATGCCTGCTGAGAGTCTAAAATTGTTTGTAAACACTTACCAAAATATTCCTGAATTTTGAGACAAGGGGGAAATTAAGTGACTTGACCAAAGTGTCAGGCTAAGTGTCTGCTAACAGCAAGCTCCTTTCTAGGACACTATATACCCTTTCTTGATTTAATGTGTACAAATATCAATTTATTACTAGAGATGAGCTTGGATTACTGGGAAAGAAAATCCCCCATAGAGAAAATGGAAGGTGTGTACATTTCTGTGCTGTCAGTGCTTTAAAAGGAGGGATGAAAAGAGGCAACGCGTGCTGAGATCAGACATCAGATGGTGTTTCTAAGCACAGGTGAAAAGGTGTAAAGGTTTTATTCCTGTTGAAGTGCCAGTGGTAGGCTTGCTTTCAGAGCTCAAACCTGCAAGACACAGTGACTTATAGAGCCAGGGCTGTTGAGTACCACCACTCAGAGGGGTTCAGGCGGGGGAAGGCTTTTTCTTGCCTGGTGCCCCAGGGTGGATCTGGCTGTTAACTAGTCAAGTATGAAGTATCAGGTTTTCTGTCCACTGCACAGGCAGAAAATCAAAGTGGCTGGTAGCTGGTTACACAGCATCAGCAAAAGCAAGTTAAAAGCCAGTTGAAAGAAATTTTAACCTTGAGATAGGTCAAAAGTAGGGTGGGAAAAGAGAAGGAACCAGAGTGAGCAAAAGAAAAATGGATGGGCTGCCATGGTGTCACTGGGCCCTCAGACTGAGGGGAGAGGTGCATGATGGAGCCTTGCTCTGCTCTGTGGTTGGGCTGTGATAAAGGTATAATTGGCCAAGTATGTATTTTTTTGTTGTTGTTCTTTTTGTTGTTTTTTTTTTTGTTCCTTTGTTAATTTTGGCCTGGATTGACATTCTTTATGTGAAACTATTTCCTGTCCTCTGCAGGAGTTCAGTGGACAGATCTGGTGGTCCTTTCTGGATGTTTAATTATAAAAATGTTATGCCAAACATAAGTGTACATAAAACAAATTAAGGGCCCTCAGTGTGATTGGAGACTGCACTGCTGATTATAACAAGAGTGAGTATTAAACGTGGATGTCTTGGCTAGGAAGCCTCCTGAAATGAGATCTGTTACAGGTTTAGCGCCGCCGTCTTCACGCACTATGGTTCTGAACTCAGAAGGGTCACACAAGCATTCTCAAAATAATCATAGCATCTCAAAATAATTTTAGCTCACGAAGACCTGCAAACATTTTACTATTAGTATGTGTTTGGGGAGACCCAACCCCTTTCCTTGTGTCGAGCTGGGAAGCGTGGCCAGCGTTGCATCTCGAGGTTGCGCGATGCGGCCGTCGCTCTTCCCCGCGCTGCTGTTAGCAATCCTGGCTGTACCCGAGGGCTCCCTGCCTGGGGATGTCTGCTGGAGCAGGGTGGGCTGACAGCTCACACAAGGTCATCCCAGGTGGGGCTGGGAAAGAAGCCAAGCCGTGCTGCATGCTGGCAGTGCGGCGCTGCGTTACCCCTGGGTGGCTGCGCTGCCTATCAGCGTGTGACAGCGCTGCTGTTCCCCTGCAAAGGGGTTTGTTTACTCCTGGAGCCCACGTCCACTCCTTCACTTGCCTTGAGCAGAGCTGCTGCTTTATGTAGCTGTGGCAACTGAACCATGGGCCCTTGCAAGAACCGAGGGAAATCTTGGAGTATATGCTGTTCAGGGTTTAGTTGTTGTGTGTATGTTTGCTTGGCACCCTTTAATGTAAATCAGTGTTTTTCATGCTCTCCAAAGGAAGAGCAGGGCAAGTGCTTGTTGCTGCCTGGTATTATACCTGTAAATAAAATGTGTTTACACATGGAAGTGTCAACTTTCATGCTATAGCTTTAATATACTCTGTTTTATCTTGTGGCTTTTTTTTTTGTTAGTGTTTTTGGCTTGTTTCTTTGTTTTGTTTGGTTTAGGTTGTTTCTTTCATAGGTTGTTTGTTTTGGTTGTTGCTGTTTTCCCTTTATTTTTTTTTTAGGTCAAGTACAGATGTTGTTTCACTCTCTTGGGTCCTTTACCATGAAATCTTTCGGCTGTAGCCAAAATGATTTTACGTAACTTTTGTAGGATGGCAAAATTATTGTCTTATGTACTTAACTAAGGATGGAGCAAACAAAGGGTTATGATGGGGCACTTCAGCTGCAGGGATCTCGGAAGAGTGTTGCCACAGATACAAAAGCAGCTTGTACAATGTGGATGCTCTTGGGAGGCTCAGAGAATCTAGAGAAGACAGCCAAAAATGGCATTTAGACGATAGGAATGAATGACTGGGAAGTAGATTTAACAGGGCAGAGAAGGAACTCACTAATTTATTCTTGGTTGTTTCTGACAAAATGAGTTGGAAAATAGTATCTGTTCCATAGGAAATCCTGCTTTTTAATTGTCACTCAAATTCAGGGCAAAAGTTTTGTTTACCACAGAAATGATACACCAATAATTTACTTTTGGGTGTATTGAAGTCTTTTTGCCTAATCAATGTTGAATCACTCCCATTTGATTTTGGAAAAAATCAAACCATTATAGATTGAAATAGATAAAAATTCAAACAGAAAAACAAATATCAAGTTTTAGCAAAATGAAAAAATGCTAGTCAAGTATTTTGAAACTTAGAAAATGTTTTCAAACTGTACTTGAACAAAAACAATTTTGATAAAAATACTTGTTTTGATGAAGAAGTATATAACTTTCTTACTGTTTTTAACTCCTGTGGGCTGTATCACGCAGAGATGAAAATGAGGTAGTTGAAACTGTTACCAGACCCTTGTAGCAGAAAGCAGTTGCGAAGGTGTCAGGCTGAGATGGCATCCTGCTTCTGCCACATTTCTGTGTTGCTGCTGAGCGTCAGAGTACCCGCTTAAAAAGGCACAACAATTCTTGTGTGGCTCACAATAGACGTCAGCTCCATGTTTTAAAGGACCTGACGTGCAATGTTGAACTGAAATTTTCTCATCACAGCGAGAGATTCAATGGATGACAATCAGGCTGCTTGTAGAGAAGTCCGCAGTGTTAGAGTTTGTATTTGTATTTGTCTAAAACAACTCGAGGTGAGGGAGTGCTTTTTTTGCCTGAGCAGCTTTTAAGGGATTAGTGTAAGGAGATCTCCTGCAAAGCTGACTGGAGAAATGACAGAGAAACAATCAGTTCTATGTTTGTGTGCTTTTACGTGGAGTTGTGCTGTCAACAAAAGCAGTAAAACAGAATTTCCAAATTTGTGTTATCCCAGAGGAATGTACAGAAATTGTACAGTGCTGGTAATGCACTTCGTGAAATAGGTGGATATGCAAATAAGACAAGCAAGTTTTGTGTACTTGCTGTAGATATAGCAAGAAAAGAAAAAAAAAACAAATCCAGGCAAGACCAAGAATTCCTTCCTCTTGTTTCAAAAGAAGGTATCTTTAGGCAACAGTGAAGAAAAATGCTTCAGAACTTTGCAGAACAGGTCAAACTTTAATTTGTAGAGTAGAGCTTCAGAATATATCTTGGGCTTTTTTGTACGTGTTTCTGTTGATACTGTTTACCACGATTCCTAACAGAATACATTGATGGGAAACAAACCCTCAGGTAACACTCTCAATGCTGTGTTGATCAGTCCATTCCAGTGAGGTTTCATTAATGTTTCTGTGCTTAAATGGTAGGATATGATTTTTGGCACCTGTCATTATAACTTGTAGTTTAAAGGTAAGACTATATTATAGCTATTGATTAAATCTACTCATGTATAATCAGTGTGTGTGATTTCAGCCTATGTAACAGCAATAAAATACAAGTGCAAAGAAATTAAAGTGCCCACAAGTACTGGCTTCCTTGTAACTTTACTGTAGGTATTCTATAACTAAGAAGCTTCAGATAATGTTGATAAATGAGTGCTGGTTATTTCTTTTAGTCTTACCTAAGAGAAAAACCAGGCTGGTAGAAGCTTATTTCCCTAATTTGAGAGCATATGTGAATTGTTCTGAGTCATTACCATGCATTTATGAAGTAGTAAGCCCTGTTAAAAAAAGGCATCAAATCCCAAAAGTTGGAATATGTTTCAAACATTGAAATGTACCATAGATTAACTTAGAGCCTTTAATGTGATTCAATTCCATATCAGGCTTTTTGGTGCGTTGGTTTCTGGGCAGGGGGGAGGTTCATGGTAAATTGGTGTGTTCTGTGATTGGATTTCTAGAGTTTGTGCTATAGGTGAGGAGAGCAGTATTAAGGTGATGAATGATGTTTATCTTCTTCTCTAATTTCTCCTAACTTTAATAAATTAATATGTTTACCTAAAAAAAGGCAAGCTGCCAATCCTAACCACGAACAGAGTGATGCAGTGTTTGTGGTGTTTTTATCAATCTCAAAAGATAGGTACAGGTTGAAATTGTTTTACACTGGGAGATATCTTTATTTATTATGTGGTAGGCAACATTACAGTTCTGTTCTTTCAAGAAAATGTCTTTGGTTTTAGTAGTGACTATACTCATTTCAGGAAGAAAATACACCATTGAAGAAAACACTTATATAAGTACATAAAAGAAGTGGTGCTTTACTGTGGTTTCTCAATAATTGACCAATTTTCCCACTCTGAACCAGAATGTTTCAGAATGAACTGAATCCGTCCCAGAACACTACTTGAAAACATTTACACGCTGTGTATTGTTCATTTATAGAGCTCTTGTTCATTTGTGGACAATCTCTTAAGATTTAATTGCTGTCAAATAATAAAAACCATTTTTTTATCAGGTGATGATTTATAAGTAAAGATAACATTTATTCCTGAGTTCATTTAGATTTTTTCAGGCAGCTTAGCTTTTTCAATAAGCAGCAATTATTTTCAAGTTAGGGTCTGTGGTTGTAGATACCCCAAAGAAGAGGATGTATTAATCTCGGTCTTCAATTGCTTTGTTTTTCTGTCCCGAAATTCAATTTTCAAGAGCATGTTTTTCTGAAACATTCAGCTAATTCTGCAGAGGTATTTTACTGATAATCCAAGTCTTCTTCCTAGCTGCCTTTTTTTTTCCTTTTTCAATATGAAAACCTTGATTCTGAGCAGAGGTTTAACCTTCCAACATGGGAGGTGTTAAGTGATTCAGCCACAGCCTGACTTTTTATTTTCTCAAGAGAAGTAAAACCCCTCAGTAAATAACAGGAATAGTAATAATATGTTGGAAAGCCCACTAATACTTTTGGATTTCTCTGAACCTTAATATTTTGAATAGCCTGGCCTTCAAAGGGTTTTTGTACTCTGTCTAGCCATTATGCAGTTCAGGAGTGTTTATTCTGTGTATATAATTTTACATAGAAATACCTACAATTTTTCAGTGGGATCCTCACACTTCTTAAGTAAATTGGACCTTTAATTAAAGCTCCTATTCACTGCCAGTGCTGCTCTTCCTAAGAGGTGTGGAGGTAGAGGAGAAAAAAGTTTGTACTAGGTCTTTTACTCCCTAGGATAGACTGTATCAAATGGATAGCTTTAGATGTATTTTGTAAGTAAATGCTTTTAATTTAGTAGCTTTCACTTATTTTGCTTGTTCCACAGCCACACCTGTATTACCACAATCATATTGAACATGTAGAAAGCACTAATATTTCGTGTGGTTTGGTTTTCATCCTTTCAGTTATTTCCTCACTGAAGTCCCAGTGCAAAATTGAGCAGGGCCATTGAATTGTAGTCAGGGTGTGACACATTTGTGGCCTTGTGGGTGATGCTGCTGAGGGCATTGCACTGCCTGAGGAGTCAGACTAATGTGCTGGGATTCTGTTCAGATGACCCATCAAGGATGGAGGTGGTTGGACTGTGAGGAGACAGGAGTAAACACTGTTGCTGCTTTGCCTGAATTGCTGTATTATATATATTTATTGTGATTATAACTACATTTTTATGTCTGGAAGCGGCAAATATATCGTAGCTGGATCCTCATCATGGGGGAAAGGACACTCTCATCCTGGAAAATGTGGTTTTTGCAGAATCTTTGGAAGGAAGACCGTACTTACGCAGTGACTTTTTTCTTTTGCTACATTAGCAACTGGGCTTTCTGTTAACCACAGAAACCTTTAGATATTTTTCTCCTACTTCACTAGAATGTACTTGTCTGCTGGGAGGTTGAGGTTAACTTGATTTCTGACTTGAATTGAAAATCAATTCAACTACCCCTTAGTCATAATGCTATAAACTACGTTTGTAGTAGAAGCTGATCTAGTGTTGAATTATATGTGAGTTGGTGCTGGGAATTGAGCCCTAGCTTCCTGAAATGGAAGTTTTCATACAATGACAGGCTTTTTTTCCCTTTTTTCTTTTAATAGTATCTGCTGTAATGAGGAGTAACTATAAGTTATATTTTGCCAAAATATGGAGAGCTGGAACTTCCTGACTGCTTAGTTGCAGTTTGTGGGGTTTTAGTTGTTTTTTTGCTTGTGGTTGTGTGGATTTTGCTTGCTTGGATACAGCGTAATATTTTTTTTTATGTATGTGTGTGAGGCTTTTCTGAGGGTCTTTTCATTAAGTGCTTGTGGTCAGGTTGCAGCTCATAAAGACAAATTCAGTAAACAAGCAGAAATACTAAGTAGAAGAATAATACTTGCTTGTCCATAATACAGACATTTTTAGTTTTGGAGGGGGTTTCTTGTTTTGATTATGTGCAGGCTTTGTTAAGGTGAATTTGTCAGAGACTAGTTTTCCTGATGAATTTTTGTTACTCGTAAAACAAATCTAAAAAAAAAAATATCATCAGTTCTGTTGATTGTTGTTCTTTTTTTAGTCTCATCTACCAATGACTCTGGAAGTGAAGTTTATGCAGTTCAGCCATTTGAGTCCTTTCCCCTTCATGCCTTACATGGTTTTTTTTGATCACCTTGTGAATTGATGTAAATTTGAGAGAAATTAAGTACTCCCCTTAGTTTTAGCAGAGATCATAGTTGTTGGCTGTGTTTGCTGCTGGCTAATTACATCTGTGATTCAACATGATTCAGCATATCTGTATTTTAAGTTCACTGTATTTTTGGTTTTTTGAGTGAGGCGGCTGGTGCTGCAGTTCAGGGTCTGATTACAAGTGGTGGAACAGACGAGGATGATATGGAAGCTGGTGGGAATGAAGGTGTGGTGAGATGGAAGAGTTCATAGAGGAGTTGTTGTTGGTTTTTTGAGTGGAAATACAGGGTTAAAATCCAGAGGAGGCCGAATTGCATCAGTTTGATTGCTCAGCTTGATGTTTTGTGCTTTACACTTGAGTAGAACTGTGGAGAACCACTGGAGAAGTTGCCAAGTCTGTGTGACAGCAGGCATCTTATGGTTTGGGTGGTCTTCAGAGAGTCTCATTTTTTATAAATATGTGGCAGTGAGAGGCACAGAGCATAAGCATGAATTGCATGGAGAACTTAAAAGAGAATGGTATGTTCAATTTGCTCTTTAATTATATCATGCTTATGTTAATATAAATGAGTCACAATTTGTTGAAGAAATGTGAACTTCATGGCAGTCTTCAAGGATGTGTTCTCTGTTTTATGCTTCAGTGTATTCATAGTCAGCTATGATATAGAGTATTATTTTCTGTTGATTTTTTTTGTTTGAGGAGAGGAGAACAAAAACCTCAAGCATCGATGGAGTTTGCAGCCAAGTGTTTAGGGCTGATCTGGTTTTTTTTACTTGATTTCTTCAAACTGTGATCTGGAAACTTCAAAGTTACCTCACAGATCACGGTGAACTCATGCTATTAAAACAATCCACAAAAACAACAAAACCAACAGTATTATCATTACTTTTTTGTGCTGTTGAATGAATCTGTTTTGCTCTAATATTGTAGCTGTGACAGCTAGAAATTTTTTTTGTTGGATGTAGATCTCATTACTGCAAACTCAAGTGAGTGCACCTTCTGTTTGAAGGCACCAGAAGTTCTGCATGCATAAACTACTGGTTTAGCTTTTTTTTCCCCAAAAAATCCCAAAAATCTACTAAATTGGCCAAAGCTAAAGACCAAGTGATCTCTTTTTTTTTTGTTTTGTTTTTTCTAAATTTTAATTTTCTAATGGCTGTTTCATCTATATTAAGTTTATACTGAAACTCTTTTATGGTCAGTGCTGCTCTGTTGTTTGTGAATGTAATAGTAAGAGGTAAAAAAAAAAAAATAGCCTAGATATGTTAAGATGATTTGCTTTGATCTAGTAAAGTCGCTCTGATTTGATATGTTGTAAATGAGGACAGTTTGGTCTTCATGACTAGGAAAAAGCCACTTGATCTTTTTTGGTTTCCCATCTGTTGAAGGGTGATTGCTGCCTTTTATCACCTGCAAGACAGTAATACTTGAAATATGCCCTAAAACATGTGCCTGTAAAGTATTTTGTGGACTTCTGTGTTTTGTGATTTCAAGCACCATAAAAATGAAACTTAGTTATAGTAGTTGAAAGAATGAGAATTAAATAGATTTATGTCTGCAGCATATGATTAATTTTAGAGCAGTAAATAGTTGGGTTTTTTTTAAATGGGTTGCAATACTCACTTGGCATAAACTGTGTATTATTCACCATTTTTGTAGACAAAATTTTTGTGTAGCTACATGAAATACCAATATCAAAGGCAATTATTTCATCTTGCCCTTTCATGAGTTTGTTCATATTAGTAAAAACCATAACCACATCTCATTTTGCTTGCAGGGTAGGAAAGGCCTTGATGATATAGTTTTAGATTTTTTTTTTTTCTTTGTAGGTTAGTCATGACTTTTTGGTTGCTCTTTCCATTGTCTTTGCTGAGTAATCTTCAATGCAGCTGTGAAGTTTTATGGGCGTTGACAATTTTTGTGTACACAGTTTTGATTGGAAATCCCCTTCCCGTCATGAAATAAGAATAAAAAAAGACAACTGATGTGTTACTGTATATGCTTGCCTGATAAAAAGAGATTGTATTGGCAAACAACCAGTGTAATGACTTTCTGCTTTATTACCTGTTTTGGCTCAGTAATGTTGATTCTATCCCCATGCAATCTACTTGATTATCTTTTTAGGACATATAATAAACACAGAAAGCTATTTGCCATAGAATTTTATAAGGGAACACTTGTGGGAGTGGTGTATAATACCACTTCAAATACTGTTTACTGCATAAAGCATGAGATTTATTCTTTTAAATCTCATAGTAAGGAGAAAATGTAAGTGATTACAAAACTGCATCTTTATCATACATCAGAAAGTGACAAGTTCTAAAAAGACCAAATTGTGGGATTTTATTGTGCAGGATATGTTCTGAAATTTTAAAATAGTTTGTGTGCAATATCTTGGTTTGAGCCTTCTTGGTAGCACTGAAATAACTGGCAGTGTTAGGATTTTCTCAAGCTCACATGCTTTTAGAGGAATTATGTTAAATCTCTCTTTTACTTTTGTTTATGAAAAAATTGATCTTGCTTTTTTTTTAAGAATGGTGTTCTTTGTCCCATACTGTAGAGCTTACTCGGAATTGCAAGGAAGAAAGCAATCAAGCCAAAATCACATTCTCTTCTCTCATATGGTTCATATGAATTCTGATTCTTTTGTCCCAATTATCAGTGACAATCAATGACATCAGTAGTCAAGTCAGATTACCTTTTTGGAAGTGGTGGGGGTTTTTGTTGGTTTTTACTGGGTTTTTTTTTCTTTTCCTAAAAGAAAATGTAGGCCATATTTTTTTAGGAATGTTGAAAAAATCCTACAAAATCCTCTTGAGCACAGTGTGCAGTTGTGTCCTCTTAATTTCAAGAAAGAGTTGGTGAAATTAGAGAAAATGGGGAGAAGCTGGTAATATTATCTGGGGTGTGGAGTAGCTGCCAATGAAGAGAGGACCCTCAACATTTTAGTCTGAAATGAGTGAGGGATAGGTGTGAAGTTATTTAAAAAAATCATTTTAGTGGTAAGGCAAATGCAGAACTGATTGGGAAATAATGTCAGTACTAGGCACATCTGATGAAATGGGCACAGATGTGCAAAAGAGATGGGAAGAAGAGCGTTTTTTTACGCTGGTTTTTGACCTTCTGGAAGTTGCTGCCACAGGATGTTGGTGGGAAATGGTACCAGTGTGTTCAAAAAATGACCAGGTGAATTTGTGGGCAATGGGCACAGAGGGATACCAAAAGGCCTAGGCAGGGGGATGTGCCTTCCAGTACACCACAGAATCATCAAGTTTGGAAAAGACTTCAGAGATCTAGTCCAGCTTGTGACAACACCGTGCACATTAAGCCATGTTGTGGGGTGCTGTTTGTACTTGTTTTTGAACATTTCCAGGTGAGGAGTTGAGTATGAAAGACAGGAACCCTGGGTAGAGGTTAAGTTGGTGTGCTTTCTCTGGTGTCCCCCTCTGCTGACAGAACTGGGTTAGCTCAGCTATTGGCTTGATCTAAGAGAGAATGTCATAGATAATAATGAATTTATAGCAAAGCTTTGAGATTGAGCCTCGGTTCTTCTGTCTATAATGATACACAGAAGGCTTTTCAGCATGAGGCTGCATGTTCTGTCATTTTGATTATTAAGACATTTCAGGCCTTAATGGGAAATTGCTAAGATTTGGGGGAGAAGTCTCTGAAACAAACCAAACCTGCTGTTGATTCAGTAGGAGACTTCTTAAACCTCTTTCTTTACAATCCTCTTGGTAAGATTGGGGGACACCAATTTGGGATTTTACAGTAGGCATTGGTTAAGTTCAAGTGTTGGGAGGTGAAATTACTTCTCCCTCTTTCCTTCTCTTATTTTGAGGCTTTGATGTGTGAAAGTCTTGGAAAAACCT
The DNA here is from genome assembly GCA_013400495.1 of Nicator chloris. Classification (NCBI taxonomy): domain Eukaryota; kingdom Metazoa; phylum Chordata; class Aves; order Passeriformes; family Pycnonotidae; genus Nicator; species Nicator chloris. The sequence continues at coordinate 16,768 of WAAE01000047.1, forward strand.
TGGAACCCTGTGAGCATTTATTTACCAGTGCAGTAAACGAACCAGTGGGGGAAGACTGCTCTTTATAACCCCCAAATGCAGTCTTCCTACAGTACGTGACATTCCCTCCTTTTGGGTGGTTTGTTCTTACAGAGGTGCTGTGGTTTCACCCCAGGCAGCCACTTGCTCACTCCCCCACCAGTGGGATCAGGGAGAGAAGCTGAAGGGTAAAAGCTGGAAAACTCATGGGTTGAGATGAAGGCAGTTTAATGGGGAGAGCCACAGGTTCACATAGCAGCAGAACAAAACAAAGAATTGATTCCCCACTTCCCATGGCTGGGTAGGTGTTCAGCCACCTCTGGGAGGGCAGGGCCCTATCACACACAAGGGTGACTTGGGCAGACAAATGTCATCACTGCAAATGTCCCCCGCTTCCTCCTTCTTTCCCCAGCTTAGATACTGAGCATGATGTCACAGGGTCTGGAATATCCCTGTGGGTCACCTGGGTCACCCTGGACCCTCTGGGTCACCTGTCCTGGCTGTGTGTCCTCCCAAGCACCCCTGGGTCCCCTGGCAGCATGGCAGTATAAGAAACAGAAAAACCTTGGCCCTTTGAAGCCCTGCTCAGCAATAACAAAAACCATCTCTCTGTTATCAGCCCTGTGTTCAGCCCAAATCCAAAACACAGCCCCCTACTTGCCACTATGAAGAAATCTAACCCTACCCCAGCTGAAACCAGCACATGAGGCCACCCCTTTTTATGGGTATTAGGAGGACAACAGCCCCTTTTTGTGTTCCCTTGCCTGTCAGATTAATTTTGGATGTATTGAAGCAGACCTGTTAGTTCCTCCATCAAAGTGGAGCCCAGGAGCTGCAGAGAAGGATAGAAAGAGTTCTTGCTGGGATGGATTAGCAGTAGGCTATTTATTGATTGATGCTTCCATGTGGTACCTTATTTAAGTTAAACTACATCCATACTGTTGTCTGCCAGTGTGGTGTTCAAGACAATGACTAAATTGAACCACTTGCAAATACGTGGTTTGGGTTTATTAGCAGCACTTCACTTGAATATAAAAGGATTCCTGACTCAAATAGGCTTTGTTTGAGAAACTGTACGACTGTTTTGTTCGTAGAACAGTACATCCTATTTGACTTTATTTCCTTTCAGTGTCTTTTGAAAACCCTTTCAGGTGCTCAATAGGAACACAGCCAAATCCCCCCCAGACAGGAACAGTAGTTGAGTGCACTTACACTTATTGTGGGAAGTACATCAAATATAATGGGAACATAACAATATACTGTTGTATACAGTGATTTTTTTTAAAGTCAGCTTCTTTAATAATAACTTTTAATGTTCTGGTTTTCATAACTTATAGTTTGCTGTAGTATTCTTTTTGTAAGTCTAATACTCGGTTCCCCTGTAATTTCAAGAATTAGAAATTGCATGCTGTGTGCCTTTTTTTCCCCCCTTACTTGTTTCCCTCAAGTAATAACAGTAGCTAATTTAGAGACTCTGATTACTATAGTATTTTATTATCAAGCTTACTTTTAACATGATTTGGTATTCCTTTTTTTTTAACAAAACCCTTTAGTGTGAACAAGTTATTAAAATCATGGATGTAGGTGTGATGTATTAGTGTTGTCCCTATTTGATTTAATGGCTTTTTCATATTCCAAGTGCCCTAATATAAGTGATAAAGGAAAAAGGTTCTTTTTGAAAGAGGGGTCAGTAATGCCAAATGTGGCCTCCATTCTTCTATTAGAGCCATGAGCCCTGAGGCTTGAGGTGGCTTCAAGATGGACCTGCTGCTGGCCAAGGTCGAGTCCATCAGTGATAGCTGGCAGCATCTCTAGGATAACATATTTGAGAAAAGAGAGGTAAAAAAAAAACCATGTTAGAAGTAAGATTGACAATAAAATACTCTAGTAATCACAGTTTCTAAATTAACTGCTGTTATTACTTGAGAGAAACAAAAACCACCCTCACAGAGACATTACATATAGTTGTCCAAAAACATCAACATAATGTTTAGGTCCTCTTAGTGGATTTCAGAAGGGAAATGGAATCAAGAACAAGGAAGGAAAGATGACTATGTCATTGGAAATTCATGAGCAACACTATCTTGGAAAGTCATAAATTAAAAATAGGCAAGTTGCACAGGAAGATAATGCAGATGTTAATTTTGGAAGAGTTTCCATTTCAGGTGAGCTTAAGTGTACTGGTGTGCACCATGACCTGGAAGAGAGGCAACTGAGAAGGGAGTAGCAGTAGCATGCAACTGTGAAGTACATGGAAAAGAGGAACAAAGACATTTTGTTCACAAAAGAATGTTAGATATAATAGCAATAAAATCTCAGGCAAGTGGCCTAAATTTACAAGTGCCTATTCACAAATGAAACAATTATTTTGAACGACACAGATTTAGAATACTACGGTTGCCCAAACTCAGGAGGCCATTACAGAAATTAACACGTCTACTTAATGGCTCTTCATACCAATTACAGGTCTGTAACTCCAAGTACCTGAACTGCAAGTCGTTGTGAGGATAATCTAGAGCCCTCTGTCACAAAAGAACCGTGCGTTTTAGTTTATTTCTTCTTTGGGTGCCTGTCAAGGCATGGTTGAGAAGGTGGAGATAGGTTTTCAGCCGGTTGGTTGTTCCTTGTAGAGGAAATTATGCTACTTAAGAAGAATAACTGTTGCTCTGAATTCCCCCTTCACCCGTACTTTGACCGCTTAGTGTAGATTGGTAGCTATTCAAAAGCAAAATCTGCCCATTATTATACATTGGCAGGTTTTTTAGGACTCTGGTGCTGGAGTTCTCTGTGCAGGAAAGCCAAGAAAGCTAAAGAAGTGTTATTGAACTCCCAAGTCAAAATAGTATATGAACAGCATCATTCAGTTATAAAACCTGGTGAGCAGGACTGTCAGTCTTGAAAGAATTGCTTAATGAGCCTTAAAATAAGTTGTTTTTCGTGTACTAGGTAAGTCTTCAGCAGCTTTTGTAGTTCTAAAGCATGCAGTAGTAAAAAGAAAAATCGAAAATTTAATTTAGTAATCGGAAGTAACAATCATTTGCAGTGAGTTTGCCTCAAAAAAATGTTTACTGGGTGAAAAAAGGTGATTGGTTTCTATATTTGTTTAGTTGACTGATGCACAGTGGAAGGTTTATGTCATATAGTGTAAGATTTAACTGCTCTATCAATCTTAATTTTCGTAATTGTCTCTGCATCTTTCTCTTCATGAATTTGGCTCCGCAAAGTATTTCCTCAGTTGAAAGGTCACCGTGTTATCTGTGCACCACCTTCACTTCCCCAAGTGCTAAGAAAAAACAGCAGAGAGCCCTTCAGTGTAAACACAACGTTGCTGTTCTGTGCTGGTACAGAACACAGCCATCAGCAGCAGCAAGCTGAGTGGGAACTGAGAGCCAACTTTCAGTATTGGCAGAGAATGGGTAGCTATAATCACTCATTTTTTTCAATTTTATATATTTTTAAAAAACTACTATTTATTTATTTTCATATAGCTTCTAGAAATCCTGAGAAGCCTCTTCCTGAAGATAGAAGAGTATCTTTTCTTTGTTCCTTTTATTGTTATTTTGGTGTTATAAGCATGTTCATAAAACCTAAAATATGAATATGAAAACCTGAATAACATTTGCCCTACTAAGTGATCAGAAAGAGCCTAATAGAATACAGGAACATTTTAAGGCTAAGAATAAGGTGTTACCAATAAGTAGGTGGAGTGCTTTTTCAAGTGTTTTAGGATCTGTCTTGTTAGCTTGAGTTACTATGATAATGGTAAGAAAATAGAAATAGAAGTATGACTTTTTGAATTCTTGCAGGTCTGAGAGAAACTCTCCCTGTAAAGACAAGACCAAAACTTTTTTCATTGCAAACACTTGAAAATGTATTTGCCTTGTTGTAGAAGGGAACTTATGCAACTCAGTAGGATTCACAAGAGTAAAATAAAACTTGCAGCCAAGTTCTTAGAATGGAGGAAGGAATAAATTAACGGATTAGAAACTTGAACTGATTTTCAAGGTCTTCAAAGTGGTAAATTATCTTCCCAGTTTCAGTGAGCTGAAGATTTCATCTTCAGCCCTTATGGTAGTGTCCATGTTCTAATAAATCAAACCTGTACTTACACTGATTGTGTATTCTGCGTTTTCAATATAATGAAAATCCCAATGATTGCATACCCACTACTGATAGCAGATGTGATGTGCTAGACTATAGACAAATCTGTTGTTGTTCTTTTTGGTCTCTTAAGTTGAAAACTGGAAAAGGGGAGAAAATTTAATAGGCTTATCAGAATGAAGGAATTATGTGGCTGCAGTTTGGTATGCATACAAATTCTCACTTATCACTGATAAGACTTTGTAGGTGTTTTTAATGTTCCTGCATTTCTGAAGATAGTGTTTTGTGGTTTTTGTAGTTGATAATTGGAATCTATAATGTGTTCCTGTTTAAAAAATACGAAATTAATTCAGTTAAGTTGTATAAACTAGTAGTTGGAATATATGTTTTCAAATTTGTTTTGTAAATTTTTAATGTGTTGTAATTTGCAAAATGTGATCCGTAAAGGTTTTTTCCAGATGATGCAAACAAAAATTCTTCTTTCAAATTTAAATATTTATTTAGCTTAGCAGAAATTGCATTGTGGATAGTGGCAGAGGATTAAAACATTAGAGGTTAAAATCTGTCAGATTTGGTTAATCAGCAGACTCATTTATTGAACCATGAAAACATGTTTATATTCCATGACAGCATCGCTCATTAAAATTAACATTGTACATAAATAGATGTGTCACACAGAAAACGGTAGAATGTTTGTTCAATATGCAGTGTTTTGTTCATAATCATAGCATTCTGTCAAATATCATGCCACAGTGTGATTCTAAAAGAAGCACTGCTCCAAAATTTCTTGTATTCAATGAACATTCCCACTTGTTTACAAAAAGGCTGTAAAATAAATTATCTTTCATTATATATGCATACAGACATACTTACATATAATTTTCAAGAAAATAGAATGCAAAATGCTAGGCAGTATAGTAAATTAATATAAAATTTTCAATCACTGTCTTTTGAAATCCTATCAACTTGTTTTTATGCCCAAGATTAATAGGTATATAGAAATGCCAGTAGAACAGAATATATTTAATTTGGCAGTAAACAAGCTAATAATTGAAGTTCATGTCCCCTAGTTTGCCAAGGGTAATTAAGACAATCCAGATAATACCAGCTTCTTAAAAAAGAGGTGCCAAACAAAACCAACCACCAAACAAACCAAAGTAAAAGAAAAAAAGGGGGGAAGGACAACAAAGCCTCACAAAAACCAGAAACCAATCTCCGGGAAATACCTTATTCTGTGCTGCTCAGTGTCTTTGAGTGTTCATCATGTGGGATTTAACCAACTGCTTTGATAAAACTACTCATTTCATGGTTTATGAAAAGGAATGAAAAAGAAATTGTTCGGATTTTTGTTGTTGTTGCCTGGCTTGGGGTTTTTTGGTGGTGTTCTGTTTTTTTTTTTTGGTCTTCTCAGACTTTGCCATCACTGCCATGATCATTAGTAATGTCAACATTACAAGTAGGAACCATGAAGCTGATATTAAAATAACTTCAATAATTGTTTTTGTTTAAAACTGCTGGGTTTTTCTCCATCTCAGAAATTAGGTACCTTTTAACTTGTAAAAAGTAAAAGTAAAACTGGCTCTTAAAGCAAATACTAAATAAAATCTATATGGATTTGCATTACCACTACTGATAACAATGTGTTAATTGAACTCTGACAGTGAGTTGAAAAGTGTCGTCGTAATTCCACGCTGCTTGACTGTCAGGCATCTTTGTAGAAATCTGTTCACTTCCTGTTAGATTCCTTGGAGTTGGGTGTTCTAATCTTTTAGAACATCACATGCATGTAATAAGGAATAAATTAAAAGAATGCTTGGGGAAAGTGTAACTAATTGTCTGTGGAGAAGATAAAAGATTACGAAGTCCCATGACAAAAGATAAGAGAGTTTTCCTTTACATACAAGACCTGGTAAAACAAGAGTCATCCAAGTGAAGAACTTGGCACCTCTTCAGTAGTTCAAGTAAAGCTACAGAACCAAAATGTGTTATTTGTTAAAATATTAATCTGTACAAAAAATTCAGTATCACAATGTTCCCAGTTTTGGTGGCAATGAACAATCAATTGTGTTATCAACATATATACATATGAGAAATTTGCACATGGGAGAAATAACATTTCCTTTACATATTGTGTGACTTCATAATAGTAAAACTATGGGTGACCTTGAGTACCGAATTACATGATATTGTTTTGCCCAACCTGTTAATGGATTTTACTTCTCTAACATTTTAAGCCCTATCAACTAAACCAGTAGCTTGCTATAAAAGGAAGTGTGATTCTTTTTTGATACCAGAAATATGGAAGAGATAGCAAGAAAGAAGTTAACCGAGATGGTTTTAAGTTTCTAGAAAACCCCATAACCCAACAACAGCAAAAAATAACCAATGAAAGAAGCCTAATCAAACAAACAAGAGAACCCCAAGCAAACCACAAACCAAAAAAATCCCATACAAATAAAACCCACTATTTAAAGGTATTTCAAGTCAGGTACAGATAGAACGTTTAAGTGATTAATTAGTAGTCCAAACACAAAATATATTATTTTCATCTTTTCAGACTCATTAAAGAATTATTAATGCCTTTGTTTTAAGATAACAGTATTTGTGTAATTTGGCAGAAGAACAACAGAGACTTTATAAAACACAAGTTCAGCTTTTTTTGCATTAACTATCCTAAGAAATCAGTTTATGGCATGTTGTGATTGGAAGTGATAGGTATTGTCTGATTTAATTTAGAAAATTTCAGACGGTACTTTGGTGTTGAAATTGCTTATGTTACATTGTTTCGCTTCTGTGCTCTTGGAAGCGCTGTTGTGGATTTATGTCTTGCAGGTCCCCTGTAGGAATTGAAGGTTTACCAGTTTGGTAGCACGTTTTTCCCTCACTGTGTAAAACTTAAATACATAGTAGTTGGAATAATTCATCATGGAACAGTTTTTTTGGTGGGGTTTGTTTTTTTTTAATCTCAGGAGTCTAAAGGAATGTGAATCTAGTTTTTGGCGTGATGAGCTTTTGAATTATCTCTGTCATATCAGTGTGTTAATACAGTTAAACTTCTAATTTGAAGACAAACAGATGTGCTTACTGAAGCTTGTTCTCACCTGTTGCAGTTACCAAACTGGAAATACACGAATTGCCTGCGTGCTAAATGGCATAAAGACTTTGTGATAATGATATTCATAGAGTTTAACTCTTGAGCATGGTGACTGCTTTGCATGAAAGGCACGGGTGCACAGGAGGTGTGTGCAACATTAGCTTTGCTCTGTCGCCGTTGCTGTACACTGTCTTTAACACAGTAAAAAAAAAAAGTAATCTAGCTGTTGACACAGCTAGAAGTCTGTATCTGGAATATTACAAAGAGAAAAAGCTCAGCTCACCTTTTTGGAATGAGAAAAATTACTTTCAAACCTGGAATTTCAGAGGGAAGTTTTTAGGGACTTGGTATCTCTACAGTTCCTGTAAAGAATGAAGAACAGCATTGAGGTTCAGATATGTAGAAGTGTGACTTGAGACACAAAAAAGCCTGTGAAGGAGTAGAACCTCTTCCACTAAAAGTCAAATTTAAAGGAATGTGGGAAAATACACTTCAGAAAACAGAACCAGAAATTATGCATGTAAAAGTATTTCTGCATGTTTTGATTCCATTCTTTTAATTTTCCTCAAATACCTCATTGAATTAAGGAAGAGAGTATATGCCTTAATTTCTGCAGATATTTTGTACATAAATTTCTTTTGGCAGAGATCTCATGATTCATAGAATTAAGACATGATGTTTATTACCTTTGAGTCATAGAGTATCTTAACTTATAAAAGTACTAAACAGAAAAATATCAAAATTGAGACTAAAATATATTTTTAAAATCCATGTTTTTTTTTAATTTAACTTGAAGTGGCTTGACCATTAAAGGATAATGAATTTCTGTTGATCCACTTGAATTAATTTGTTGGTATTCAGTGATTCAGACCCATTCAGTCTTAAACTGGCTCTTCCCCCATGGCCTTTACTTCTTAGACTTCTCCTTTCAAATAGTGGAAGGAAATGAGAATTGGAAAGGCAGTGATTAATTTACTGCTTTACTTCATGGTTGAGCTGTTGGGGATTATAGGAAGTTGGCATCAATGCTTGTTTTCCTGGAACTGTGGATGGTTACTAATTTGGTTGATTCTTTACATTTTTTGTGTGTATATACGTATTGTGAGGGAATTTTCAATTCAGGTTTTCAGATTTGTCGGTTTTCAGTCAATTTGGCGCAGAGCTAACAGTATTTCATGATGTTCCACTTGCACAATTCTAACCTGATTCAGACACTTTTTTAAAAAAAAAATTGTCTTTGATTTTTAAATATACTTGTCTGTCTTTGGAATCTATGTAGGCATTTCAGAGTGAAAGCTTGCCATTCTTGCTTTATTTTTTTTAATATCTTTTTATACATACAAACATACATATATATTTGCAGTCTGAAGATTCCTTTAGTTGTTATTCACTGTTCATTGAAATTACAGATTCTCAGTTCTTGACAAAGGTGTTTTTGTGTGGTGGTTTTTTTTTTGTGGGAGACACAATGTTGTAAATAACTTGAGGTGAAAGTAACCTTTGGAGAGTCAAATCTTTTTAAATTGCTGCCCTGACTGAGTTCTGAATATTGTCCTGTAACTGCCACGGGAACAAAATGTATTTTATTACTGACTCTCTGGTCTCTTGAGGCTCTTAAATGATGAGGTCTTCCCTGCCTAGCATGGGATCATGTTGTTCTTTCATGCCTAGATGGGACCCTGAACCAGCTTCTGAAGTGGTGGTTCTGATGTCCTGGTTTAACTGCTGATGCTGAAGTTTTCCTTCTGTCTTGATCAAGATGTTATTTGAATGATCAATCACGTCAAAGTATAGTGATGTAGGTGAAGAAAACCTGCAAAGCACTGTTTACCAGAACTAGTAAGAATGCTTGAGCTCTGCCCTTGGAATTCTCAGCTCCAGGAGCTGTGACTGCCTAGGTTTTCCCTATTTTTATTGACTTGCTTCTTGTCAAAGCACCACAGAGATGATGTGCTGGCCAGCTGTGGGCAGTTGGTTCCTGTTTTGTTCCTTTTTCAGAGTGCTTTCTTTAACTCCAGGTTTGTGCTTTGCCGGGTCCCTAGTGTGATCTCTCAGGCGTGGGCTTAAATATCCTTGTCTGTAGCCCTTAGTCAATATGTGGAAATCATCAAACCTATTTTTATCAGTAAATACTTTTCTCCTTGTTGACTAATTCTTCATAAAACGGATGTACAAGTCCAGGAATTTTAGAAGCTTTCTACTGATAGTGATTGGAACAGATCTCATTCCCTCAATGTATTCAGAATTCTCACTGTTTTAGAAGCTCACCCCAAAGACCTAGATTCGCTTTTCTCCTTTTGTGTCTTTTTTTTTTTCCTAATTGTTTTCCCAAGGAGGAAAATAATTTGATAAAATGACATGTGAAGTCGAGATCATGTTTCAGGTTGCAGCCTGAACTGACCCTATAGCTTTTACTCCTGTTGTGTTTTACCCAAGATAAATAAATAAATAGAAACAAAAAAACAAAACAAAA
>WAAE01000048.1:0-65420 GCA_013400495.1 Nicator chloris
TTCTTCTCTTCCCTCTTCTTTTTGGTGACCAGCTATAGGTACCAAAGGAATGGCATAAAGCTGTCTCTGGGGAATTTTAGGTTGAATATTAGAAAAAAGTTCTTCACCCAGAGGGTGGTTGGGCACTGGAAAGGGATATCCAGGGAAGTGGTAACAGCACCAGCCTGACATAGTTCAAGAAGTGTTTGAACAGTGCTCTTAGGCACTTGGTGTGATCCTTGGGGTGTTCCTGTGCAGGGCCAGGAGCTGGATTTCAGTGATCCCAATGGGTCCCTTCCCAGGATATCCTAAGGTTCTTATATACCCCAAACAAGATAATCAAGATCTCTGTTTCTATACCTACAAAATAGTAAGACCTTTTTAGTTCACTACCATGATAAGAGATCGATTGTGTTGAAACCCCTAAGTAATCATTTATGGTGGTACAATAGGCTTTGTCAGCACCTCAGAGGAAAACTGTATGTGTGCTGCAAATGCTGACACTGAAGTGATATTTATTAATGGATATATTAAAGGACTAAGTGAGGCACAGACTGGGAGACACGTGCTTTCATTTCCTTTTGCTCTTTTGGGCTCTGAGGACAGGTTCATTGTACTTTTTGGAAGAATTGAGAAGATACAGAAGGCCGGAACTTGATTGGTTCCCTTGCAGAGTTAAGTTTTAGACATGAATATAACAGATCTTGAATGAAGGGAAAACTGGTTTTTAGGTAAGCTTACCTAGCAAAGCCTCAAGTACTAGGGAATGCACTTGATGTTTTGAAAAAAAATGTTCAATTATATTAAGTGGCTTGCACAGCAAGCATTTTACATAGCTTATTACCCCAAATTAGATACATATGCAGTTGGATGTCTGAAACATTTGCAAGGCAAAATGTAGGTCTTTTTGCCTAGAATCTGTTTTTAGATTTTTCAAGTATTTATAAGAGGCTCTTTATTGGACCATATTCAAAAATGTATTGAGCAAATTGTAGTCAGTAGATTCTGGTGCTAACTGGCATCCCATCTACTGGGGGGCCAAGAATTATGTGTGCAAAAGAAGCAAGAGAAACAAGATAATAAATTTACCTCAAAGTGTAACCACTGAAAGACATTAGAGGCAGAGGCTAGCAAAAGAAGCTGATTTGAGATCTACAAAAAAAGGCAAAGTAATTTGTTCTCCAGGACTGACTAAACAGGATATTTTTGCAAGTTTTGAAATTCACTTCTCAAATATTAAAAGGCCATACAGACATGTATAGTCAGTCATATTTTTGTTCTGGATCTTAGGGAAGAATCACAGCTTTGTTCTAAAATGAGGGAACACTCCCAAACACAGCAATAGAGTGTATTTTGAAACACTGCAAGGTTTAGGTGGGTAAGCCATATGAAAATGCATATTAAAACTTTGATGCCAAAAATACCTCCAAAGAATGTCAGAACTCTCTTCAAAGAGAATTATTAATGCTGTCCATGCCTTTTGCCCCCTTGCTTTCATGCTTCTTTGCCCATCTTTCTCTTCTCTTGTCACAGGCTCTGAAATTACTTTTCTGATTCCTTTTTTAACCCCTTCCTCTGATCTTCTTTTAAACCCCAATTACCCTACCCTCATTTTTCCTCTCAGTTCTTTTTTCCTCAAAATACAAACATGAACCAGAGCCTCCTATCATGAAGTCCCTAACCTCTTTCCGTGTGTTGTCAGGTTTCCAAATGCTTAGCTATTTAGCAATAAAATTCATCATTGGATAAGGTACAAAAAAAGATATTGAAGCAGGAGTGGGAATGCAGCGCTTCCAATGCCCATGTGAGTGTTTTCACAGCTGGAGAGTTCTTCTAGCACTCATATATATTGTCCTACATCTCCTCTGGCCGTGCTGTGCCACAGTCACAGCAGGACAACTGGCAAGCACTCTCCCCTCAGCCTGCTCCAGCAGGTTGCACAATATCTCATCTGGACACCACAGAAGATTATATCCAACACTGCCTGGTTTGTACGTCTAGGTAAGGTGTTAGTGTGAGACAGGCACCAAATCTCTCCCCTCAAGCAATTATGTTGTAAATTAGTGCAATCTTGGCAACTTAGGAAGATTTCTGGTGAATACTAAAGCCTGTTGCTCATCAAGCACAGGGGATGATAATGAAGACTTGGAAGACTGCACTTTTTCATTTATTAAACTGACCAGACAGATGCAAGCAGTAATCTGGTTCTGAGCCAGGTGGGTGCCACTACTTCACTGCTAAACCGAGTGCAGTGCATTGCTTTTAACTAATCTTCAGCAGTCTCCTGGGTCAACAGTGCTGAAATTCAATTTTACCCCACAGCCCTTTTATGAATCTAAATAGGCAACTACTCAACAATGTAGACACTCTAAGGAATGAAACATGACATTTTCCCCTTCCTTCTTGTCAGCTCTACTACTCTTATTTACTTGTAACATGGCAATTACTATACTTCTCCAGTTAAATGTCCACTTTGTCCATTGCCATTTTGTTTAGTACCAAGTGCCTCAGAAAAAAAAACAAAAAACTAGGAAAATCCCATAGCAGAGTAAGAGAGATAAGAGGGAAAAATGCTCATTACCCTCTCAATTTAAAGGTACAAATGTTGATAGAATTATACTGCATCGTACTTGCATTAACTGTGCACATTCTCGTTATCCAATCAAAAACTTTCCAAACATTGTTAAAACTATTATAGATTTCTGCATTCAAGGGTATCTCATAGAAGTTATCTGAAGAATTCAAGCACCTGTTATGTATATTTTTCCTGTTAGAAATTAACTGCTGTGTCTAATTATCTTTTTAAGGACCAAGGTGTCTACAGTACTTTTCAGCATACTCTTCACTTCTTTAAAAGAAAAAGTCCTCATATGCATTCTGTCTTTGTGAAGTAATTGTCACAACCTTATCCATGTTTATGAAGCCTCCATGTCCTCCCATTTATTCTACTCCATCCATTTTGAGACAGAACACTGGGCTCACTTGTAGTTGCCCATCAAGTGCGTACCATTTCTGGCTGCAATGGCATTAACACATTAATTCTGATCCAGTTTCCTGCAGAGCAGCAAGGCAAAATCAGTTCTAGGAATTAAAATATTCCTTTTCTGTGTTGGTAGCATTTTATGCCTATTTGCAATTGGCTTTGTGGATGTTCAACATTGACCCTTTGTGAAAATTGAAACTGCACAGATGTAAGACAGCAAGATATAAGTTCCACTGACTTTATAGTAGAAAAATAAATTAAAAATCTCATCTAACTTCATTCTTTGTATAGCATGAGCCAACAATGTTGCCCCATGGACTTTTTAATCTAATCCATACCATGTGAATTAATTCATTACACCATGTCCCTGTTGCAAAAAAGCCAATCTTTAGCTATAAATGTCTAGGTGAAGAAAATTCAATGGCAATACTTCTATCTTATATTCAGTTTGAACTTCAGACCACATCAAATTGCAGAACTTTTGTCTTGTAACACTTCTGCCTGTTGCTTTAAGAAGCTTTGTAATTACCGTTCTTCACCTTTAACTTAATTTCCATGTAGTTTTTGGTCTAGAGCTTAGACACTTCAGTTATTTCAACCAGCCTAATTTGAAACAAAGAATTGTGAGAGTGAAGACACTTCCCTCTAGGAAGGCTCAGCTACAGCAAAATACCCAGGGCCTTAAGCAGTTGGGTCTTGATTACTTCCAGATGAATAATTCCCAACTCCTCTAAGCATCTCTGCCAGCATTTGACCATATTCACAATAGGAAAAGTTTTTTCTGATGTTTAAGTGAAAATTTTGGATTTTCAGCTTGTGTCTCCCTCCCTTCCATTGCAGATCATTGAGAAGAGTCTGCCTCCATCCTCCTTACTCTCTTCAATCATATGTTGAATACACATGACTAATGTCATCCCCCCACAATATCTTCAAGGCTAAATAATCAGTCTCTACTTGTATAATAAGGGCTGTGACCTTCTTCAGCATCTTTGTGGCCCTTCTCTGTGCTTTCTTTACTACACCTAATTCTCTCTTGTTCTGGGCAGCCCAAGCCTGGACACAACATCCCAGGTGTGCTCTTGCTCAGGCTGAGTAGAAAGGAAGGATCACTTCTGTTGGCTCAGGGTACTGCTGGCTCACGTTCCACCACAATTGACTGGAAAAGTACTTCCCAGCCAAATAGCCCTCGTGCTGTTTGGGTAGGTGCCTGGGGTTTATTTCTCCTCAAGGGCAGGACTTAGTATTTCCCTTTGCCTAGCTTTACAAGATTCTTGTTGGCCCATTTCCTTCCAGGCTGAGGAACAGCATTAGTGACTGGCTATCACAATCCTCTGAGCTTGTCAGTTCAGCCCAATCTGAATCCACTTCAGTGGTCCCTTGCCCAGTCACTTTATCAGTTTAACTGTGAGGATGCTCTGGGAGACACTGTTAAATCTTTGCTTAAGTCAAGAAAGATAACTCTCTACCCTCATCTACCAGCCCAGACATCTCACTGAAGACAGCTATAAGTCAGGTTGGTCAGGCAGGATTTCTCTTTCATAAATCAACAATGACTGCTTCTAATCACGTTCTTGCTCTTAATATGTTTGGAAATTGTTTCCCAGAGTATTACTGCAGTATCCCCCAGAGACTGAGGTGAAGGTGGCAAGGAGGCATTTCCCCAAATTCTTCTCTCACATCTCCTGAATGCAGCTGTGATGTTTCCTTTCTTCCAATCCTCAAAAACTGCTCGAAATCAAGATCATCTTCCAAAAGTAACTGAGAGTGGCCTCATGATGACATGGACCAGTACCCTTAATCCTCAAGCATACAATATCAACCCCTGACAACAATTGTCAGGTTGGCTGAACTTGATGTATTCAGTTACTTTATAGGTCTGGAATTTTTGAAGGCAAATTTTCCCAGTGAAGACTAAGGTGGAGAAGACACAGACCACCTTAGCCTTCTCCATCTACTTTGCAACCTGAAAAATGAAATGTATTATCTGCAAGCATCATCCCAATCTGCAGCCTTGGTCTGTAGATACATGCCAGGGATCATACTCTTCAGACTCTGAGCAGTCAGATCTCTCTTGATCAGAAGTTAGGGCCTTACTTTCATGCCACTGGAGCTGCAGAACAGTTCCATGCTCTTAAAAATAAGAGGAATCAATTCCATAATGCAGCTATTCCACAAAATCTGGCTGGGCTGTGCATATGAAATGATGCCCATTCTCTCTTTTCAGACAACTCAACACCTTTGGATTTATGATTCCATGCCTATCCTCTCAGGGCAGGGAGCTCCTTCAGCTTTGTCTGTATACAAATATATATGCATGCTGCTTGGCAAGTGCCATAAATTTTGTATTCTCCAGAGTAATCTGAGAATCTCTCTCCTCGCTGCCAAACAGCAGTAGCTTTCTCTCCTCATGTCGAGGTGATATTTTCACATTGTCACCAAGTGTTAAATTTTACTTAGATTTGCTTAAATTAAATATGCTTAAGGTTAACTTTTTTTCAAGTGACTTATTTAATTTGTTTGAACAGATTTGGTTTATTTTGGGTTACTAAAAGCTAATTAAGTTTCTGTTATCTCCAGAGTGCAATCTCCCATGAGTTCTCTCTGTTAATACTCCTGCTTCATGTCTCTCATTGCTTGAGTGTTACTTGTAACTTGTAGGAAAGGAGAAATTTCAGATAAAACTGTGCTTGGGAAGAGAAGGATTTGGTGGATTGTTTTTTTTCTTGAAGAAGGAATACATCCTTTGAAAGTATAAACATATCAATGAAGGAGAAAAAATACATTTGATAGAATATTAAAATTTATTTTAATATATTTCAAATCCAGATAAATATCTTTTGAATTAGTTGTTTCCTATTTTTTGAATGTTTGCCTTCTCATAATCATTTTCATTCAACCTATTCTATAAAGTTATTCAGAAATCATCTCAAGTAGTGCACATGGCAAGCAGAGCTCACTTCCCAGAGTTTTATACTTGAAAGTAAAAAAGGAGCTCTTGGTTTGCCTCTCTGTATTTTGAGATACAAAATAAATAGCTGCAAAAATAAAACAGGATTTCTGAAGGCTTTTCAACCTTTCAGCTCATCACACTGCGAACAAATCCAGATGCAGCCACACAGAACAGACGGTTTCAGTTCACTCAAAATCAAAAGAAAGAAGATTCAAAAACATCAACATCAGTCACCAGCGTCAATCAGGCCAGCACATCTCGACTAGAAGGATTGCAGTCAGAGAACCACCGCTTGAGAATGAAAATTACAGAGGTATTGTTTACTGCATATACTGCCTAGGCACTTCATTTCTTATTGTTTTTTCTAGCAATTCTGCAGTCTGCTTAAATGCTGACTACTTTTTAGAGAAAAAAGTTAACTTTCTCCATAGAAATAACAGGAAAGTGACAATTTATATGGGTTGCTAACTAGTACAGCAAATACATAGGAGGTGTGATGAAATGAAAATGTGCCTTAGCAAAATGGAATTACACTTGCCCTATTTATTTGTGACAGACCAATTACCCTGCTGTTTCACATGGACATGCTGAGCTCCACAGCTCCAGAAGTGTAACCTTTACAAGCAAGCGTAACAGAGATCCGCAGCCCCAGGGGCACTTAAGGGCTGTCTTTGTTCCTGTTTATGGTTGAGTTCTGAGGCTGCTGTTGCTGTTATTTCTCAACCTCTCTGAGAGTTTGCTCAAAACCTTGCTAGACAGATTTTTACATCTTCCCTGAAACAGAATTACATATTTTCTTAGGGTAGAAAAATACCTTTATGAACATGTGAGCTGACTCTTTTGGCACTAAGGTGGTGGTTTTCTTCAGTACCTACTGAGGGAAAGGCTGAGTACATGGACTGCATTAATTCCATTACAGCTGTAGCATGTACATTTATAGTTATGTCCATCCTTGCTCAGTAGATCTGAAAGGATGACAAACCAGTCTTGAAGACTGCCCAATTTTTGAGACAAGATAGACATAACTGATCACATCAGAAACAAATTAACCTGTTCTTGCCCAGTCTGTATTCTTATATCTTGAAGAAAAACCATTTTATTGCAACAGTTATTTCTTTGCGCAGACATTAAGTAATGACAATTGCCTAGGTAGGTAGTAAATACCTAAAGGGTATTTATTCAGACTACCAAAGAGTCCAAAAGTAGAAGTTATCTCTGCCTTGTTAAAGAAATTTAGTTCAGGTACCTTTCATGTGAGAGCCTTGAAATTTTTAATGAAGGCCTAGCTGCCTGCTGGCTATTTCTGTTCCTTTACTCTACTGTAGTTTTTTTCTACTAAGCCTCCTAACACAGGATCTCAGCCTGTGCCTTGCAAGGCTCATGTTGGTGAGCACAGGTAAGGCTGATCAGAGCAGCCACATTAGTGCTTGCAGGGCCCTGCCTATTTCTTTTGGACTTTCCCTAAATAGATTAGGTTCCCAGAACCAGTGGGTCCAAATCAGTTTCATTGTGAAGGGGATTTGGAACATGCCCTACCGTGGCTAGCAGCTACATCTTTGGCTCATCTAGTTTGAGTTGCCATGGCCCAGTTCTATAAGGAATAACGTAAACCTAAATTCAGCACTTTTAAAACTCAGTTAAGCTGGTAGTGAGTGGGACATACTCTGGACACCACACCCTGCACAACTGTTCCCAAAGAGGATTAGGAAGCTTGTTTCCTGTAATTTTCTACTGGGGCTGTGGACAATTGAGTACGAGTCAGTCTCTGAGGAGAGCACACTGTGCTTTGCTCAGTGCTAAAAATGCATTCCTGGTAGAGTTGACTGCAGTCACTCACATGACTGGACATGCCAAAGTTCCCTTATACTCTCCTGTATGTTCAATAATTTGATGGATTAAATGGTTATAGCTCTGTATGCCACAATTTTCCATGTAGCAATAAATTGTTGAGAGGTTTTCAGACTGGGCTTTCTTATGCCCATATCTTTCTCATTTGTCACTACACCTGAATTGCTTCTACAGTCAAAAGGACAGCTTTGAGCTTCTACTCAAGCTTATTCCTCTCCTATGTCCTGTGTGCAATATCACAGTTGAACACAATTTGTTACTTGTAGCATTATTTTTAGAGGTAGTGTAGTAGTGCTAAAAGAAAACCGTATTTGTCACAGCACAGTAATTGCGTTACCACCTGCCTTCCAGTCTAATTATAGAAAGCTGTGCCTCAGTGCGGATACCTGAAGCAAGGACTCTTGAATTTTGAAGGATTTGTACTCTGTTTTGCAGCTGGACAAAGACTTGGAAGAGGTCACAATGCAACTTCAGGACACTCCTGAGAAAACAACATACATTAAGCAGAACCACTATCAGGACCTCAACGACATTCTTAGTATACGGAACTTCACAGACGGCAAAGGTGAGTGTTAGTAAAATCCATTCGTAGCTTAACCCGCCAAACCTTTGAACAGCAGTCTCATTGGGTTGGTATAAGAGCACTCAGACCTTGGTAGGACAGTTTAAATATTTTGGTTCAGTTACGGAGAGTATGCAGATTCACATAATAAGCCACATGGTACCCACTGAGTAGTTATTTCCGTCTCCTATTGTAATAGAACTTCGCACTTCTATTGTAATACACATGATGAAGTGGGAAATGTTAGAAGTGTACTTCTGTTCAGAAGTCAAGTGGAGAGAGGAAAGTCACAGAATTTTAGCCCAGTTTAATATGTGCTTGCCTGACTAGGATGCTGAAATCCTGCTTTTGGACACTGCTATCAAGCACGTAAAAGAGAAGCATGTAAATATTTCAGTGCTGATTTGGTTTCTAAATGCAGAATTGAAGCCACTCATGTATGAAAATTCTTCCCTGGGAACTGATAAAAAAGGATTTAATGACAACTGTAATATTCCTAAGTTGATTCTCCTGTGTCTCTTGCATCGCCCCCTGAAGAAATACATGCGAGAGAATTGCTTCCATTAGAGCCATTTTGCTTTTTGGGAAGCAGTAAAATCTGGTGCACAGTGCAATAAAAGTGGAAGCCAGGACACCCACCTTCCATATCTGACTCTAGAATGGATCTACTTTGTGACTTCTGGAAAATAGCTTTGTACAGCTGACTATTACTATAGTGTGTGAAAAAAACTGGTGGCTCTGTGTTTGGAATTTGTATATTTGCATGTTTGTTACACGGCAAAACTCAGGCTTCCTATTGATGTAGCACCATAGGCTTGATTAAGTGGGAGAGAAGTTACTCCTATGAATAAATTTGAAGAATAATTTTAGAACAACAGCAGCAGTTCACATATGTTTGTGAAGTATATTGAAATTTTGGTGGGATAAGGTTACTTTTTCTTGAGCCTTTTGTTTTACCCTGAGTATACACTGGGTTGTATAACTTGTGGTGAAAAGAAGAAAAAGGGAGAGTTCCCAGTGTCCTTTTTAAAAGTAAAAAAAGACAGAAGAGGGGAAAGGAGGAAAAGGAAAACGTAAATAGCTGCTGGAGGCGTGTGATTATTGGGCTGAGATCAGGAGCAAGAACTAACATCAGTGAGTGGGATGAGGCAGTTTGAAAGGAACACATAGAATGTTCCTCTCATGTCAGATGCTCCAGGAAAAATGATAAATCATGAATAATATTTCAAGCAGAAAAGATACATTGCATTGTGCCAAATGCCCATCTGAGTTTGGGTTTTAGAAACAAAAAATGATTCTCAAGAAATACACTGGGTATAAATTTAGGATGGATGCTTCCCACAGCAAGATGCACTCCATTAGCAGGAGGAGGCTGGCAAAGAAATCAAGTATAAAACGTAACCTTTCTGCCCTTACTTGTGGCTATGTCTACAAAAGACATTGATGCCTAGCTGCTGCTTTAAGCAACAGCATCCAAGATTGTCTTTGTTCCTAATTTTGCCCCAGTACAGCTCCCCAGCTTCTACATTTCTGCTGTGGGGTGCATGTTTAAAATCATCTGTAAGCATGAAACCTTAATGTCCAGAGTAGCTTGGAACTATGTATTACTGGGATTTACAGAGTAGATATTCTGTATACTGAAGTTGATAGACACAATCTTCTCAATGGACCTACCACATAAAGCTCCATACAAAAGGTAAGACAGGTGGAGAAAGGGATGCTTTCCCTTGTCCAGCTTTATATGGAAAGGCTAGAGCATCCATTAACCTGGGAATGAGGAAGACCTGGATCCCAATTTGCAGAAGGTGCTTGAAGCTTGGTCCCACACCTGATGGTAAATACTGCACTCATATTATACTGTATCCTGATTCTGACACAAGTGACATTAAATATTCATACTTCCAGGCTCTGAGCCACTGTGATCAGCAACCCTTGCTAGCCTTTTCCTGTCCCTCCAATTCCATTTCTTCTGCCTCTTATCTTTCCACATTTCCCTGGCCCTTATCTAGTCTCTGTTTCTCTCATCACACCCATTCCTGATAGTGAGCCTATGTGCTTAATATAAATTTGCCATTCCAATCAAAATAACAAGGGTATGGAGAATTCATGCTGCTGAGTCATGCTGCTGCTTCTGTGCAGATTCAAACAGACATCACTTAAATGGTACTTAAAAAAATTCTGCCCCTTACGGCTACGGGAAAGCTAACTCTGAATGACACGACTATGCTTTCTGTAGCTATGCATTTCATGAGCTTTCAGTAAAGGAAAGTACAGGAACTTGAAAATTAGCATCCCTGGTGGTACTTGAGTGAAGCTTCAGAATTGTAAATAATCTATTAGCATGACCTAGAAGTGACCATCTCTCTCATCCCCACTGTGCAACTGGGGAAGTCAGTCCAATATTGGTTTTAAGGTGATGATGAGGTTTGTGCCTTCCTTGATCTTGTGAAAAATGTGAGCTGGGAGACCGGGAACAGGACGGTGGAGAGAGAGGCTCAAAATAGCAGCTGACTTGGAGCTAAAAATCATAGCAGATAATTTGCCACATTCCCTTTGTGGTTCACCTCTATGTGAATTGTTTTTATAATACCTTGCTGTTCTGGAGGAGCTCACACAGAAAATGCCATGTAGTGTCACCGCATTGCCATTGCTCACACAAACTCACAACACTGCTCTTCACAGAACAGATCATAACAGGAGATTTAGGCAATGCATCTCCAACAAGCCCTAATCAAACTTTAATGTCATAGTACACTACAGTAGGCTTCAGATCTGTAAAAACTGCCCAGAGTTAAAAATCCTAATTCCTATACCCAAGTGCTAAAGGAGGGGTTTGATTCATCTCTTCCTTCCCCACCACCCTCATTTTCATCAAGCATATGGATTTAAGATACAAAAGTGAGATTACTTTAGCCAAAATAGGTAGAAACAGCTGTTTCAGAAACTGCCTGACCTCAGGCGGGGTTTCATAACTTTGGGATTCCTGGTTAGTTATTAACAGCAACAGCTCCTGGTGTATCCCAGGAGCTCTTTGCTGGCACAGGATCTCCTTCTTCACAGCACATTTCAGTACATCTTATCTAAAGAGATATTCTCTGAGACACTCATCTCTTGTTCTCAAATGCATAATGTCCCTGAGACATCTACAGCAATTGGCTATGTAAGAAAAGCAATTAGGAAAATGTGGTTTGTGGTTTATGGCTTGATTGCTTTCTTTTAATGCAGACTTTTTAGCTGCACAGCTACATGGCTTTGTGTGGTCCAGCAGTTTTCAGCATGCTCCATGGACTATGGCTCTGAGACTTCAAACGGCTTCCCCAGCTGAATTTAAGAGGGCATCCCCATAACTTCATTTCATACATTCTCCGGATAACTTTGAGTCACTGTGCCTGCTAGTGACCTCAGCTCTGTGCACAGGGCAACATCAACTTCTCCCCTGGCGTTTGTGGGATCTGGTGGCCCTGCTGGAGTGGCAGAGCCACATTATAGCCTGGGTTTGAGGCAGGGATGGGGTGTGGGGGAGGCAGCGCTTGGCTCAGGCCACCCCTGTAGCTGACAGAGCCTTTCAGCAAGAAGAGTCAGGCTTGCAGGCACGGCTGTGTTTGCCAGGCTGACATTTGGAAAAAAGGAGGACAAGTGCCTCAACTGTGATGCTGTGTAAAGGACTGGGGTGGGGGGAGGGCTAGAAAACTTTGTTACACTTGGAATCTTACTTATTCTACTTGACTTCTTTTTGATGTTTTAATACATGAAATTATTTCCATGTGACATAATTCACAAAATCATGGATTGGAAGAGTTTCATATAAAGCAAAGCTCAGAAGAAATCCTTCAGAAGAATCTCCCTCTACCTTGTCCAGTACATTTCAGGGGAGCATATTAGGGAAATTAAGGTATGACAGCCATTCTATGGGATGTACAGGAGCAGCAAGAGACAGCCTTGCCACAGTCCTCTCTTATGAGCAAACCCTTTATGCAGGTTCTCTCTCTGCAGGCACCCTTCCTTGCTCAGAAAACCTTGTCTGTTTTAAGCCAGAAAGCAGTCTTTACTCATTGCTGTAAATGGGCTGGGAGCATTCATTTACATGTCAGATATGCCTACATACTGTCACTTGTCACCCCACTCCGATGTTTCCTGTTGTTAGTTTTTCCCCATGCAAAAGCAGCTCAAAGAAAAACAGATTTCAAAGGCATGTTGCTCACAAATGCAAAGCAAAACAGAGTTCATCTGTGATAGATGGGGGAAATCTTATTTCTATGAAGTTCATGCAATTCAAGCATTAAGGTTGAGATTGAAAAATAAATTCAAAGGTAAGGGCTTTCAGAAGTAACTCCTTTAAAGGGATGCTGTTTTGAAGCAAGGATATAGTTCCTTTCTTTAAAGAGATATGTATGTTAGTTTCTATGAAGCCTAACAAATGGATTCCATCCTGAAATTGGAGCTTGTTTCTATTTCAACGGGGAGACCAACCTGTCAGGGGTTCAGTACCTGCCCTTTCTTGCACAGAAATGAATCTGTAGTAAAGGGATTTAATTTTACTACAGAGACACGTTTTTCTGGTCATGTTTCACAGTCCAAGCAACAGAGGAGGAAAAAATTACAGCAGGTTTTCAAAATCTACCTCTAGCTTTAAAGTTTCCTGAGCTCTTTAGTAAATCAGCAAAGTTATCTCTGCCAGATCTCAAAAGTCTTTATTAAACCTCACTTGCTTCTTTGTGGAGCATTATATATGCTTTCTAGCAAAGAGAAACAACAGTAGAATTGAAAGATATTGGATGAAGAGTCGTTCTGTCATCCAGTTCTAAGCCATCAGAGGAATATTGCCACTAAAATGTAATGATGAAGATGTTCAATAAAGCTGCAGTGTACAAACATCAACAAAACAACCCTCTAGTTAAAAAATATATGTTTTCTAAACTCTTGGAAGAAATTGAAGCATCATCAGTCACCTGGTGCTTTCTGCCTGCAGCTGAATGGGGGTTGTTAACATGCATGGTGCAGTGAAGCCTGCCCAGGTAATTTTGGCAGCACGAGGTTGCAGAGTGATTGTAGATCACCCCAAGCAGAGGGAGAGGAGAGCAGCTGGGAGCACTGACCTCCTGGCTGAGCCCCTCGGCAGCCTGCATCAGGTGTGCTCTTGCAGCTCGGAGCTTTGTAAATGGAAGCTGTTTCTTTGCTGCAGGTGGGCAAAGGTCCCGAGCTAAAGCCTTGTTTTATAATGAGCCCGTCGCTGAGTGCTCTGTGAGGCCCTTGAGATGTGTTTGTCTTTTCTCCCGACAGTTTTCTGAATGGAAAGTGCTCAGGCATCACTTATCCAGACTTCTGAGTTCTGGTGTGAGGTCTACAAAGGTGAAAATTATTTAGAAGGTGCTTCTGGCTAATGCAATTTCAATTTAAAAGGTAGTTACATCATCCCAGTGCAACTTACTGGGTAGACTCTGCAGTGGCAGACAGTGCCCTGAGAATGAAGGGCGTTTTCCTAGTGGCATACTTAATGGACAGAGGAAGAGGAGATGGGAAAGTATCAAAAACACTGCTACACTTTCCAGGGGAGACTGGGAAATCAAATGTTTACCACTACCCTTATTTTCTTTTCCTGCGGTTTTTCACGTTTACAAAACTAGTTTTTTAAACCCTTAGGTTTTTTTAAGTGCGTATGGCAATAGTGTTTTTTCTTTAAGCTCCAGCTCCCAGAAGCATATGACTAAGTGAGAATCTTGCTCTTCATTATTTAAATGAAAGGTAAATGAAAAATAAAGATATTCTAGTTTCCATAGCTGCAAAATAAAAACCTAACAACTCCTCTCCCAAAATGCTCAACAAATAAGAATTACCTAACTTTTTTTTATTACTATTTAGAAAGAAACAAATGAAAAAGGCAAAAAAGTGACAATTTTATGTGCATTCTGTCTGTATTTTATACATATATAGTAAAACTTGCATTTGGTAACCTTTTATGCAGAAATTTATTCAGTGTATTAAGGGCAAGTCATCTGCAAGAGTGGTAGAAAAGAGTCTATTAAGAATAACACACGGTGATATATGGACAGTTGGTGTTGAGAGGTGAGTAGGAAGAGAATATATGATTTCTGCTCTACTCTAAACTAAATCCCCCACCTTTTTGACAAGGACCACCTCCTTCTCTCTCTCTCTCACAGCACATCTGAAAGTGATTGAAACTCCTTTGGTGTGTACAGCACAGATTATTCTATGAAATAACATACTCCCAAACAGCAACATTTCTAATTTTCTAATCATTTGATGAATTATATTTTAGTGGCTTTGTAAAATGCTAAATTGCTTGTCTTGGCCAAAGGAGTTGGAACCCTAAAATAATTAAATCTTAGAGCTTTTCCATCCCTAATTACAAGGGTTACTCAAATTTTTACTTTGGTCTATATCAAAAAGTCAGCAGTTTCCATTGTCAGCTTAGATCAGCTCAGGACTGAATGTTGGTTTTAATCACGGAAATAAAAAGTGTTCTTTTCTACATGTCTGTTTATAGACATCACAAGACTTTTATGCAAATGTCAAACTTGATATATAAAGAAATGCAACGTACAGAAAATAAAAACTGAACTCCTGTGACAGCAAATGCCACACCAGCAAAGTTCAGGCTGCCCTGAGATGATAGACCTCACTGCTTATCTTAGCCACTGTCAGATTTGACTCCTTGCTGTACTCCCATCACATCTAAACCATCACTGAATCCTGCCATCTCTTAATTTTAAGCACTCTTCTTGTTACAGCTGAATTCCTTAGCTCTCTTCTACTGACATTTTCTTGCAGCTTCATGTGTTCTGGTCACCTCCTTTCTCACCCAGATCCTTCTCTTCAATGCACCATCAGTGAAAAATCTTGTCTCTTCTTCTGAGGTGTAGTGATCCCCATGTCTGCACATTGTTACCTCCTCACCTACACACTTGGTTGTTGCTTGTTTGTTAGGTTTTTCACAGCAGGAAGTGAATGGTATCAAATAATGCCAGGGATGACCTTGCTGTGAGGGCAATTATAGATGTTAGAGTTTATCCTCCAAACATTTATCCTTCCAGCTTCTTTCCTGAGTTTGTGTTTCTGCTGCTTGTTTTGTCCCCCCAGTGCCTGTTGATAACATATACATTCCTAGCATGCTGGGAGCTGAGCATTATTTGGGGCTTCTGAACATGAGTACAACAGAAAAGCAGCTTAACCCTTCAAAATGTACCGGCTTTTTAATGCCGTTTTCCTTTTTTCCTCACTCTTTTCCTGCCTTTCTCCCTCATACCCACTTTTATGTTCAAATCCTCCAGTGCCCTCTTCAAGAATTTACCTCAGACTCCTCTTCCATGCTGCCTCAATGCCTGCAGCAATCACTGCTTCTCTGTCTGTGTGGCAAACAACTGCTGGTGATGGATTTGGAGCTCTCTGTAATTATTTATGAAAACTGTGAACTGCCCTCATTATTCAGATGTTTCCATGTGATTTTATTTGGCTTGCCACAGAAAGAGACTTTGAAAAAGCAGGAAGGAACAGAAAGGATCGTCTTGAAATGGCTGTGTTCACCCGTGTTTCTCAGGGGAAATGATGCCGTGGGCTTCAGCACAGCTAGCCAGGGACTCCCAGGACACCCGGGGGAATCAAGAATTATGATCTGGTTCGTTATCACTGTGCAGAAAAGAAAAAAATGTGTAATGACATCATTAGCTGTCCTTGCTGCAGACAGCCTATGGACCAGTGCAGCTGATATGAATCATATTTCCATGCTAAAAATGACAGCAGTAGCAGACAGTCAAATGGCAGCACGTAATTGCCGTAAGTTTGATCGTAAGAGTATCAAAGGTTTACACAACAATGAGATTACAGTTTTTCTAGGAAAAGTCTTAAGAAGCAGGGCTTATGAAAAGGTTACAATCTCTAACTGCAAGAACAGTATAGTTACATTATTTTTTCACATAGCACATAGATGAGAGAGCACGATGTCACTTTTGTCACTTTTCTATTTCTTCATGGTGGTTCCTGTGGAGGAACACATCATCCAAAACATAAGAGGACTAAACTCTCACAGCAACACTTGAGACTACAGTGGAATATAGGTAGTATGAGTTTACTTTATGGCATTATGGATATCTGGAAAAAGTTAAAATGAAATAATTTTTAAATGCTCACTTGGTCACAGTAAAGTAAAATTGAATATGTTGTCCATCCAGATGGTGAGAAAGCCGTTTTGAAAAATCATCTTGATCAAAATCCACCAGCACAGTGGGGCTCATCAGACCCTTCCAGAACAAGCAAAGATCCCATAGAAGACATCAACTCTCCAGAACAGTAAGTATACATCATTACCTTGCTGACAAGATGTAAATTTAAATTATTACATTTCATCAAAGACTGTATTTCCCTTCCTTGGATTTTTTTTTCTTTTCTTTTTTTTTTCTTTTTTTTTTTTTTAATGGAAGGACCTTCACTGTAACCCCCTTTCAGCCAGCCCAGGCTACAGAGAGAGCCTGAACCATCAGCAATAGGGAATGTGAATGGCACCTCCTGAAGCACCATAGGCAGCCGCACTGTGCTGTGATGGCTCCCTGCCACCAGCTCACCACCCAAATGGAACTTAAAGGATATCAGAGGCTGTAGATCCTAAGGTGCCCCAAAGGCAAATCAGCATGCTTCTTTTCTCTTGCTGGAAACATCCATAGCACGATGTCCAAAGTTTCTGTAGAGAGTTACAGGGTGAGCTGTGCCCAACCACCAGTGTGTGGAGGAAAGAAGAGTATGCACATATGTGCACAAATGTCTTATGGCTCTTGCCAAAAGTCCAAGCCCTTCCACACACCAGCCAGAGGGGTTCACAGTGTACATAGACATTTTGTTCCTTTACATTCTTAAGCTAGATGAGAAATAAAAAATGTCCTGAGGGCTTTTCAACGTTGCCATAGCAGCTGGACCTGAGTTTTGGCACAGGAAAGCCTGCACTAAGTAGTTTCCCTTAGAAACAATGCTGCAGCTACAAGGAGAGCATGGCACAAAACACTGGCTAGACTTACAGAGGGGAAAGAGCCTTCTGCTGTCAGTTTTTCTCTCTAGGAACCCGTACAATACTCGTGTCCTACCCTCACTGGCGGAGCAGGACCTGCCATGGGCCAGAGCTCAGGGAAGCGCGGTTCTCACGCGCGCCCGGATCAGCCGTTTCCCCGCGGCCGCCTGCTTCCACGAGCATCGCTTCGTCAGTGTCTGAGCTCACAGCTGTCAGACTCCTGGGCAATTTAAAAGCTTCTTTAAAAACAGAATAAATTAAACAGATTACTAGAATGAGTCACGTCACATCAGCAACAGCAACCCTGATTGCAGATAGGAGCTACTGTCTTGTACTACCTGGAGCAGGAAAACACATGGATTTCTAAATCTGTCCTTGCACGCAAAGAAAAAAAAAAAACCCAAACCTGCAAAGAAGCTAATTCACACACATATATGCACCAAAAAGAAATCCCACAGTAGATGAAATATCTTGTAATTTCACAAAAGCAGGGCTCTTGCTGAGAGAGCTCTCATGACTTCATGGGGTCAGCCGAGTGCTTTAGTGCATAGCTATTAAAGGCCTGTGGTTTTTTCCCAGCACCATTTGTCAGAAATAATGTAGTGTGAATGCAGCCTCATCCACATGTGGCCCACTTACATTAAGAAAGATGCTAAGAAATACACAGACACTCAGATAATCCAATTGTCTCGATACAGATTTAATACAGACAAAGAAAAAGAAAAACATTTGGTGATGACAGATCTTCCTCTAGGCTAGTGATAACTGATGAGAACACTGAGGTTTCCTAGGTTCTGGAGAGTGGGTCAGTACAAATCTGAACAGTCTCTGACATTTATGAAAAGCAATTAATAAAGTCCTGCTAAATCTAAACAGTGTCATTCAGCATTTGCACACCTGTGACTGTGCCAGGTCTAAGGGTCAATGTCCTCCCTGAGAATGACTACCAGAGCCACACTGCCCAGACACAGTGGATCTGCCGGGGAGGAGTATAGCTATTTTCAGGACTTCTGTCTTTTTGACAGGAGATTGCCGCTCTCCAAAGTTAGTACTCTTTAAGATATCCTTCTGCACCCCTGGGCTTGTTTTTCAACTTGTCTGGCAGCATTTCTATCCTTTGGCAGTTGATAAATGTGTAATTTTTGCAGAAAAAAAAAAAATCAACAAAAAAAAGCCACAAAAAAACCCCTGAGTTAAAGGCAAGCTGTAGTTTCTGTCTTTCTCATTTCATTTCATACATAGGGTATCTGATAAGTAGTCACACAGTCTAGAAACTTATTTCTTATTCAAGAACACAAATCTCAAGGACATTAGTCTGAAAAAGATTTCCTCTTGGTCATAAACCTGTGAAAGCAGGATGTCAAGACAATCACTGCCTACAGAAGTTTTAACTCTTTAATGGCGGTGGGGGAAAAAAATCATCCCAGCTTCCTGTGCTTATCAGCACTCATGAGAACTGGCATCTTCAGTATGAAAGCCCTTATAGAGTCCAGAAAAGAGCTGATTTGGGATTTTTTCATTCTTTCTTACCATTAATGCTACATTTAACTCATTGTAAGATCCCTTATTCTACAGCTGTGCCCCAAGTAAAGGCACAACAGCATACACACACCTCAGGCAGTACTGCAGGAAGTTGTTTCACGTTTGTTGATGAGGTAATGTTTACATTGTCTCAATCAGAATGTGGAAAACTATTTTTTTGTGCTTGGCTCAGATTTAGGACCCTGCACCTAGGGAGAATGCAGTCTGTATGACTGTAAAGAAGCCTTAGACCATGAATATAGATGATTCTCAGTTCCCTTGGCAGTTCCTGCTGGACGGGACCCAGTAGGTTTTCTATACTGCCATGTAAAATTTTCCATACCCAGACAGACCATGAGATAAGAGGAGCAAAAAGTGGATGCTGACTGCTTTCTTTCCTGTTTACACCGTCTACACCGTATAAATTAACACCTCCTGTAGCAGGCAAAGTGGCGTCAGTGCACAGGGACAAGCCCTGCACTTTGATTTCCCATTTTTTAGCATACTCCCCAGCACAGCTGTATCCATTTCTACTCTCCCAGGTAATGTGCAGCAACAATCCTGGGGGATGC
This sequence comes from Nicator chloris, assembly GCA_013400495.1. NCBI lineage: Eukaryota > Metazoa > Chordata > Aves > Passeriformes > Pycnonotidae > Nicator > Nicator chloris. The sequence continues at coordinate 19,429 of WAAE01000048.1, forward strand.
TTAGCTGTGTGAATAGACACTGTACTGTGCCAGCTCATCTCAGGTCCAGAGAGCAGCCTGAACCAGTTTAAAATAGATATAATTCTTTTCCCAGTAGGATGAGTTGTCTCTCAGGCAAAGTCATCTGCTTTGATGAGCACCAAACTGCTCATATTTCCTGATGGGCAGTCCTGCTTATCTACAGATCACATCAGTCAGCTTATCTGCATGATGGCCACGTTCAATGGTTTATCTTCTGTGACCCTTAAAGACATCCACCTATGCACTTTCATTCCTGCACATTGTCCCTTCTCATCAGTGACCTACATCCAGCAGGTCATTAGTTTTTGGTACCATGAAAATTTATTCCTTTCTCATTTTAACAGCAACAATATGCAACAGTCTTCCAGATCTCTAAGCAGAGGTGATGACAGATATCTGCGGGACCCCACTAAAACTTGAGATCTTAATAGACTATTTCTATATGCAGGGGTTTTGTAACCTTCAAAGCATAACTTCAAAGCACAACTGAGCCAGTTATGTTAATTTAAGTAACAAAAATTTCCATTCAAAAAAGTTGGTTGTGACTGGATTATTGCATTGCAGCCATATGCCTCAGCATGAACAGGCCTTTGTTTCCTTCACTCAGAGTGGTTTATCTATGATCTATCTATCTATGATCTTACTTAAATGTGTCATTAAAATAAGGTGGGTTTAGAACGGTTAGTTCACTTGCTAGTAGGATATCTTGCCTTACTGTAGTCTTTCAGAGCTTCTCCAGCTTCCCTGCATTTGCTAAAAATCAACATTAATGTGCTGCAGAATTCACTGACATAAGCCCTGAGTGCTTAGACACAATTTATACACTCCCACAGTACTTCAGGTGTTTGACTGTTGCAGGAATTTGTTTCAGTCCCCCCATTTACCAATGGATCTTATTAGAGGTTTTCTATAACAAAACCAAAATATGTTTCAGATGCCTTGGCCCCCTTGTGGTATGTGCATTCCCATGTGCATTGCATTATGTTCCTGTGTGCATTGACATTGGAAGTGAAGGCTTCACCTGATTTTATGTCTCCCTAATGAATGGTGTTTCTGTACAGAGCTGAGGACTCTTGCCCTAACACAGAATCCTGATGAGTGGGTGCTCTGTGTGTGGAATCATCTTTGCTTTCCATCTCCTTTGGTGGTTGCCTGTGATTCCAAACCCACTATTACCAACCATGACCTCTCCAAAACACTTGCCCATGTATATGCTTCCACACCCATATCTGTATAGTATGGACAACTTGAAACAAGTTCCTAGAGTCATATAAAGGTTTGGGCTGGAAGGGGTCTTTAAAGGTTAATTAGTCCAATCCCCCTGCAATGAGCAGAGACAACTTCAAGTAAATCAGATTGTTCAAATCACTGTCCAGTTTGGCCTTGAATGTCTCTGGGGATGGGGCATCTGAGCCACCTGTGGCAGTTTCACCACAGTCATTATAAAAGTTCATTACTTTTATGTAGTCTGAATCTACCCTCTTTTGTTTAAAACCTCATACAGCATACTCTCACTCCATGCCCTTATAAAAAGTCCTTCTCCAGCTTTCTTGTAAGCCCCTTTAGGTACCAGAAGGCAGCTTCAAGGTGTCCCTGGAGCTTTCTCTTCTCCAAGATGAAAAACACCAGCTCTTTCAGCCTGTTTTCATGGAAGACATCCCCTAGTCCTCTGATTTTCTTTGTGGCCTTCCTCTGGACTCACTCCAGCAGGTCCACATTCTTCTTATGAGAAGAGCTGAATGCAGTATTGCAGGTGGGGTCTCATCAGAGCAGAGCAGAGCAGAGGGGCACTATCACTTCCCTCGTGCTGCTGGCCACACTGCTTTTGATACAGCCCAGGATATGATTAACTTTCTGGGCTGCAAGTGCACATTGTCAGGTCATGTCCAGCTTTTCATCCACCATCACCCCCAGTTTTGTCTTGGCAGGGCTGCTCTCAATCCCTTCATCCTCCAGCCTGTATTGATATCATGGGTTCCCCCCAAAGCATTAACAAAATGTGGCAGCAGTGGAAGAAGGGAAAATCTCTGATATTGGGGGGAAAAAAAACTTTAAAAAATGAGGCAAGGCACAAAATTTACTCTCACTTCAGGCAAAAATACCAAGTTTCTTTGGATTTTGCTACTCGTTTTGTTTCACGTTTCACTCTAGGAGTTTCATCTACAATCTTAATTGTGTGCAAGTCTCCAGGCTACAGTTCTCTGCCCCAATTCCAGGAACCAAGTTTTTAAGTGAAAGTAAACTTTTAAGTACAGTTAAAGCAAAATTTTCCACCCACTGCAGCCACCATTGGCATAGCTAAATAAACATGCTTTGTCCATGGTATGGCTAACACTGAAATGGATGAAAAAAAATCCTATTCACTTGATTATGCAACTGGATTCTCTTGGAGTAGCTTCAAAAAGCCCTTTAATGAGAAGTCTATAACAGTTGAACAAAGTAAGCATTTCCACTGGTGGGAAAATAAGTGCAGGCAGTTCTGCATTTGACTCCTCAATAAGAGACAGAATGACAATCCTCAGCATCAGGCTCATAAGGATTCAGCACAGGGAAACAGCAAGCCGTGCCCCCTCTGCACTCCTTGGGAACAAGGCATGACTTCATTGATAGCACCAGGAAGAGTTGAGCACAGTAGCAAAATAACGATGAATGGATTTTGTTTGGTTCCAGGAATGCATTGCCAGCACTAGAATGATCATCACTGAGGACTAACATCACGTTAAACACTGAAAAGGAGTTTGAGGGGGAGAAATAATGAGAAAGAGTTTCCTGGGTAGGCAGACAACAGCTACTTCTACTGCACCTCTGTATAAACAAGCCAAAGTTTGTAGTGAAGAAACTAAAGAGAAGAACACTACATTTCTTTCTGTTGAATTTAAAAGCTATAGTGCTTGGTCCCTAAGCAGTGCAATGGATGCCTTAGTATGTGTCTTTGCTACCTAACACAAAGCAAAAATAGCATTTGAATCAAAAAAGCTGTCCAAAGGCTAACTTTCAAACAAACACCTCTTATAAAGGCCTTTCTATACACTGTCATTATATCAGATAATGGGAAAACATAAATTAAAAACTCTGTTATACTGATAAAATGCTTTCTATGGGCCTTTTTGTTCTGAAATCCAAAAGCCAGTCTTCAGTTCAGCTCAGTCACTTTGACATCTGTCTTCTCTGTAGCAAGTGCCTCTATGTTTCAAGGGTGAATATCTCCAAATACAAAGCCATCCCGATGACAAAGATGACTGAAAACATCTTTTACACTAGCAAACCACAACAGGATTTTGATTTTGTGAAAGGTGCTTTTATATCCACAGCACTGGAGTAGCAGAGCCCTTTTCTCATGGCACCATCCTCTCCCAGGAAAGGGCTTAGATGGGATACCTGTGAGCATGATTTAGTATTAATTTCAAAAATAATTATACCAGTTATCATGATGTCAATCCACTTTGGAAAATGGATGCAGAATGTTGGGTTCTGGAACACTGAATTTTAGTATGGGTGTTGGGCAGGACTGCTTTTAGAGTGCCAACTCCTCAGTCCCGTAGCACTGACTGACAGAACTCAAAAGCATCTATCACCTCAAATCACACACCCAAACTTTAAAGAGGAACTACTTAAAAGAGGAAAAAGCCATCAGTCCCAAATCCCTCCCACCACGCACCCGTGCTTGCTTTAGCTGGAGTTGCAGAAATGCCATCCTTAGTACCGACATCCCTGTGCTACGTGATGCGTGGCTTGAAGCTCAGTCCGTGACCTCATGCATGTCTGCACAGTTGGATGGGGCTCTGCAGGCAGCACATCGCCTTGCGAGGGGTGGGGGGTCACCAAGCCATACGCCCTCTTTGCAAACTTAAGCTTTTCCCTTTTCTTGTTATCAGCAATCTAACAATTAACCTGAACGTGGCTGGGAATCTGACAAGGTTTCGGGATGCTGAGAAAGCACACTTAGTTTCCTTTGTCACGTCTAACCTGTCAGAAAAACTCCCCAAGGGGAAAACAACATCACGGTGGCACAGTTCAGCATCAGCAAGCGCAATGCTCTTGGCATTAACCCTGTCGGTCACAGAGGCAGGCACAGAGAGCTCCCTGGCAGCAGCCTGGGCACACATCAGCCACGTGATGCGTTCCATCCGCCCCTTGGCTAACTCTCCTCTCCCGTCTCTCCCGCAGCATACAGCGCCGGCTGTCCTTGCAGCTGCCCATCCTTCATCACGCCTACCTGCCGTCCATAGGAGGAGTGGATGCCAGCTGTGCCAGCCCGTGTGTAAGCCCCAGTGCCAGTCCTCGGCACAGACACGTGCCACCCTCCTTCCGAGTGATGGTTTCAGGGCTGTAGGAGGGGGAGATCCGTGCTTCCTGAACTGCTTTTAAGTACTCAATGACTGGACTGAACATCTGACCTAGAACTCTGCTCCAAACATGTAACATTGGCTCTTACCGCAGAGGAACTTCTGCTGAGGCCCTCGTCACAGGAGTGCCCACGTAACTCGTGTGAAAAAGCAAAGGAGGACACAAAGAGTATGATCTGTAGCCTTATTCATGGAGTTTTTATTTCTTCACCTAGAAGTCGCTGAAAAATGTTTCTTCCAAAATTTCTACTAGCAACAAGGAGGCTGGGATATATGGATCTTGCAAAAAAGACACTAGGAAAAACAAAACAAAACAAAACATTCAAAAGTCACTGAGCTTTTCATGGCTGCTGAGAACATGCAATTCTATACTGTATCCATGTAAGGAAAATGTAGTGGTCAAACTATACCACGTTGGAATAGATACGCTCATTTTTACAAGAGTTGTGTTAAATCGCTGGAAACATTCTGCACTGGTTAGTCTTGCTTTTTTTTCATTTCAGGGATGATGTTTAGTAGGAAAGAAGAATTGTGAGAAATGATTCCTTGGGTGTCATTGAGACTCTGCAGTGCTGTGAGCAGGGTCACCTTTACCTTGCAGCTGGATGTGTAACCCAAGCAGAGCCTGAAGCTCCAGCTCTGAGTTGCCACCAGCTGGAGAGCTGCTGATTGCAAGCAGAGCACTTCACCCTTCTCCAGGGCAATGGTAGTGACTGCTGACCATCTGCAGCTTCATTTTTAGCAAAGTTGCTGCACCTATTTCAGGATAAACACCACCAACCATAACACACTTAACTGTCTGAAAAAGTCCTAGGGCTGAAATCTCAGGAAACTGAGGACAGATGGGTAGTAAAGTCTTAATGCCACAGGATGAATTGTTTTTCCTAGTTTGTTTGAATTGTGTCACACATAATTACAATAAAATTAATTTAGTGGACTTGGGGGGGAGGGATCAGGGCACAGCACTTTGCTGCTGCGGGCAAAGCCTGCAGGGCACGTAGATGTGAGTATACACTATGTTTGCTTCGTACCTGCGTACGTGTGACAGTTGTAGCCGATAGGAGAGGACAAATCAAATTTACCAATAGAATATTTTACCTGAATCTTGAAAGGACTGTGAAAAAAAAAATTGATTTTATACTTTAGCTCCTTTCCCTGAACCAAAGCAATTAGGAGGAATTAGGATAGTGGTGTAACGTCTGGACCAACTCTGGAGCCAAAGCCTCGGGCACAGGTGAGACACACATGCAGCTTCTTTTTCCAAGGGACTGGAAATGTATCCTCTCACTGCCAGGGCTGTTTGCTAAAAGTAGCGGGGAGAAAACACATGAAGCACCCACTGGGCTCTCAGTTTTCTTTAATCACCACTCATGCCCCTCAGACCAAACCTTTGGAATGACATTCATAAAAAGGTTTACAAATCAGCCAAGTCTGAAGCACAGCTGAAGGGGTTCATTAGCTGAGGGATTTAACTGCAGCTTTGACAAGCTAGCATAAATCTCCATTAAAAATAAAACACACCTCATAGTGGCCAAAACCAACATGAATATGTATCTGAATATTACAATCAGGAGCATCACAAAATATTTCACTTGGCACATACAGTAAGAGAGGTTATGGAAATATCTGTAGCTTTTAGAACAAAAAACCATGTAAGTATAAACACAAATAAACTAGAACTCATTACTCTGTTTAAGCACTAAACACTGACGTCGTCACTCAATGTGTGTTGACAGTATTCTCTTGCTTTATTAATATCATCAGGGCCTGGTTTATTTTAAAAGGAATGTTAATTTTTAAAAAGAGAAAAAATTATGATATTGTATATAATGTATACACAGAGATCTCTGTAGAAATATTATTCCAACTTAGCAGGAAACAAACAACTCAGAAGTATTGGACCATTGGAGGTGAGTGTGTGTGTGTGTGTGTCTGTAACTTCGTGAATACTGACTGTGTGACGTTTATTAGGTTTAAACCATGCAGTACATTCTTTGTCTCAATGATACTGTAGTTTCTCTCATAACATTTTTTTTTACTTTACTGCAGATAACAAGACCAACCAAGTGAATATAGCTATTTAATGTTTCTGTTCTTTTATACTGCAGCAAAAATGTACTGTAAATTTATGAAGAGGCTGTGCCCCAATGGCATTTTCCAATGATGTTAGTGCACAAATGCTTTAAACTAGACTGGAACTGCCAGAATAAAATGTAAATGAAGAATTTCTTGTATAACCTTATACTGCATGAGATCAATTTTTAATAAATTGTTGCAAATCTGTTTTTATGAATAAAATATATAAAACTTAGGTTTTTGGACTCAATGCCCTCTTCTCCCATTGCAAAATCATTTTTAGTGAAAGTGTGTGTGTGTGTATATATATAAACATGGGTATATCTAAAAGCCTCCTTGGAGAAAGAGGAATCCTATTACAACACTACATTTTAATAAAAATGTAATATGTAATAAAAATACACATCCTATTTGTTGAACAGTTTGCATTTGGAGATAATAGATAGATGAGCTTCTGCCCTCAAATACAATTACTGCAGTACCCAAGAGTGAAGTAGAAGACCTTTTTCAAATGGGAAAATAATCAAAACATGTACTGAACATTAATATCCAAACCACACTTAGCCCACACACTTTTCTCTCTTGCCCCACAGTGAATGTGAATTCAGAAGAAAAAGAAATATTTTACTATTTCACACAAGTTATTGAAGTTGAGCCAATGTTCCAGCTCAACAGTAAAATCTCTGCATCAACAAATGAGAAGTTTCTGAGAATAAACACCAATTGCTGCATGAAGGCAAACACCAAGCCTCTCCATCTAGTTTTGTGCATGTGGTGGGATTTGTGTCTTAAAGCAGGTTCTTCTGCATGGCAAAACAGGAGGAGGGTGGGAATGTCGGGCAATGAGAAAGTGAGAGGAAAGCGCATTTTGAGTTGTTTGCTTTTCAGCAGGGGAGCATCCTCAAGCCAGCACAAAATGTCATAAAGCCCAGGATGTGGGAATTAGAACCACCATAAATGGTTTTCCAGTAGATTTCTGAGGCATCTTAGAAGTCCCTCCGAATACATGCAAAAAGAGAAAATACCGGCGAGGAGTTAACAGCGTGGATCGTGGCTCTCAGTGCAGAATACCAGATGGCAGGAGCAACTCCAGCAGATACATCAAAGCTCATTCAAGAAAGGAAAAAGTACAGAACAACTTCAATGTGAAACCTATATTCAATGAGAGATTGTGGGAGGATGTGAAGCACTTAGAATTGCTCATGAATAATAGGAAACCAGAACAAAGTGAAATATTACTTTAAAGGGTAATGAATAAAAAGGGAGAGGTATCAGCAGAGCAACTTTACTTGAACTACTGAGTTTCCACAGCCACAACAAATATGCTTCCTATACAATCATAAAGTTGCCATTGAATTAATAATGGAAGGTTGCTAATCTTGCAGCACTACTTTCAAATAAATAAAATCAAGGAAGGTAAGGAAAGATAATTTTCCTTTTTTTTTTTTTTTTTTTTTTTTTTTTTTGTGAGACATAGTCTTTTTCCTTAAAGGTTGATAGTTAAATCTTTTCTGATCTTTTCAGAACTTGTTTGTTCGTTACAAGTCTCAGCAAACTGTGCCTGTTCTTCCCAAGACTGGATTAGTGTTTCTGCTGATCTCTGGTCAGGATTGCTTAGGTGCTGGAAGCCAGCCCAGCAAGGCTTGTCCCAGCACTCCCACAGCACCCTATGGATATCAGCAGGGCTTTATTGTGTTCTCAAACCACAGTCCAAAGGATGGGCTGCTTTGCTTATTCAGCAAGCTGACTCTCCCTGTCACTGGCTTCTTTAATAGGGATTTTCTGCTCACTGTCTGAGAAGACTGACAGATTTATGACAATGGTTTAAGCATCATGATTTTTATCAGAGTTCAGTTCTCAGTTACTGACTGCCTTTTCCATCACTTGACACACTGAATAGTACTTACAGCCCTTACTTTAATATGCCAGAATATCATTCATGAGTGCACTTTCAAGAGCACTTTGCCTCTTGAGTCTATCAGGACTCTGAGAGCACTACTGTGCTTGTCACTACTCACTCAATGACATTGCAGAGGATCAATAGAGGCTCTAGAGATGGAAGAGGTGGGGAAGGGAGAGCCCAAGGTGCTGCCAAGGGCAGCCCTGGGTATCAGTACCACCACGTGAGTGTTGCCACAGACAACCTGCAGACATTTTGAGCCACCAACATTGCAAACTGCAGCTGGTTTAAACTGCATCCCTTGATGATGAAGTGCTAAAGTAGGCCAAATGATGGGAAAGAGGGAAGGACACATGGGAGGAGAAAGGTAGAAGAGGCATCTCCTAACACTGAGAAAATCCTTCACTTCTTGGAAGAAAGTGGCTGTTACTTTCTTTCTCTGAGGGATGCCCATCAAACCTAAGAATCATATAAGGATTTAAACAAATTCCCGAACTTTAGAGGCTAAATTCAGTAGAGGTCAAATAGATCTTAGGACAGAATCTGTAGGTACCAGCAGCAAGCAGCCTGTGGGCTGGCTCACTAGCAGAGAGGGGCATAGCAAAAAGGAGCTCACAAGGCCTTGAGCTTCAGGAGAAGGACAGACACCTTCATGAGCTGGCAAATACAGGCTTTGACCAGAACCGATCCTGTGCCCACATGCAATGGGTGCAACAGAGGCTAAGAAGAGTGTCAATTACATTTACAACCCACAACTGCAACCTCCTCATGGACCACATCACCCACCTACCTACCAGTGCCCTCAGCAATGTGGCATGCCTGCTTGAGCAGAGGAGCTGCCACTGGTAGCAAATCATCCCACAGATGTGAAGTTGTCCATTCTGGCAAGTCAAATTGATTGGAAAATAGGGGGCAGGTGTGAAGCAGGGAGTGTGTATGTGTGTGTGCTGCAGAGAGCACAGGCAGGACACAGAGAAAGTATGAGCAGCTTAACATTAATGGCCTGGAAAACACCATGAGCATCAAGGCAGAGACACCCATGCTACCTTCTGTTCTGGGAATTTGTCAAACATTTAAAAGCAAAAGCCATTCCAAGTAAATAAACACACAAGCTTTCCCTGGGTCAGAATTAATTCTCCTTAGTCCTGGCCCACTCTGCCACAAAATGCTGAGCCTTTCCAGCTGAACATTTCCTCTTTGAAAGCAAAATGGATCATGATGCGGAAATGAAAAACTGGAAAAGAGCAAGCAAGAAAACAGACTTTGTCTTCATAAAGTGCTCTGCTATACTGTCACCCAAGTGGCTTCTACTCCGCCTTGTCTAAGGGTACTCCAGTATCCCCAAACACCAGGCACCCCTCCCAGCAGACAGAGGGACAGATACACCTCTTCTGCATGAGGGAGGAACCTCACACCCTCACCAAACAAACTAGCTTAAAAGAAACTACTCCACATGATTAAGCAAGCTGTCAACTGGTGATACAAACCAGCAAAAGCTTTGTAAGAGCAAAGCATTCTCCAGAACACAAGCATCCTTCTTTGGGAAGCGTTGTGTTCCTTTTACTTTGGACACATCACATACAACACACCACAAGGACAGCTCTTACTGCTCCAGAGAACAAAGCTGTTCCTCTAACCTGAGAAACCCTTCACATTTTCCCCTACCACGCCTGTGTCTGAAGCTGACAGAGACAAAACAGTAGAGGTGAAAGTCATCTCTTGAGCAGTTCAGGAGCTAAAGGCAATATCTCCTGAAAAGGTGCTAGGACCACCTGCCTGGCTGAGAGGGTCATCTGCAAGTAGAGGTGCCTCTAAAAGACCTGCTGAAAAGACCAAATTGCTGGGCATGGATCAGCTTCTCCTCCAGAAAGCAAAAGGCAGAAATGTGTTAGTTGCTCATCCTAAAGGCAGTCACATTTCCAAATACACTGACTCTCCTCATGATGAGTGGTGGGTAAAGGACACTAATAACGAAGGGAGCAAGGACAGTAACTTCACACTGGGGTTGCAGAGCGAGTGTGACAAGGCTAAGAATTCTGTAAGTCCCACAATTCATCTGACTCAACACTGGAAAGAAATCCTCTTCAGTCTGCCTTGCCTCATACTAACGTCACTGAAAGGCACTGTTTGAGAAATGCAAAAGAGTTCATGGAAAAAAGGGGAAAAATATCAAAACAGCCAACACACGTACAAGAAGATGGCTGGAGAGTCATAAAGATGAAAATGAACAAGGGATTCAGCTGCAATCACTTCTGAGGAAGATACATCAATGTCAGCATCAGATATGAGCACCCCTAGCAAAAGATAGTAGTCACTGTCATCCCAGAAAGCTGGCTGTACAAATAAAGCTGTTAAAATTGTCAGAAACTAAGCCAACACCGTCACTAACTGCCTCGGTGTTGCTAGTAACTAAAATGGGAGCAACTTTCCAACTCCAGATTTTGACCTCAGATTCTAGCAGGCTCAAAGTTTGAAATTCAATTCAGTACCTCAATATCTGAGGCTGTTCCCAGGCTTTCATTATTACTGAAAGCCTGCAGGAGTGTGAAGCTTGCAAATTATCAATCCTTCTGAAAATTTTACAGACACTGCTTCTTACAAAGAAAGTGTTTTTTTAACCAGACTGCTTTAGTCAGGGTGTGGGGAGAGGGAATATTTCATTGTTCTTCCTGTGCACACATAGTTTATTGTTTTCAGAAGCCTCCACAGAAATTTCCTTTGAGATTAGAAGCTCTCCAAACTAAAAGTACAACTGAACATTTGTTGTACTGCTGAGTGATAAAGAATATTTCTCTAATAAGTGTCCTCATTCTTTGAGAACCTTTTATTCTTTTCTCTCCCAAAATATTCTATATTTTCTGCCTTGTTTTAATTTTAAAACCAAGAATCTATTTACCTAGGCATTAACTGACATTTGAACTTAAATAAGCAATTTATGATGAGAGCGAAGCTCAGCAAAGTGGAAAAAACGCATGAGTTGTTCCAGCATAATCCACGCAAACAAATAAGAACAGTACTTGCTACAGCTCAAAACTTTCAGACATATCTCACTGAGACAAATGAAAATAATTTCAAAACAAAATCAAATAAACACATCCCAGATTTCGTGGCCCATTGAGTTAGAGGACAGCTTTCAGCTACCTTGGAGCAATGGATTTGGGTTGCCACAACCTGGGATCCAACCTGCCTGCTCCACCCACTGGGATCCGTTTGCTCACTGCTAATTAAAGCCGCCTTCATCTCTGCAAAAGCTGGCATGTAACTTTTTGAGGGTGAAAGAATTAACTTTGAAATTCAGCCTTGCACATATGAGTTCTCCACAGAGCTTTTATTGCCTTGTGTTAACCTGCCCTTCCTTCCATCTCAGTTTGCTCTATATGGTACTGTCATTTTATATCAAACTGCTCCTATTAGGGACAAGAAAAATTTTAATGAGGATGGAAAGGTATATAAAGACATTCTTCTAACTGATCTGTAGCAGAGCATTTCAGTTCCATGAGTGACAAACTGATGGAAAGACAAAGACATCTGAAACTACCTGAAAGGAGTTTGTAGCAAGTGAGGGTCAGCCTCATTTCCTAAGCAACCAGTGACAGGAAAAGGTGACAGAGCCTCAAGCTGTGCCAGGGAAGGTTTGGGCTGGACATCAGGAGGAATTTCTTCATGGAAAGGTTATTAAGCATTGGAAAAGAGTGCCCAGGGAGGTGTTCAAGGTGAGACTGGACATGGGACTTACTGCTGTGGTCCAGTTGACATGGTGGTGTTCAGTCTAAGGCTGGACTCAGTAATCTCAGAGATCTTTTCCAGTTTAAATGTTTCTGGGATCTCCCCCCACTGGGCAGCAAGTTACTTGTTTAGCCATGGGACAGAAGCAGTTGTGTTAGCTGCCCATCCATTCCTCTCAACAGAAGTTTGTTTTGAATGTTTATGCTAACCGGATCCCACAGCAGGAAGACTAACTACTCCTCTCTTCTTCCAGACTTTATTAAAGTCTCCTGACTGAGTCTTCTCAGAACTACCAAGAAGGTGAAAATTGTCCTTTGTCCTCCTGGACCTGATCAACTCTGCTCCAGCAGCCGTGCTCCTGCAGGCAGGCAGAGTGGCTGGGGCATTCAGCAGCCACACGGACCCACTCCAAACCACGTTTCTCCACAGTGCAACATCCAGAAAGGCTTCACTGTTTCACACATCATCTTTTTTTTTTTTCTTTTCATCTACTTTACCAGCTTAACTCCACATGCCACCTCCATTGTCCTTTGTGCAGTTGTTGCTGATGCTGGAACATCTGAGATGCTCAAATCTTTTTGAAAAAGCTGTCAGTCCTTACTTGGAAATCAAGAGGAGCAAATGCTTCAAGAGACCCAAATGTGATAAAAATAATTTCAAGAATCAAAAAGTGACTATTTTAATACAGTCTCCTTTCAAATAAGCTCTATTTTTTTCCCAGTGTACGTCAGCAATCATCAACCATCATTGTCTTCTACAATGAAAAACGTGCACACTCAGCTCACAGGCATGCTTGCATTTCTTTTCATACCCCTTGTTTTTGCTTTTTTTTTTTTCATGTTGCTGATTTATTGTTTGTTTGTTTTCAAGCAAGACAGAAATAAAATTAACTTTCCCATATGGAGAACACCAACCGCAGAGCACTTGTGTCTGTGCAGAACAAATGCTCAAGAATGAACTGCTTCTCCTCATCCAGCATGCAGAGTGCATATCCCAGGCTGTGCAGCTAGAAGCTTAGCTCTTCAGTCAGATGAAAGATAATAAAATGAGCTTGGGCCTCATTAACTTACCGTGTTGATGTGAATATTAACATAGATTAAAATCCAAGCTCCAAAAAGAAAACACAGTCCCAGCTCTCATCACAGGCAAACTGCAAGCAGTAATAACTTCCTTGAATTAATTTACTTCATCATACTCTAAAGCTACAGTGAGACACTCAACATAAAGGCCTTCTTCACATGGTTTTGGAAGTTGTGTAGCCAAGTGCAATTTCAAGAATTAAATCTCTGGTTATGCATTTTGTTTATGGCTTTGATGAATACCCTGCTGCTTTGGCTTCATGTAGAGAAAGAGCCTAGGAAGGCATTTTTCTTTCTTTCAGGATCTAGTTCAGCTTGGTATGCACAAAAACTTTTATGAACATATCAGAATTTAGACAACCTTGCTCAAATTAATTTAATGGGGTGTATTCAAAAATGATGAAAAGATGTTTCTCATTAATTTCTCTCTCTTCTGGAATAATGCTTTCCTTTTACTGATGTTCAGTTCTTTTACTCTGTTCTAAATAGATGTTATATTACCTTCATTACAGTTACATTATTAGTACTACACTAGTTATGCAAATAAGGACTCTTCATCTTATTTTTTCCCTCTGCTATTCCTACAGGGATCTGTGTTTACAGTGTAGCCTTTGTACTTATGTAAGAAAAACTAAGGTGGAGGGGAGAAAGGAACTGCTGGGTTTTCTACTTACACCACAAACTTCATGTTTAGCATGGAAGTTAAAAAATGTGTTTAACAACTTAGCAAAGGGGAAAACAGTTACGGAGATCATTCATTCCTCCTAAAGTTCAGTCCAGTCTTGAACTGTCCCTTAGGAAAACATCACCCTCTCCCTGGTGTAAGAAGTTCAATGCATTAAGTGGTCATCAGCAATCCTCATCCAAAATCTTCAGGCCATTCTTTAGCTTTGTTAATCCCAGTCACCAGCTTAATATTTAAAAAGTGTTTTCCCCTGAATCCACTGCTTCATTTGATTCCTATCATGAGATTCGTCTGCCACACCACATGACACTGCTCTGTTCTTTCCTGACATAGCTGACATGGAAAGACACTGAAGGTGAGTTTACCCTCAGATTAGTTATGCTGAATTGGTGGACTCCCTTGGCCAAGGGGATTTCATTCATCATGGAATTTACCCAACTCTTTAGGATACATCTGCCTATTTCTCCATCTACATTCAGGGCCGTAAGCTGTCCCTTGTCAACTCTGGCAGTCTTAATATAGACATCTGTTCCAGCCTCTGTGACAGAGATCTTCCCACTGGTAGCTTGTATGTCCCTGTAAAATAGCATTAACTCTGCAGAAGGGTAGAGCAGCAGATCATATGATTTTCCAGCATGTGTTTATTTAATTGGCAAAGATTGATTTGGACACTTTTGGTACAACAAGCTACACATTGCTTTACGCACTGTAGTTTTCTTTATATTTAATACACAGATCACTGACTTGGCATACAGTGGATGCCTCTGCTGATGACAGTCCTCTGTCATACCTTCTTTCTGACACTGTTCCCAATGCAGTTGCTGTGGGCAGAGCTGCACCTCCCCAAAGAGAACCCTTTCTGCATAAAAAACATCCCACAGTCTGCTAAATTGCTCTTGCCTGTCAGGCAGTCGTTTGGCTACCCACAAATTACATCTTTCCTTCTTGCTCTACCTAGCATCGTCTTCATGTTTCTTCAGTTCCCTTGATGAGAGCTTCTGCCTTCAAATGCTAAAAAGTCTCTTCTACTTTTCTCTAACTACTCAATTTCATCTTTCTTTTCTTTAGCGGCCAAACCTGCCACTCCCAACTGCCAAGTGCATCAGGCCACCTGATAGTTTTCTAGATTACTGACTGAGCTCTTCTTTTGCAGGTGAAGTGGCAAGAACGAAAACCAAGAAAATTTCTCTGTCAAAGAAGATGTAAGCCAGTAGATCAGTGTTGTTACTGCTATAAAGGCCATATAATCTGCACTCTCTGTGTGATGACTCTGCTCTCAGGACTTACTGGGTTGTATTTTGGCAACCTCTGAGTTTGGTTTAGCTATGGCTGCAGAATCACTAAACAGTTGGTATCATCTGCTTAACTTGTTCTTCAGTCTGAAGTTGGCAAGTGTCAGTGTATAAGGCAAAGGACTAAGAAAACACAGTGATTGCAGTGTAACTGCACTTGTTGGCTTTCCAAGGAGAAAGACTGGCCAAACAGACCAGCAAGGTACAAAGGTAACCTCCCCAAGCCAACCCAGGGCTGGACGAAGGGAACACACTTCCATGCCCGGGAGGAAGGGAGTCCACTCTTCTCAACTCCTCCTGGTGAAGAATTTCAGTGACCAACAGCTCACCTCAAACACTTTCTTCTAAAGGAAATCTGGTGCTCTTGACTTTCAGGGCTCAGAAGGGCACAGGAAAAGTGTGTACAAAAGCCCACATAAGTTTCGTAATACAAAAAAAAAGGAAAAATAAATTTTTTTCATCTGAAGTCATTCAGTCATTTGGAATTTCATGTGTCTGATGGTCTTTTCCCATTTCCCAGGATTACTACAAGACAGAACATGGAATTCACCAGCTCATGTGAGATGCAAGCTATTTTCTGTGCAAAGTCTTTATCCAGAGAGTTACATAAACTGAATGATTCAATTCTCTCTGAAATCACCACAGAAAAGGCTGACAATGAGAAGTGCTTTCCTGTTCCTGCCTCAGCACTCACCATTATTTTCCACCATTATATTTATGCCACTTCATCTTAGGTTTACTGTAGTGAAACAAGTTCATCTTGTCTATAAGGGAGAACAGGCTGTTGCCTTATTCTGATCTTTTTAATCAACAGTCTAGACATGAGCAAGTATCTGGAAATCAAAATATATTTTTTGTAAAAAAAGACAACTAGGAATACCTGAAGAAGGATGAAGAATGGTTTTGGAACTCTTTCTTCCTTGAGAGAAAATAATTTTACATGTGGTTTTTAGATCAACCTGAGCAATGTCTCAAAATCTAGAGTGATCAAGCAAAGAAAAATCAGAAGTGGTTATGCTGGTCGAGCCTGTCACTGGGCAAAACACATTACTAGCAGAGGGAGAGGAAAATTCAGCATCGAATCATGGTTATTTCATATGGTTTCCCAGATGGAAAACCATAAATCAGGGTGAGGGTTCATCGCTCTTGGACACGAAAAGTCTGACACAAACTCCATGAAGTCAAAATGCTGAAACTACTACTTCATTAAACAAATGAACTCTTTTTATAGAGTGATACGACGCAGCTGAACATGACTGGTCCTTTGTTTAACACCCTATCACCATGACTGGCTAATTAGAAACAACACTTCTATGTAAACAAACCACAGGTGCAGAAATTATTTACATTCTTCATCTCAGTTTTCCTGGAGTGTTTTGGGAAAAACATATCTGTCTTACAGAGCTCGCTGCTGCTCTTGGCACCTCGCAGGCTAAAATCAGACCCACAGGGGTTTACTGCAAAACAGAGCAGTCTGGAGACGGGAGAAAACATGTGCATGGATGCATATATTAAGAGCAATTTGAGAAAATCAATTAGGCATTTAGAGAATGATAGGCAATGAAGATTAAGTTTCCATGTTTTTTCCAATCAAAACTTTGCCTTCAAAACCGTTCTCTGGATGTATTGACAATTTGTGTACGTACAAGTACATTGATTTCACAGTGCAGAATTAAACCTCCCTGCTGCCAAATTCGGAACGTTGAAGTCCTATGTGCAAAGTTAATATGGAATCATAGGCTCACTAAGGTTGGAAAAGACCTCCAAGATTGAGTCCAACCTCTGAGTCACCACCACCATTTCAACTAAACCATGACACTGAGTGCCACGTCCAGGTGTCCAGGTCACACCTCTGGGGATGGTGACCCCACCACCTCCCTGGGAAGGCTTTTTCAATGCTTAACAACCCTTTCTGTGAAGAAATTCTTCCTGATGTCCACCATGAATCTCCCCTGGCACAAGTTCTGGCCAATTCCTCTTGTGTTGTCTCTAGTTCCTTGGGAGAAGAGATCAGCTCCCACCACCTTTTTGTAGCTCCCTGCTACAACCTCCTTTCAGGGAGTTGTAGAGAGTGATAAGATCTCCCCAGAATCTCTTTATCTCCAGGCTTCATAACCCCAGCTCCCTCAGCCCCTCCATACAGGACTTTACTCTCCAGACCCTTCACCAGCACTGTTACCCTTCTCTGGACACGCTCCAGCACCTCAATGTCCTTCTTGTAGTGAAGGCCCCAAAACTGGACTTGGGATTTGAGGTGTGGCCTCACAATTGAGTACAGGGGGACAGTCACTGCCCTGCTCCTGCTGGCCACACTATTCCTGATACGGGCCAGGTCACATTGGCCTCCTTGGCCACCTGGGCACACACTGGCTCATGTTCTGCCCCTGTCAATCAGCACTCCCAGGTCCTTTTCCACCAGCAGCTTTCCAGCCACTCTTTCCCCACCTGTAGCCCTGCCTGGGGTTGTTTTACCCAAGTGAAGTGTGGGACCAGGCACTTCACCTTGTTGAATCTCATATTGTTGACCTTGCCAATTGATCCAGCCTGTCCAGATCCCTCTGCTGATCCTTCCTGCCCTCCAGCAGATCAACACTGGGTATTATCTACACTCACTGACTTGATCTCCTCATTCAGATACTGAGCCTTGGTGAACCCCACCAGTGACCAGCCTCCAGCTGATTGTGGCATCATTCACCATGACTCTGGTGTGGCCATCCAGGCAGCAGAGTGCACTCATCCCAGGCATGGATTTCCGGCTTTCACAGAAGAATGCTGTGGGAAACAGCAACCAAGGCTTTACTGAAGTCTAGGTAGACACATCCACAGCCTTTCCCTCATCCACTACAGGGACCACATGCTCATATAAGCAGATCAGGTTGGTCAAGCAGGAACCACCTTTCCTAAACCTGTGCTGGCTCAGTCTGATCCCTTGGTTGTCCTGGCCATGTGATTGCACTCAAGATGGTCTTCTCCACAACCTTCCCCAGGCCTGTACGTCTCTGGATCCTGCTTCCAACACTTCCTGCAGATGGGTGTCACATTTGCTAATCTCCAGTTGTCTGGGATCTCCCAGGTTCACCAGGATGGATGACTGATGCAGTGTGATGATTCTGCCATCTCCCTCAGACACTCGGATGAATGTCGCCTGGTCCCACAGACTTCTGAGTGTTGAAGCGGCTCAGCAGGTCACTCACTACTTCCTCATCAATTGCAGGTCACCCGTTTTGCTCCCTGTGTCTGTGTAGGAGCTCAGGGGGCTGGCTGCCCTGAGGATAACCAGTCTTTCTGTTAAAGACTGAGACAAAGAAGGTGTTAGATACCTCAGCCTTTTCCTCATCCTTGGTGACGATGTTCCTCCCTGCATCCAATAAATTATTTTCCTTGGCTCTTTACTTTTTGTTAATGTATTTATAAAAAAACTCTTATTATCTTCCTTAGCAGTATCCAGATTGAGTTCTTGCTAAGCCTTCACCTGATTTTCTCTGTACATATCCTAACGACATCCTTGTATTCTTACTGAGTCACCTGCGCCTTCTCCCAAAGGTCATAAATCCTGTTTTTCCCCTGAGTCACAGCAAAAGCTCCCTGTTCAACCAGGCTGATCTTCTTCCTCACTGGCTCATCTTTCAGCACAAAGGGACAGCCTGCTCCTGTGCCTTTAAGATTTCCTTATAAAAGTATCTCCAGCCTTCCCGGGCCCCTTTGTTGTTAAGGACTCTTTCCCAAGGGACTTTCTAAACCAGTGTCCAGAACAATTCAAAATCTGCTCTCAGTAAGTTCAGGGTTTTGTTGATGCCCCTTCCTACTTACTGAAAACTCTCTCATTTTGTGATTATTGTGCCCAAGATGGCCTGTGACCACCACATCTCCCACCAGCCCTTCTCTGTAAACAGCAGGTGTAGCAGGACCTCATCCCTGTAGCCTCACTTACCAGCTGCAACAGGAATTTATCTTCCACACACTCCAGGAACCTCCTAGATTGCCTCCTCTTCACTCTGTTCAGTTTCCATCAGAAGATCCAGCAAGTTAAAATCTCCCATCACCCATATTCTTGAGCTGATAAGACATTTTGCATAAATATTATTTTGGTTTATCATGTAAGAATATTTTGACAGGATGTTCTGGGCTCATATAATTTTTATAAATTGATGCTCTTTTGGTAAAGCAGAAACGTGGGGTGAACAACAAGTGGTTACAGTTTCCCATCTTGCTACTACACAGCATACCAGAATTTGTATCTAACTTCACCAATAGCTTTCATTGTCCTGCCTTTTTACATTTTCCTTACTCTTATTACTGAGTAAGTTATTGTTGGGGGGTTTTTAATCATTAACTTCAAATTGGTATCCTTGGGCCAACTCAGTTTTAATTTAGGAGTATGAAACAAAAATAGCTTCATGAGACAAGAAATAAACAAATGAGAAATGAGCATATGGCAAAACCCAAGCCCTTTTAGCTGCTCTTTGAATGTAATATGATTTATAACAGTGAGGTTATGTAGTAGAGTTTAGAGTGCAAAGCTTACTAAATAATGAATACAGTGTTTCCATGTAATTTTGTTGGCAATGGCCCTGAGAAATTTTAATTAGCTTCACCTCCCATTAACAGCAAGGACAGCTGTGGATGTGCAGCCTTGCTACAAGAGTTCTGCAAGTTGACTTATCTAGATTTAATTTTTTTAGTATCAAAACACAGGTCCACCAACACAAATGAGCACGGAGGAGTGATGACAAGCAGCCAAACCGCAATATCCTAACCAGACAGAGCAGAGCACCCTGACCTGGCTATTCCCAGGCTCAGTCCGCTCTCCTGGTACAAAATCCATCATCAAGATGAGTATTGGTGGAAGAGCCCTTCTGGATAGCCTTACAGACTGAGGGGATGTTACTGCCTTAAGGGATGTGGAACTCACTGAGGCATGCCAGGCAAAGGCACGTGGGGATTTCGCAAGACTAACAACATTTTAAGGGAGGAACAGTGAGAGATCAAGGAGGTTTCAGGGAAATAAGCACAGAAAAACTCTCCAAGAGATAGGATAAAAGCGGCTGACTGTGTGCAAACAGGTAATTGCCCAGCACACTCATCTGGCCATGCCCTGTGCCTGACTGCAATAGCCTGTCCTGTCTTCTCATTAAACTCCATTTCTATTTTCCTGGGTGAGGGCCTCTCTGCATTGTGTCCATGGAGGCCCAGCTACCACTGATCAGGCTAGGAGACCGTGAAGAACAGAACTCCTTTGTCTGGGATGCCAGCCATTGGAGAAACTGGCACACCTGCATGGATGTGTGGAGTGCTCTGTAATCACTGGCAAACATGGAGTGAGACTGGCCAGGGTGAGAGTCCTGGCAGCCAGGTCTTGCAGCAGCCAGAAGTATGGGCTGGACAGTGGGGAGACCAGGAGGTCTGAGAGCTGGCTGCTGGAGGGATCAGGAACCCAAACCCGGCTGTTGGAGAGACTCTGGCATCCGGGGGTCGGCTCAGACACACCTTTGCATGTTGTGTGCCAAAGGCACTGGAGAGCAGAGGATCCAAGGACCATATGCTGGGCGGTCTGCCCTCTAAGGCCAGTGGCTGGAGAGATCCCTCGTGTGTCTCTGTGTGTCTGAGCACCAGCATTGGATAGCCACAGATGCCATCTGTCCCAAAGCTTGGGGTGATCTTGGTTTGTCTGGTGATAGGTGTACAAGCAGTTTCTTCTTTACGGACTTTGCCAACAGTGGGAACTTTTGTCTGGATGCATTACCTAGGATGCTTAGCCAGACAAACCAGACCTCATCTCTGCCAGGCCTGGAGTTAATGCCATCCTGTTGTTCCCTTCTGTGCTTATCTCATGGCACAGTCCTTCCATGGCCTTAAAAGTGCTGGAGACAGGGAACTGTGCTCTCTAAGTCCTTACAAGTCCCTGTGTGCCTGCAGGAGATACCTGCCCAGCCTGGCTGCTGGGGACATGGGGCTGCAAAAGCAGTCTCATCTCCATCTGGCTACCAGATTTGGCAGCTCTTGACAATTTCCTCCTGAGATGGCAGCGGAAGGGTGCAAACAGCCCCCTTCATCATTTCCTTGAGGAAAGGTTAGCAGGACGTCTTGCTACTAACTCAAGGTCAGACAGCAGCTGTCCTCTGACACTGACACTTGCCTGTCCTGGTGGAATCAGTGACATTTATGTCTCTTGCTATTACCTGCAGCCTGGTGTTCACCTGCAACATTATAGCCTCAGGTGCAGTTCCAAAAAGGCATGGCTTAAGGGATGAGTTTGGAACTCTTTGTCCTTAACTACTTTGCTGCTGCCACACCAAGAAATTGCATCATTTCTGTTCTTCTGCTCATTTATCTCCTCTGTCCCACTAGCCAGCTTCCAGCTTGATATGTTTTCCCTTCAGTGCAGGAGCCTTCTGGCAAATTGCTACAGTGAGCTCAAGAAATTGCTGTAACCCCCAGAGCACAGCGTGCCCCAGGAGCCCCTTGCCTCTTTGCTGCCTCTGCCTGCCACGCTGGGGGCTGGAGAGCAGACCTCCTGCTCACTTGTGAGGCACAGATCCCTGTCTAATTCCTAACATCAGGGAAATTTGGAGACGCAGGTGTAAGCAGAAGAGACTCACCTCAGGACCAGAGATGTGCTGATTAGAGGATGACTATGGCTAGGTGTGCCCAAAGAGTTTTTATCCTGCCTTTTCTGGAAGCTCAAGCCCTTTCCGGCTTTAACATCAGATACAAAGAATTTCTCTAGTGAGTTAAACACTAGGTAACTACTCACTAGTTACCTCTAGTGAGTAGTGGATAATCCAGCAAACAAACATAGCCCAAAATGCAAGATTGATAATCTGTTCCTTGCCTGTCCCAATTTTCACTTATTTTAAAGGAGGAAAAAATGTGCATGGTGTTTTTGTTATTTTTTAATAAAAGCTATTGTGATGTGTGTATTATTACCAGGGATGTGTTACAAGGACCATAAATCTGACCTCATAGTTCTCATTACCTTCTGTTATCTGGTAGCAATTTGGGGGGAGGGGGAGTGGTGGTTATTTCATTACTAAGGGAATAAACAAATTGGACCTGTTCTGTTTCAATATATAAATTTGCTACAAAAGGTAGCAAATTTGTATATTCTTGGACAACAGATGCTTGGAGCCTTACCAAACGGGAGAAGAAAATCAAAATAGTTTTTTTGTTGTTATTGCAAAGAGTACTGTTTATTTATAGGTCTATAACATATCCTCACCTCTTTAGCAGTCTGTCAGACAGCTGGAAGTTTTCTAAATTACACGAAAATACCAGTTTTAGGTTCTGTCACTACAGAAACTTAGAGCGGCCAAATCCAGAGAACAGAGCAGAAGTCTAAACCAAAAGGATAAGCCAGATGGGAGGGCTCTACATGATGGCAGACTCCACAAAACAGTCTGACTGCTCAGAGAAAGCTGAATGAATTACTGAAAGTTTTTCCTTAGACAACCATTCATGTTTGATGTGGAATATGTGAGCCCAGATGTTTTCTCCTGTTGTATTTTAAAGAACTCTTGCCACAATGGATAAAACAGCAGCTGGTGAAGGGTGCAATGGCTCCAGCTATTTTATTGAGAAGGAGAAACAGCCAGTGAAATCAATCAAGGAGGAATAGCAAGTGGGAAAGGGATTTGGAGATCAATTAGTGTCTTGTACCTCTTATTTTCCAAAGCACTTTCCCCCCAGCCCGAGCCACCATCAAATCTAGAAGTGTTAGCTAGCAGGAGATGCTGGGGTGATGCCTGTACAGCCAACATTTCCTTCCCATAATTCCAGTGCTGATGGAGCTCACATGCACGAGCCTCCTTTGGCAGCAGTAGAGACCCTCAGAGCAAGAGGCAGCTTTACAAGACAGGCAGCCAGGCCTTACAGCTATTAACACTGATTTATTTGATTTATTGTCTCCACTGTTATTTCATTGCTGACTCTAAAGCACGTTGCTTGAGCCTTTAGAGAAGAAGCTTTCTGGAGGGAGCAGGCTAGCTTTTGCAATATCACAGGGGTTGTTATAATTTTGGGTACTTTTCATACCTGAGGTAATAAGTAGACTATTCCCCAGTAGACAGAATTAGCAACAAGGACAGAGCACATACCTAAAGCAAGTTAATTACTCAGTACAGGACAAAAACTAATAGCTGTGAAAAAAGCATTTGGGGGGCTGACCAAAGTGTATTTAAGGGATTTCACTTTTAAAAAACACTTGGCCCTCAATGTAGTCTATAATCAGATATGCAAAACAGAGCTAAAAAAAAAACCACTGAGTTTCTGAAATCTTAAGGCAGGAGGTCTTCCTCTCAGGAAAGGGAGGATTGCTGTCTCTAGATAGCTTTCTAATTTAGTAAAATAAGTTCTTTCTATACAAAGATGTTGACAGGCCTACCTAGCTCTTATCAACTTTGTTTAGGCTTCCTGGCAAGTCACCACATGGTGTCTTTAACTACAGAGTTAAAGAAAGCTTCTAGCTAAATGGCTTACTGACAAAGATATCTGCTTTTAAATGACACATAAAATAGGTGTTTAAAAATTCATCCAAACATCTGGGCTTAGAGGAAAAATATATCAGGAGAAGAGAACAACCACACCTATCCTAATGTCAACCATTATCAACCTTTCATGAATCCCATGAGTGTCACCCATCAGCCTCTCCTGATCCACTCCACTCTTTTCACCAAAAAATTTTGCACCAAAACCTTCAGATGTCCAAGTACAGTCCCCGGGGTCCAAGCAGAAAAGCTATTTCCAAGGTCAAGGTCTCTCCTGTTGAAAATACCATGTGTCTCAGCTTCCTTCAACTAAGCTGTGAGATGGCAGCTTTAATGCTTCAGGCAATTGTAGCTGTCACCAAATAAGTCAAGAGAAAATTGGCCTTTAAGATATTTGAGGGCTTTAACCATTTTCTGGGGTATTCAATTTGTAATAACAAGAAGCGAACTCAAGATCAATACCTAACGTAGAACATGGGTTAATCATAATTTTACTGACAGGCTCATTCACACAAGAAAAACCAGAGCATTTGGAGAAACAAAGTAAGCAACAACTTTTAGAAAGACTAAAGCTCTTCTGTTGGGTGCTGACTAGCAGAAATAAGACTGGTCCTATTCCAAGAGGTTCTCACGAAGATCTTACACTTAGAAATTTGGGAGTTTAAATGTACTTTCTGGGGGCTGAAGAAAAAGCTGGCTGCAAGGAGTAGCATTATATAAATGAGTTTTAAGCTATCAGAATGGTAGAGTAGGGGAGACAACACATTGTTATGGAAAACCTGAATCAATCCTAAAACCCAGAGTCATTGTTATCCTCTTCCCATTGCTTCTTCACAAGAAAACTAGCTTCACTGTCCTCTTCACAAAACAGCCCAAGTGGAAAGTGATCTCTGGGGGTCATTCACTCCAACCTGGCTGCTCAGGCAGGGCCATCTAGAGCCATTCACACAGGACTGTGTCCAGGGTCCTTCTGTGCCTGTGTTTGATCACCCTTGTTCATAAAGAAGATCCTTTGATGTATAAATGGCATTTTCCCTATTTCAGGTTGTGCCCATTGCCTCTCATTCTTCCAATGGAAAGAATGAGCCAAGACGCCAAGGCCCCTGCTGTGCCAAGGGTACTTGTTTGAGTCACTGCAAGGGCCCACGTCCCAAGTGACACCTGGCCCTGGCCCCCAGGCAGCCTCTCTTGGCTGCCTCCATCAGTGCCTCTCCTACCACACCCTGTATTTTTTTCTTCTTCTAATCAGAAAGAAAAAAGCCAATATAGAGCTGCCTCCCCACATCTATTTTCCTTTCCCCAGTCTCCTTCCCTGTTTTGTTGCCTGGATTATTCCTGCTGAGTGCCTCTTTCCTCCCACACCCACCACTTGCACCTCTGCACAGCTGCTTCTCCTTTACTAGCTGCACCCTCACATCTGCCCTGCAATCTCTTACAAACTGTTCAAGGCAACCAGAGGTGGAGGTGTTCATGGCAACCTCACTCCCAGGCAACCCAGGTCCTCACAAGTCTTTAGGAAATTCGAGAGGATTATTCCAAACAGCCTAACCCACCGCTCTGATACATTTATGAGATAGGATCAGGCATTAAGTCACACCAATATTTCTGTTTGTCATTTTTACTCCCTGTCCACTTATTATTTTACTTTTATATTTCCTATTAGGTTTCCCAGCACACGTGTCAAATTTAGCAGCCTACATTTTCCTCTGTCTCCACTGGAAACCTGTCTAAAAAATTGGTGTCATGGTTCTAACAACCTTATAACATCAAACTGGTTTAGTCGAGTTTGTAAGCTACTGTAGGCAGATCAACTCTTGCATCCTTACATTCTCCTTTGGAAGGCTTGGGTGAATGTCTTCAGTCTTGGTGGTCTGGTAATATTCATTTTGTCTATTCCTTCCATAATCTTTTCTGCAGTCAGGACTGGGAAATTCAATGTGTGACTTCTTTATGATGTGCTAATCAAAGACAAGCACTGCAGTCAGGATCCTTTCCCCTGAAACATCCACCCGTTTTGAGATGGTGGGAAAGGAGTGCAAACACTTTGCTCTCTCACACACCTACTCCCTGCCTACTGAAAATGTATTTTTTAATGCCCACACTCAGAAGAAAGAAGTAGGAGTGCTGCAATTTTAGTATACTCATTTGGTTGAGAATTTATACAACCTGCTTGCTTTCTGCTTCCCCCACGCCCAAGGCTCAGAAAGCCGAGCAAGATGCCTTCAGCTGCTCCTGGCAGGTGTCCCCAGCGGCCAAGGCATGCAGGCATCCCTCCTGCATTCCCCTGGCGCTGGAGCCTGGACCATCCCTTGCGTGGGCTGGTGGTACAGCGCAGCCAAGTCCTCTTGTACCAAGGAGTAGACCTGAGCTGTTACGTAAAATACACGGATTCCCTCTCCTGTGCTGAAAGGGGTTTTGTTTAGCTCCGGTCCCTGCCCCGGAGGATGGCACAGATGAGATGTAAATCATTCTCGTCCCACCGGCAGAAGAGGTGGATGCCGGCAGCTCGCTGTTTCCCAGGACCAGCTCTCGCATACATTTATTTACACACCGGCACTCGGGGGCGGGCGGGGGCGGCGTGTCTGCCTCCCTCACGTCACTGTCGTTTACATCTCTCTCCGTCCTCAGAGGGCTGCTACAGATTTGAAAAGACCTAGCTCCACTCCACTGGCTTTGACAGGAGAAAAAGCCTCCCTTTCTAAGCCTCTTCTTATGCCCATGCAGACTTTTAAAACATATAAAGTGTTTATAATGTATTACAGTATAATCCCACTGTCTTTCATTGAGGAGGACTGATGTGGGTTTCCATTGTTTCACCATAAAAAAAAAATATTCTGCCAACCACACTGGCTGTGAAAATTAAATGTTACAAGTGACCCAAATAAAATTTAACCACTGTGTTTCTCATTCTCTCCAAGTGAAGGTACAGCCGTCACCAGCTCTGATCCCTGACTACAGATTATGGAAGCAAAATTCCCCATGTACTTCAGTTCTCTCTATATTTTTAAATAAAAACAAAGCAATTAATTTAGTGTAGAGTGATTCAGATATGGGATTCTAATCTGCATTTCTATAATCTTTGAGAAAAACACTCGCTACTGCCTAAATGGTCATAGGTTTGCCACCTGGATGATAATCCTGATGCAATTTCACACTGTTTACCAAGGACTTTTACTGTGGCACAGCAGATCAGAGGAGGCTCATAGGTGATTCTGTAGCAGTCTAGGTGATCTGAAAAACCATTTTACGTCCTTACTTCTTCATTTTTCTAACCAAAATTGTTGCGTATAACACAGCAAAACAGAATAAAGAAATAAGAATATTAAAAATTGTTTTAAGCAGTGTAGGCAGAAAGGTAGTAAAGGTGGTGATGAGACCTGAGAGGAACCTATTGATGGATTTTGTTGTCAGAGAGCAAGACAATTTCATTGCCAGGAAGCACTTCAGAGGAGGGGGGAATTGCTGACAGCAGAGCAGCTCCACATGGCATCCACACTTCTAAATTCTGTGCTTGGGCAGCAGTACAGGCAGTGAAGCACAGAAACATTACCTGAGAGCAGCTGATGAATAAACTCAGTACATCCACAACAGCCATGAGGGACACTCTCAGGGAAAGGATTTAAATTACATAGAACAAAATTTCTTCAGAAACCCTTATTTTGAAAAGTAATGGCTGTGGTTACCGTTCCTAGACCTGGTCCCTCAACACACTGCTGCTGCTACTGACAGGCAATCCGTGCTCAGCTTGGTGCCAGCCTGCTGTGGTCAGATTTGGGTGTTGTAAACCTCACTTTGAGCTGATTTCTGTCAGCTCTGATCCCACCACAAGTGGAGAGTTTAAGAGAAGATCACAGCCTGTTCCCCACCAGCCATTAACCTCTGCCTCCCCCAGACCTTCCCCCTTGCTCAGAGCACCAGTGCACAGCCACTCCTGTAACTCTCTTGTCTGCAGCTGTCCCAGCAAGAAGCAGGTTTCTTTGGCTCTCCTCATCCTTCCCTCCTCAGTCTGGGATCTGGGACAGTTTCTTCTCCCTCTGAACACAAGGGAAGGAGAAAAAGACGACCTCTCCTGAGCACGTCAGAAATGTAGCTGATCATTTCCATTCTGCACGCCCAGGACTTCAGCTGCATGTCTAACATTGTCTACTAGGACTTACAAATACACACCCAATGGATCTCTTTAAGTCAAATAAAATGTAAGTTCTTGTTCCAGCCTTCAAATGGGAACAATTTTATACTTTTCTACAAACCATCAGCTGTTTCATAACCTCAATATTCAGCTCCTTTCCTCAACTAGTTAACAGTGTTTCCAGAAATGCTCATTGCTAGAATGACGGAATTATGAAATTGGAAACAACCTCTGAGACCTTTGAGTCCAACCATTAACCCAGCACTGCCAAGCCCATCACTAAGCCATGTCCCTGAGAGCTACATCCACACATCTTTTAAATACCTCCACAGGTGGTGACTCCACCACGTCCCTGAGCAGCCTGTGCCAATGCTTGACAATCCCTTCGGTGAAGAAATTCTAACTGATATCCCCTCTAAACCTCCCCTGGTGCTATTCACATTTGTCCTGTTGCATTTTACTTGGGAGAAGAGACTGACACCCACCTTGCTTCATCCTCCATCTCCTGGTTTTGAAGGACAGCTAGAACACACAGCAGCAGCAGCAGTCAGGGTGCGTCAATGTTTAAGCCAAAAATAGGACATTCTCCTAGCAGTAAATTTTATTTGTCATGTAATTTTGAAGTTATATTGATTTTTAAAAAATAAACAGTTTGGGCCATTGTTTGCATGGAAGATGTTTGAGAAAAGTACACTGTATTAGTTTTCAAACTATTTGCTGATGTGTGCCGTCCAAATTTCTCTTTGCTGCATGTCCCCTATATTAGGAAGGGACTTTAACAACTATCCTAATTCCAGAAAAAATAAGATAACAGTATGGAGATGTATTCCTTCTGTCCACTCTTGCCATGCTCAAAATCATTGAATTGTCATAGTGCATCGCTGCAATTTTTTTTCAAAATCCCATTTCAGAGATTGCATTGAATTTCTTAGATGCACAAGTGACTTTCCAGCCAATGCTTGGGCACAGAAAACCATTCAGCAAGAACGTCCTACTCAGTCTGTACTCCTAATGAACACAGAGATTTTACTTGCCTCTGGAAGCTTTACCCAGTGGATAAACAAAACTTCTCCTCTTTCAAAGCCTGCTGCAGCCCCAAGAGACTCCTCAGAAAAGCAACACCTTCACAGCCACCCTGCAGCCAGGTAATTCCAACTCTGTGCAGAAATGCAGGATAATTACAGCTGGATTTCCACAGCAGGTGCACTCAGCCCACAGACCTTGCCATCTCCTGGGGAGCAGAAACAACTCCGTGAGACAGAGGCCCTGCGGGGACAGCTCTGTGAAAAACTGAGCCCAGGGAACACGTTTCAGCCACTCATCAGGTTTTGTTGCTTCCACATCTGCTCTCTTTCCTGTGTGGTCTGTCTTCTGCAGAGCCAGGGATCCTCAGACCTGTGCTGATCCTGCTCCTGACCATCCTGGGCTGCATTTAAATGTCTGCCACGCTCCTCGTGCCACTCATCTGTCAGGCACGCACACCTGGCCCTTCCCAGAGTCATCTCACATGTCAGGGATCCTTGTCAGCAAATTATGGTGGTTATGTTGCTGCCAGTCTGGGCCAGGTCCCTTTGTTTTCATACATTTGTTGCCATTAGCATTGTTCTGCCCGTGACAGAAACCTGACATTGTCCCCTGTAGTTTTATGATCGGTTCAGATTTTAGTTACTAATGAAACCAAGCCAGGGTTGAAAATACACTTTTTCACATACCTGGCAATTGAAGGGGGCATAGCTGCTTCATCAGCAAGAAGGCTCTTTTACTCTTTCTTTTACTCTTGCTTGATCCTTAGCCTAATTGCTAAGGTCTCACTTGTACTTTAATTACTGTTACTTAGTTTGTTCAGGAAGTTTTAACTTGCTTGCTCTCATTCTGCAGGTCGGAGGTGTCCTTTGTGAATACAATCCAGTCTGTTTGTAAGAGATGCAGTAAGGAAAAGTCATAATTTTTCAATGAAGCATCTTGTAGTCATTTAGAAAATAAATTTTAAAAGTGTTTTCAGATAATCCTTTTAGTGAAGCAGAAATCTGATGGAGGAACAGGGAAATTGTCTGAGAGAAGCTGTGGAACAGAAGTTTAGTGCCATGCCAAAAATTTCTGATGGACAAAAAGACAAAGCAAAGTTGTGATCAGTATTCAGTTCAGCTTACTGGAGGTCTGCATGTGTTACCCTCTGCATGTCCTTCCCTCTTTAATTATCTTGCCAGCTTCAGTGGCTCTCAATCTCAGGGTCACCAAAGCTACTTGCTGGTAACCTGATTGCCAACAAAAACAACAGATTCGGAATTGCCTGTTTTGATAATTGTTTGATTTTCATTCAATTCACAGTCAGTCTGTGGTGAAAAGGGCTTCTTAATGTCTATCTCATGATCTGGAAACTCTCACCAGTGAGTGAAAATAGCTGCCCCTCAGAAGGGAGTACAAGTCCAGAGCTACTGGTCACGCAAGGACACCCAAATGCCAGCAGTGGCTATTTCCTCCTGGAAGAGCCTGTCCCAGATGTGCACTTATTCCCCCACCTCCATCACCCTTAGGTGGTACTTCAGCTTCTTCCAGTGAAGTCGACTGAAAAATACTTGCTGTGCAAAGATCAAAGTAGAGCAACAATTAAAACTGGGTGAGGGCGTTGCTGCAGTTTAAAGGAGAAATGCTGGAAGACATTCACAGACAGAAATGTGGAGATGATGGGCATGTCATTTTGCAGCACCGGAGCTCTTTCTGATGTGTGATTTCACACGGCCTTAACTGGCAGAAAATTTTCAGAAGACCTTTTCAAAACAAAAATTCAGAAATACTCTGAACTTCTTTAGGCACAGCTCGATCAGGCTTGAGTGAGGGAATGAAAAGGGGAAAATTAAAAAATATAATGGAACACAGGCCAGCACCCTTCACTTTGCTCTTTAGATTTTCATTTCCCACCTGTGAGGTAAGAGCAACTCTAAGACTGCTGCTATTGCAAGCAGCCAGTTTTCCCTGGGCCCTCTACATCTGGGTGAGACAACAGCAAGGAAGCTGCAGGAGCCTGTGAAGAAAACACCACTAACACTGAACTGGCAGCTCAGTGCAGGAGGCAGAGCTGTCAGGGATTTAATTTGTCTTCCTCACACAGGTGCTTCTTCACTGCAGCCACCACTGAGATCCCTGGAAGAAGGACTGTAAGGGAGGATGGCATGTGAGAAAAGGTTTTGATAGCTGGCCAGTACCTAATGCTCCTCTTGAAATATTCAGGGAAAGAAAATGGTATATTCCATCAACTGCCTCTTCTCTTCTGCTTCTTGGAGCTCAGTCTCAGTGGTTTTCCTGTGTGAGAAATCCTAGCTAACTAGGAAGAGCTTCAGGATATTTAAGGTCTCATCTTTGTGACATCAACACAAGGACATTGATAGTTCCAAGGTGCAAGGGAGAATGAGGTGGGGGTATTACTGTGTAGAAACAGTAATGATCTCATTCACAAGAACTGAGGAGGGCCAGAGAGATGAGCCATTTCATGAAAAACTGTAATATCAACAAGTATCTGTGAGAGGACTCCAAAGAGTCTCTCAGAGTGGCTTTTAAATAATTGAAGCGGGAGTTTAGGTGTTGCTGAATGATGATGCTGTGGGCTTTCAGGCCAAGTTTTCAGAAGTTTACTATAGACTGCAAACAGAGAGTGCATTCTAGCTTGAAAACAGATCTGAGTGAGCATCAAGCTGCCCTGGGATCAAAGTTTGTTAATATTTTAATGTTTCTAACGTGACGCAGAGTGCATGAGAAGTATAAGCCCTGGGGACCATCCTGCTTAATTTATGTAGTGAGTCACTACCAAAAAGCAAGGCTGTAGTTCTGCCTTCCTGATGGCACATTAAATTCTGCCTATTCTCAATAGTCCAATACGGAGGATTAAAACAACCTCTTCTTCCCCTTCTACATTTTTAACAAAGACAATAGAAAATTAAACCGGTTCAGGACAATAATAGGCAATCAGGAAAAGATGTTGGAGCTGACTGTCATTAGCTATACTGCTTTTCAGTCTAGTATAGAGATAAATCAGATCAGCATTTGGCAAACAAAACAGTCATGCTAGTGCTGGAATAATTGCATGCATTGTCAGAAATGCAAGTAAAGGCCTTCAAATGTTCTGCCTGCTTCACATCAACACTGCTTTATTTAAAATAGTCATCTACAGAGCAAACATGGTCCAGGGAAAAGCACTGTGAGGCACAAGTGGGTAACAGTAATCACAAAAAGCTGAGCAGAGCACGTGTGAAGGGCCCCACCATGGGACATGGCGTAGCAGGCTGGCTGCCCAACTGCAGGACACACAGTGGGGCCAGGGAGAGGACAGACCTCTCAGGGCTCTGCTCTGCCCTAACAATCCCAGGAAAAGCACTGGTTCTCCAGCTTCATGGGCAGAGGGCTTAGGACAAGAATCTCCCCAGTGAGAGGGTGATGTAGCACAGATCTCTAAGCAGAAAAAAAAATTGCCAGCCTTAGCCTGCAAGTGTTAGCTCTGTGCTGAGCAGACTGAAAGAGAGTCCCAACCTCCAGACAGCTTTGGATGCTGAAAACCACTGTGCCATCAACGATGGTTTTGGCTGTCCCTGCCGCCTCTTGTAATTTTGTTTTGCTCAGAGCAGGATGCCAAGATGGAACCCAGGACAGGTCATTTGTAGCCACACAAATAGTAAGGCAGTTGATGAGAAGGGCTGTACCTGTGCTCCCGACAACAAACTTCCTGCAAGTCACACGTGTCCTGGGAGGTGTCCCCCACCCAAGGGAGTCCCTATGGGAACATTAAAACTGCTTCTGCTTTCTCCCTCCCAGTACACAACACTGGGCATTAAGGGAAGATCATCTGTGCAGTGGGCATTTGGACTCAGTTCCAGTTTCTGGCCTCTCAAAACAATGAGCTATCTCGTCCTGCCGTGGCTGCCGCCCTGCAGTTCAAGTGCTGCCTTTCTATGGCTTAGGTGGGAGCTTGCAATTTATAAGTGAGTTGAATTCAGGCAAAGGCTGTGAGTTTGGCTTGATCACCAGTTCCTGAACCATCTCAATTTTACAGCTTCTGCTGGCAAGATTTATACTGAATTCAGCTATTTTAGGTGAGCTTTAATCCTCAAAGAAAAAAAAGGGAAAGCAGGTTGATGTTCTCCTCTGATAAAACAACAGTCCTCAATATATCAGGCAGCCTTTTTACCTGGCAAACAAAGAAGCAAAAACTGTGCACTTCTGTGTATGCTAGTGAGTGGGTTTTACCTCATTATGGAAGGCTGTATCCACTGATACAGCCTAGGGTTTATCCTAGTTTGAAAAGACAGAAGAATCTGATTGTTTTGCTATAGCTTTGTTCATCCCATCACAACATGATTCCCCAGAAGATTTCACTGAGAATGATGCACTGTTCTGTTTGTGTCGTGAAAAAGTGGCACATCTCAGAGATGCTGCAACATGACACTGGTCTGGTGTTTGTAAAAGGCTCCACAGCAGCCAGACAAGCCAAGGGCTTTAGAAGGCAGAATGACACTGTAGGGACCAGCTAATCCTGTGGCAACCTGGAGAGCACTGCTGCCTGAAGCCATTAAAGAAGCACCAATCATTGATCTGGGCCTGCAGTGGACCTCCCAAAATAGCCTGGTACTGACTATCCTACTGGAAAAGGGAATAGCTCAGCCAAAAGCCTGCAAGCAGCTGGCACCAACTTGCCTCCACATGTCGTGAATGCCTGCTAGCAAAGCTTCATATGGCCATTATCCTATGAAAGGTTCATTTGCATATCTGTGCCACTCGGGAAGTGAATATTGTTTATATTAGCCAAGAGCTGATGACAGAAAAGGGAACGTCTGCCTGGGACACGGTGTGCTGACAGAAGCCAAGGTGAATCGGTCTGCCATGAGGCATGACAAACAGCTTCATGATTTGAACATGGAAATGGCACCACAGCCAAAGTCATAACTGGCCAGCGTCAGATGTCGACAAAATATTGTACTCACCTAAAACAAGGTCTCCACGTGGCTGCAGCACAAGGTGGGAACATGTCTGGAAGAAAAAGACCACAAAGAACAGCCCCAAGTTGCTGCAGCTCAGCTGTAGGAAGAGGGCTTGTCACCACTGCCAGCTGAGGAGATGGCGCAGAATATGAATCTCAGATCTGAAAGCTCATTGACCTCTACACTGACCTCAGAGCCTCCTGCACCTGTCAAGAGCTACTCCTATCACAGGGTAAACTACGTCTCGGTGACTCAGAGAGCACATATGGCACCTTTAGAAGGAAACAGGGATACGACAGCTTCTTCAAAAGCATATGTTCACCTTTCTCCCACACCTACGCAGAAGCACAAGGTGCAGAACGTGTTCAACGCACGCGTCATCGTCATCGCCACAGCACTGCACAGTCTGCTCCCAGGAGGGGCAGGGGTGTTGCAAACATTGAGCCCTTAGGCAAATCTCAAAACTCTGCAATGTCTTCATCTGTTGTGGTTCTGCCCAAGCTGAAGCTGCGCTTGGGTGAAATCAAGCCTTTTTGCCTGCTTTGGGCTGGCTCTTCGGCTGGGTCTGGGGCACCAGTTCTCACCCTCAATCAAACAGCTGCTGGGGAAAAAGGGCATAGGGACAATTCACAGAATCACGGGATCATTATGTTGGAAGAGACCTTCAAGACCACTGAGTCCAACCCTTGCCCTAACACCTCACCTAAACCATGGCACTGAGTGCCACATCCAGTCTTTTTGTAACCACATTCAGGGATGGTGACTCCACCACCTCCCTGGGCAGACCATTCCAGTACTTTATCACTCTTTCTCGAAAAACCTTTTTTCTAATATCCAACCTATATTTCCCTTGGCACAGCTTAAGACTCTGTTCTCTCATTCTGTCCGTCGCTGCCTGGAGGAAGAGATCAACCCCCAGCTGACCACAACCATCTTTCAGGAAGTTTTAGGGAGTGATAAGGTCACCTCTGAGTCTCCTTTTCTCCAGGCTAAACAACCCCAGCTCCCTCAGCCATTCCTCACAGGGCTTGTGCTCCAAGCCCCTCACCAGCCTCGTTGCCTCCTCTGGACGTGCTCAAGTGTCTCAGTGTCCTTCCTAAACTGAGGGACAGAACTGGACACAGCACTCAGTGTCCTTCCTAACCTGAGGGGCCAGAGCTGGACACAGCACTCAGTGTCCTTCCTAAACCGAGGGGCCAGAACTGGACACAGCACTCAAGGTGTGGCCTCACCAGTGCCCACTACAGGAGAAGAATGACATCAATGACCTCCCTGGCCCTGGGCAACATTTTTCTAACATTTTTTTCCTCTTAGAGGCATATCAAACACAAATTTTCATTTGCTTCCTCAAGACATCTGGAGAAAAGCAGGTACTACTTTTTTCACACTACTTCTGTTATTGGTTGAGAGATCACATTTTAGTGTCTTACAGATGACCAGTCAACCCCACCATCACTGTAACAGAACAAGACTCCGAGACCAACAGCACAACCTTGCAGGCCCTTTTTTGCTTTTGGAGAACCTCTTTTAGTCACATTATAGTGAGCGAATGGTGGAGGAGTAAGAATATGTTTCCAGTTTGTTTTGCTTTTTTAAAGATCTTTCTGGATAACCTGGTTAACCACAAGTCACTGCACTGCTCAGTAACTCAAGAGAGTACAATATCCCCTCCTACATTATGCAAAAGGACAAGCTGAACAGCAACTGCACATTCCTCTAGACTCTAAAAAAAATAAATTATTTGTTTGTTTTTAAATCTGTAAAATCCTATGGAGACTTTTGCCTCTCCGTTGATTTTGTGGGCCAGGACAAAGGAAAGGGTTTCCAGCATCTATCACATCTGTGGGGAGGCTTTCCACACATTGTGAAAGCCCCTTTTGTGACGTGGCTGGAAAGGCTCTCACCAAACCACAGGAGTTGCTCACCAGCCTCCTCTGTTTTTACCGAGTCAATAAAGGAAATTCTCACCACTGTGATTGACTGATTCTTTGATGGAGCTTTGAAAGACGCAGGAGGCATAAAATCAGCTGCTGCACAGACGTCCCAAGCATATGCTGCCACCACCTTCAGGCTTGGGTTGCAGCTACCCTGTTATTTTAGTATTGGATTTATCCTTCAGCAGCAAGTGCTAATTGTTCCACTCCAGGCTGTGATGCTGAGGCCTCTGCAACTTGTCACTGCAGACCAGAATGATATTAGAAAAATCAATTTATGGCTTAAATAAGGAAAGAAGAAACAATCCAAAACCAAGATACTACACTCTGTCACAAATATCCAAAAGAGAGCATGATGAGCTTCAAATGCTTCAAATAAGAGAGTTTTGACTTGTTTCAAAACAAAACAAAACAAAAAAATAAAAATAAAGAAAGAAAATTATTTGCCAGTTCTTTAAATAAACCAGTTTGGTTTGTTAGGCACTCCCAGACAAATATAAATAAATAAAAAGATGCAAAATCAGTAATAAATACCTCTTTATTGGTAGAATATTGTACCGCTGGGGAAGAGGCAATAAGTTTAATGAAAGGAAGAGTACAGCTGTCATAAAAGGGATATTTAATTACAGCAGGATCCTTCAAACTGGAAAAGAAATCCATGAGTAGGGAATATGCTAGAGGTCTATAAAAAGGAATAACAAGGAGACAGTGAAAAACAACTAATCCTTTTCTTTTCTAATATAATAACAAGGAGGCATTAAATGTTCCAAACAAACAAGAGATGCATCTTCTTATTGGCACAGACTTACCCTGAGGATTACCCACTAATCACAGGGGAAATTATGTGTTTGCATGGATTCAAAAAGCAATTAGACAAACCCATGGAAGGAAAAGGAAATTCATCAATAGCTAATAGGCACCAGGGCTCTTCCTCTGGTTGAAGATGACCCTGAAACATAAGTCACTGGCACCTGGGAGAGTTTCATCACATGATCCACTATGGTCATCCATCACTTGAAACTCACAGAATCAGAGAACGGTTTGGGTTGGAGGGGACCTTAAAGTTCATCACTCCTCAAAGCCACATCCAGCCTCACCTTGAACATTTCCAGGAATGGGTCATGCACAACTTCTATGGGCAACCTGCCTCACCATGTTCACAGTAGAGAGTTTATTCCTAATATTTCATCTAAATCTACCCTATAATCGAAATCACAGCTGCCATCACGAGGTGTATGAGACCTCACTAACTTAAACCCCTCCCAGGGCATCCACATGGTTAGACAGCATTTCAGAATAAAAAAAAAAAAAAAAAAAGACAAAAAACAGACACAGAAAATGAGGTCCCATTTTACACTTCAACAAGGTAAAGCAAGAAAATTAAGATTTCTTTATATCTTCTTCAAACTGAGTTGTGGGGGTGAGGGACAATGTCTCTAGTAGACAGTAAAACCCTGTGTGATTAGGAGGTGTTCACTCTTTTCTGAAGTTTACAGTTTCCCAACTGCAGGACAAAAATGGAAGAATGCTTTCAGAAGCAGTGTTTTATGAGAAATGCTTGTCACTGAAACAGTGCACTTAAACAACCGAGAGGAGATCGAATATCTGTGTTTGAACGTATTTGTAATTTATTTTGATTTTTTTGGGTATACATGACAGGTGCTGCAAATACACACATCCTTTTTCTTATATTGCCACCTGGTGGTCCTGGGCGTGTGGAAGCAACCAACTCACTGATTTTTCAGTGAAATAACCACAGTTTAGGCATTTAAAATAGCATCCATTTCTTTTCCTCTGATAGATGGCATGCAATTTTTAAAATCTAGAATTTATATGGTGAGGGGCTGTTTGGGTTTACAACCAATATAACAGTGCCTGCATCCGCTCAATTATCTAAATAGATGGCTGCAATGGCCACCCCAAGTCACAGGGAAACAGTTAAGATGGTTTGCAGCTCTGCCAGGGGCTCTGGACACCTGCCTGGGCTGGGTGCCTTGCTCTCTGGGGCCAGGCACCCCACACTCAAATGGAGGCAGGAGATGGAGGGAGCTTCCAGCCAGAGCCAAACCATCTTTCCTCTGCCCTTTCCACCTCACCAGTGGTGGATGCCTGGTATAAGAATATTTAACTCTGTTAGCTATTTAACTAGTATGACAGGAGCTCTTTTGTTCCCAGAAGCAGTGTGCCATGTGGCCAGAGCAATGCCCGAGTTCCCTTCTGGTGGGGATGTTGGAATACACTGCCCAGTGGGTATAGGGAAGTCAGCTCTGCAGACACACATTAAAATCTGCAGCTCTGTCTTGGGATTGCAGCACCACCACACACAGGCAAGTGCATTCAAAGGAATAGTTTAGGAAAGTGATATGATAAGGTTAAAGAAAAAGGAGTTATAGACTTGGACTCCCTAGGAAAGGAAATTGTAACATAGTCTTTAGACACTCAGTCTCTTATAGAGACTGTGGGCACTTGTCCAGTTTGGGGTTTTTCCAACACAGGAAAGAAAGATAATGTTGAACTGGAGCAAGTGCAGCAGAGGGCCACTAAGGTAGACTGAGCTGGATCAGCTGCCCTGTGGGGAAAGGTGGAGGGATGGGCCAGGCTCAGCCTGGGGCAGAGAAGGCTTCACTGACACTTGGTAGCAGCCTTCTGATGCTAAGAAGGAGGTGGTGAAGATGACAGAGCCCAGCTCTTCATAATGGAGATATGAAAGAAGGTAAGAGAGGGCATAAAGCAAAACAAGAGAGGTTCAGAACTGAGAAAAGAAGAAAAGTGTTCATCATGAAGACAGTCAGCAGTCAAACTGTGTAGTCTTCAACTTCTGAGATTTTCAAGACCAGATCAGCAGAAGTTCTGAGCAACCTGATGTGATTTAATGGTTGACCCTACCTGGACCAGCTTGGAAGAGAGAATTCCTGAGCTCCCTTCCAATTTTAATAATCACATGATCCTATTGCTCTGTAAAACATAATCTGTTTTTATTTCAGCTTTGAGCTAACAAATTTCAGTACTGCTAATCTATGGAAATGCACTTTTGAGCAATTCATAGGAATTTCAGAATTTCACATCAGAGACATAACTCCTGTTTTGAGCCATGACAATACCCTTTACATAATAAAGCACACCAATTTTCTTTGTGATGTGTAGAAAAAGTTGAAGTTGCCATTTGTCTAG
The DNA here is from genome assembly GCA_013400495.1 of Nicator chloris. NCBI lineage: Eukaryota > Metazoa > Chordata > Aves > Passeriformes > Pycnonotidae > Nicator > Nicator chloris. The sequence continues at coordinate 58,237 of WAAE01000048.1, forward strand.
TAGTACCTAAGAAAAATCAACATTTATACCTTTTTATGAGCTTTAACAGCCTACATTTTATGCACCTTCAACTACAGGGGTGGTCTGCCAGCCTCAATCAATGCTCACCAGCTGTAAAGGGGCTCTCACTTCAAGTAGTCCCAATGGACTTAGTGACCTGTCACTAAAGGAGCCATTACTAAGCTGTTACTTAGGAGCTGTTACTGAAGGCAGAGCACTGTCTGTGATACAAAGAGACTGTGGGCACACACCAAAGAAGCAGAAGTTTGACCAGAACACCCACGGCAGGCTTCTACATCACACTTTTAGCACCTGTGGAGTTCAGACAGACCCATTCTGAAGATCTACACAGAGCAACCTACAGGCATCTCAGGAGCTTCCCTGCACTGTAGCTGTTTCAACCTCCCTGGCTGAACTTCTGCAGAAAGATAATCGTGTCGCAGCTTGGTGCTCTCTGTGGACAGTGGTGAAAACTTGTAGCATCCAGAGAACCGAATATAGGACTGCCTGCCATGTCAAAGGAAAAAAGTTAAACAGCAGAAAGCTCCTACACTCTAAAAAGTGTGTCTGTGGAGTACAGATATTCCCTCAGAGAGGCACATCTTTGTATGATAACTTGCAGGGAGACTCTCCAAGATTATGAAACAGAGAGACAAACGTAATGATTGCTTTATCTAGAAAAGCACTTGGAAAGCTTCCCTTGGGGAGACTGCAGTCAATTCATTTTTGTAGAGGAGAAAAGTTCTCCTCACTGGCAGATAGACAGCTTATGCTTTAGCAAGGGAGAAGAGCATGCTGCTCACACGTATGCCAGTAATTTGTTGTCAGGGAGAAAGGAGGTAATGATGCTGGACAGGCTGTCTAAATACCAAAAGCCCAAAACTTAGCAAAGGAAGAATCAGAGACATAGAAGGCAGAACAGAAAATACCAAGAGGATGTTAAACTTGATACATATGAATTCTCCCAGGATCATGTATTAGAAAGCATTGGATTATCTTACAAGAACAATAGGAAGAGAGAGAAGGCTGCTGAGAAAATGAGGATTGGTTACAGGAGTATTTAGGGGCCTGCAGGAATGCAGAAAGGACCAACCAAGAAGGCAAATTGTCTTCTTAGAAGAAGAGGGGGTGAGTAAAGAGAGAAAAGACCTTAGAAAAAACAAAATGAGGCAGGACAAGATCAGTGTTCACACAAGCTTTTGAGGCAAGGGGAACAGCTCCTCTGCAGTACAAAATCTGTTTGCTGCATCCCTTGTTATTTCAGCTGGGATCTGCTGGAGTCTATGTAAGGGTGACACCACCGTAACATGGCAATTACCTTGGGCACAACACCTCCCCTCATCTGTGCAGCTGTAATGGTGGCTGAGTCCTGCAAACACCAATTTCATGGAGCAGCTCTCCTCGAGGTCTTCAAGTCCAGGGCGTATCTCGTTGGTAGAACTACCCCAGGATATTAGAACTACCCCATTATTATGGTACAGCATTGGGATTTGTCACATGGTCTACCCTAAATTCCCTCCAGAAAGAGAGAGGTCATTTCTAGTTTTATTATTGCATTACAGCATAGGAGTTGCTACAGAAAATAAAATGACCATGTTTGGATATGCATTGAACACAAACTGCTCAAATACAGTCACTAGAGCTGGTCACACAAGATGACAGCAAGAGCTGTGCTTGAGGAAGAGTACCAGGGGCTGGCAAAGGGAGCCCACAGCCCCTGAGCTCCCTACAGCAAACACAGAAGCAGGGTAAGAGGAATCTGGTGGTTGGCATAGCAAAAAAGGCAGCTCCTGGCTGGGGGAGAAAAGTGTCTGAAGGGATATCCCACAACTGTTTGAGGATGTGCCAGTCCACAGGGCAAAAATGGGAACGTTTGGAGCATCAAGAGCTGGGCATATCACAGGGTAAGGATGCTGCCCTGCTGCCTCAAAACTACCACTGCTGATAAAAGAGCAGTAGTGGGGCATTGCTGAACTGTGCTCAACAGCTCCCACCTCCACCAGCTTCCAGCCTACAAAAGGCAAATTGCCTCATCTTTTGTACAGCTCCAGATGCTCCTTAAAACAGAGCAAGTAATATTTTTGCTTCCCATTTCAGTTATTTTAAAGTTTCCTTATTTGTAACAGCCACTTCTTTAAAGTGAGATTTGAGTCTAAATGAGGCCACAGCTGCTTCCTCCTCTTCCCTCATCTCTGCATTAGCTGCAGTTGGCAGGGAGCCTTGGAGCATTCTCATTTCTGCACGTTAAATATTTTGGAAAATAGAGATTAGTCAGTTACCAAAGCGATGTTTTCAATAGCTCAGAGTTCAATAATTGACGTCCCTGAAATTTTCAGCTGCTTCTAGTTACTTCTGAAGTCTCAGCACACAAGAGAGACAACAGCAGAATAACACTTTTTTAAGGCTTAGCAGGATGCATAACCTGCTCCTTGTTTGCCATTTCATAAGTGAAGCAATTAACAGAATCAATAGCTTGGCAGCAGTGCTTAGGGAGCTGGCCACGTGGAGCCCAGGTAGGATTTCCTCGGGCTGAATGTCAGCATCCCACATCCTCCCAGTTTACACAAAGAGCTCGTTTTGTCCTCCTCATCCACCAGACACCACAGCATGCTCACCTCTAATGTCAGTGTTAGCATGGCTTGTTAGTCCAACACAGACTTGAGGATGCCCACACCTCCATCCTGGACTGAAAGATTTAAGATTGCTTTGGACAATCTCAATAACAATTTGACTTTAGTTATAAACAGCACAACCCACTTCTTGCTTGCTTTGTCACACACATCTCTACTGTAAAACAAAACAATCTTCCTCCTTTAGGTCTGATTACATAAAACATTTTGTTCACATCTTTGACCACAAAGTCTCTTCAAAATTAACATAAAGCCAGTAAATAGTGATAATATGCATCCAAAATCTTCATGGGATGTCTTTACTTCAAATGTATCAAAAGGTATTATAATGTTCTTTACAAAACTTCAGTTTATCCCATCAATTTTCTCAACTCCATTTTCAGTGGCACTGTACAACAAGCAGAGAATTTCAGAGTGCCAGGTGCATTGACAGCAGCTCATTTCTTAGTATTTTTGACATGCTGATTTACATTTTGGAAAGTCATAAGTGGATTTATGAGAAGATAAAGGTGTATATAAAAGTCACACCTATTAAATGCATAGCACAGTGATGTGTGAGCAAAGATAGTATCATACATAAAATATTAATCATGTGTCGAGGTGTCTAACCTCTAACTTAATTGAAAATTAAAAGTGTCTATTATAAACATTTAGACTTAGGAGACCAACAGACTAATCTGGTGCATTTAGAGCTGGAACAATGAATGTGATTGAGTCACCAAGTGCCAGGGGTAATGGACTGGATTACTAAATTCTCTAGTAGCTGATGCTTGTTTAATCACAGCATTTCACAAAATAAGAGAGGTACAACTAATATGACGTTTCATTGTCACCTATACCCAGGCCATATAACAAGATGTACTACTATTGGAAAGAATTGTACAGTTTTATCATCAAATTGTAAGACACAAGATTACATTTAAGTCCCACTTTTGGCAGCTTTTTGAAACCTCATGAGTGGTAAGTTATGTCTTTCTGTTGCCAGGATATAGTCGTTTAAAAATTCCCAGACAAGTGAAATACAATACTCAAATGCTTGAATGCTAAAGCATTTGTGTAAGGAAAGCACTGGGTACCACAAGCAGAATGTAGCAAAGCATCTTTATTTATAAGTCATTTTTTTATTCCCCTGTCCCCATTTAAAAGAATTTTTTTTCTTAATGGCTGAAAAACAGAACTGAAAATGAAGAGCTAAAATACAAAACCTTTCAAGGCATAAACACAAAACCTTTCAAGGCATAAACCATAATTACTCTGAAAACAATATAGCCCACTCTGAAAGAGCTGTACTCTTAATCTAAATATCCAACACAGTAAAAAGTTAAACACAACTCCAGTTACCTTTGCACTGCCAGTTACAGGTAGCAAGCAGTTCTGGAATAACAATAATTTCATTCTCAAAGTTTAACTAATTTCTAAATTAAACTTTAGAACCAGATACAGACCTGCTGACATGAAGTCTTTCTGAAGTACTCTCAGTCCAGTAGCACTCTACTTAAATTCCACTATGAGACAACTAAGTTAACTTGTTTTCATCAGAGCAAAGAGAGAGCCCTCAAAAGTCAGGAAGAGGCCAAAGGCATTGTAAGGAATGGCTGCCTCCTTTTAGCTCCTGCCCAGTGATATCCATAAGCTTTTCCAGTCCAAACTGTAGCAGATAGCCCTCCAACAGTCTCAGAGGTGGCTCTTCTATCACACCCTGCTCAGAGAGGGCCCACAGGGGAGACACCAGAATATTTAAGTGGTCTCTGAGTTCAGTTTTAAGCCCCACCTTACCAAGAAGTACGAGTTCAGCCCTACACAGCAGAATAAAGGACTAAAATCAAGCAGGCCTGTCCAAACTACTCCTTCCAGAGTCAGGTGGGCTCAGACTTGGATCAGGGCTGTAATACACATTCAAAGGTAATCAGAGAAAGCTTCATGTTTAACCCTAATCTCTGGCTGCACATGCCTGAACACACCCTGGCAGCACTGTCAGGCCCACCAACAGTTAAGTTTAACAGCAAGATGAATTAAAAAAAAATTCAGGTGGAATCTCAAGCACAGAAGAACCCAAGTATCAGCAGTTTCTCACCTACCCTTCGAGTCACAGCGAACAAGTTCTCTCATTATCCTCCCATGCCATACCCCATCCCTCAGTTCCAGGATATTCACCAAACAAAACATATACTTCATATTCCCAAAACTGAAAGGTTGGAAAAATATTTTACATTTCAAACTCCCACCAAAGTTGCTTTAATAAGTTACATGTCAGATATTTTGCTTTCCAGAGCAGAAAACAGAAAATTCAATAATCAAAGTGGCTAAAAGTTGAAATAAAATGCTGTGAATCTGTTTGGCACAAACAGGCCTGCTGTCTTTGCTAAAGAGCAAATCTGTTGACATTGAATATTTTAACACAGTGATCGGCTCCACAACTTGCAAGCTGCAACCACTTGCTGCTGTTCTCATCATTATGTCCAGCTCTGCCTGCATGATGTCTCCAAGATAAGCGTTTCACAGCAAGAGCATGACTTTGGCTGCAACAAAAAGAAATCCATACGTAACTGCAGAATGTTAAACACAGTTGGGCATGTGAGTGTAAACGTCAACATTTGTGTAATTAGTACTCTTCAGTTAACACTACCAACTGAGGAAAAACTGACTTGTGACAACCAGCAGGTATTAAGTTCTTATTAAGTAGGGTCATTAACACTAAAGACATTTTATCCTCTCACTCATCAATAATTCAAACAGCTATTGATTTTCAGTTTTACCACATTAAGCTGGAGGTCGAGTATCTCAGTTACTTAGATATGACAGATTTCTGGCTTTTAGCCTGCAATTTCCTGTTATCTGGTGTCTCTTTCCCATTCACTGCAAGCACACACAGGCCAAAGTCACCATCAACTTCCATTTCTGTTACTATCAATGCCAGTGTGTGATAGAAGAACCCAGGGGAGTGCTTCAAGTGAAACATTCCAAGTCTCTCCACAGTCTCTCTAGTTGTCACCGCAGCAGCCCCACACATAGCTTGTCATTCCTTTGGTTTCTGTTGGAAGCTGCTCTCTCAAAAGCTTGCTGTCATCCACTCCAAAATGTTTTGCTGATGTACATAGACAGTGATCCTTTCCACTCTCTCTTCAGTGTTTTCTATCATCATATTTATGACTAAAGGTAAAGCTTTTTTTTAAGCAGGGCCAACAAAGGGTAATACTCCTCAAAGCATTTGCATAGCATGAAGTATTTTGGGGTTTAACCCCCCTCTGGATTTTGTTTGTATTTGTTGGGAGGTTTTTTAATACCTCCAAATAACCACTATTTTTATTTCTGGGCTTTGCTTCAAGGCATATTTAGACTTTCAGGGATCAAACTTTCCTAAAAGGATAATGATTTTTGGTATAGAAATAAACTAGATTCATATATTTTATACTGTAAGAACAGAACTCCAGCACTGTTAGTCTGAAGAATAATATTTCATTGCTCCTAACTCACTTCAAAAGACATACCTGTTATCTATCTCAACCCTTGAGGTCCAGTCAGCCAGTGCTGGTTCCTTCCCACTCTGCTTCCATGTGTACAAGATTATCTTCCCATTCTCTAAGCCTACTGCAACAATGTATCTATCAAGAGAATAATTACATGCATTTCATTAGAAATTACAGCAGACAGCTGCCTGAGGTCAGCTCTAATGCAGGACAGAAAGAACTGGCACTCAAGCACTGTTGTTGCACCTTACCCTTCAAATCAGTATTTACTTTTCCATGACAAAAATTAATACATCAAAGCTGCTTCACAAAAAAAAATGAGCAAAGCACCAATCTGCTACATATTTCTGGTTAGGAAAAAATAAGGAGGTTATCATAACATCAGATCAGTCATGATTGTTGGAAGAATTAATGTGTTTCAAGTGTGTTCGTGCAACTCTCCCTCTCCTCTCCCAGTTTCATTTTTCTCATTACACTGCTTGGAGAAGTCACCATACACCTGAAAAGGTGGCTAGGAAAGAAAAAAGTAGAGGTCACTCTGTTAAAGAATGGTCAATATAATTGACAGGTAAATTTTGGGAGCTGTTTAGCTACAGGAAACTAGTTGACTAAAGGGATAAATACCAATTTCAGATTAAACACAAAATGACATTACAGAAAACCAGCAATACCTTCCATCAGGAGTAAGCACACGGCTGATACCAACAGCAGTCACAGAGTCCCCAGCATCCAGCACTGTTGAACAAGGCTTGATTGAATCCAGCTCACTCCCTTCAGTAATCACTGACAAATCACACTGGCCCCAGATAATGACCTGTAGGAAAGAGAGTCATCTATGAAATTCCACTTTAATCTTCTTGTAAATGCACGTACAAAAACATAAAGAGTAACTTAATTACAATAATTCCAGGGCACAGTGGATGATCCTAAAAATGGCAAAAAAAATCTCTACCTACAAAGATTCAACTTTGTAGGCAGTCTGTCTGATTTCATTAGTTACTGACAACAAAACCAGATTCTGTTATGAAAGTTAAAGAAAAATGTGAGACCCATAGAATTATGTGACATATGCTTGTCTTACTGCATG
>WAAE01000049.1:0-35545 GCA_013400495.1 Nicator chloris
TTATTTTATTTATTTTTATATTATTACAGGCCTCTGTGCTAGTGTTTGTTTTGATTCACTTGAAGCTTATACAAGTCCAAAATGAAGGGACATCTCATTTACTTTTTGAAATTCATTGATACTCAATGAATATATGAATCCAAAGGTAATCCTATGTGCCCTGACAGCACAAAGAAGTCTTGTCAGTGCATTCAGCACTGGTACCCAGAGCATAGAGTGTGCCAGAGCACAGCACATCATCTTGCTGACCCATTTGACACAATGAGTCTCTGAGAGATTTGAAGAGGCTTAGGCTAGAACTTATGCAGAAAGGAAAAAAAAAAGTACCAGTAAAGCTTGTATGCTAACAGAAGGCAAGCAAGCTGATGCCAGAGGCAGTGAAGAATATTCTGAAGAACAGTTAATCCCCATAAAAAGATTAGACCTCACCATGCTGCCAAGGTCTGTGTCTAGCTGGATTATCAGCTGCATGTGTTGGCTACAAGGGACAGCTTTAACTTGCAACACCTGACTTCCTCAAAATACTCTTTGTTTTGCTTTCATTAATTGGCTTGCTTTCTTCAGCCTCCTGCTTTTTCTCTTCCTTTGAATCTTTTGACATTTTGTATCCTCTCCCTTCTTCCCAACTCATAGTCATTGAGGGCTCTTTTGTGTGGCAAGTAATCCATGTAGACATTTCATAAAAAGAAACCTAGCACTCGCTCCTTTTGTATTACGTCCATGAAAATTTGCATTATAGAGAATATAATTCACTTTGTCATATGGAACAAAAAGTTTAAATGAAGCTTCAAATTGTAATTGGTTTTATGCCTACTCTTCTAGTGCTTGGAAGCACAAATGTACCTAAACATTCAATTTTTAGGAGTTGACAAGTTACACTTTTAATTTTGTTGTCTTAAACACGGCTGTGATTTGCCTCCCTTTGCTGTCATGCCCCCAAGTGCTGGGTATTTCCAGCAGCCAATTTGAAAGATACCATAGATAAAGGTAACTACTGCTCAGGCTGATGTGAGGGAAATGGTTAAAGCATGTACTTTCCAAAAGCCATTGACTATCATTTTTCAATAGTAAATGTGTCTGACCTGCACTGATACTTCACCAAGCACAGACAAAACAGTGAGGAAGTGCCTAGTCTTGCTCACTAAAAAACAAATAATCTTGCATTTTATTTATAGTATAGGTGATTGACTGTGTTTATGAAAATATAACAGTCTGTTCAAAGATGACAGACTGTATGAACCTTTATATAACTCACCATATACTTGGGTTCCTAAAGCCTTCTCCAAACCTACACTTTACCCAGGTATCCAGAGTTTTATCTTCACAATTTCTATCACTAACTTGTCTTGCCTGTAATAGGATCTACATAAAGTCATGAGTTACATCCTCAGTGGCAAAAAATGAAAAATACTGTTTTTCTGTGCAACACAAATTATGTTAAATTCACTTTCTGCAGGGTATATTTCACTGGGTGAAACTGAACAGACAGACTACTCACATCACACTGTTCATCTGGTATGATCCCTTTCATAATGAAGTAACACACAAATGTGAACAGAAAAAAAAAATCAAGAGTCACAGACAACAATCAAATGGACTTCTTTATCTTCTTTATCCAAGCCTTATTCTGATAGCAAACCATAATCACTAAATCCTTTCTTAGTTCAATAACTTTCCAGATTTCACCCTGTCATTTTCTAAGTGATAGAAAACATATCTTGCTTTCACCACTGCTAATGGCATCTTAGTACCCCATTTTTTTCACCCAGTGCTTTTCAGATATTGCTCTGGACAGCCAAATTTCACAACCATGGAAGCTGTATGCCCACAAGCAAGGCAAGAATTTGGCCTGTGGCCACTTGGGTTATATTAGATCATCCAGCTTTTCAGACAAAAAGCAGTTCCTTTTAGGACAAAAGTGCTGCTGCATTTTTAAGCTTTTCACCTTCGTTTCTTCAAGTTGTCTTTGGAGATTTTTGGGATCCACCGCAATTGGCTCTGATAGTTGTTTGTTCACAGCTATTTCAGAGGCCTGGAGACCTGACAGAAGTCCAGATGAAGCATCTTCATAATGCTGGTATTTATCCACCAGGTCTTTAAGGTTATTTCCAAGGATGCTACACTAAAAGAGTAAAAAGGAAACAAGCAAATATGCAGGCATTAAACTGTGTGCTGCATTTCATAGCAATTTCAAAGTTATACATTTCTTCCTGTAATACTGTATCATTTTTACCTGCCGTCATTTCACTGTCTAACTGAACTAAGACATGACAGCTGGACAGGTTATGCAGGTCTTACCAGTTTGTGCTCCTAAAGGGTGATTTAGGATTAAATCACTGATGCAGGTGGGAAACTGGAATCTTACTTGCTCTGCTAGAATAGGAAAAACTTCAGGAATAATCTTTGATTCACTGATATAAAGATGCTTTATCAGAACTCTGGCACCAAAAATGTAGAATGCAACTGGAAAGTAGAAATGTAGAAAGCCACTGGAAGCTAGAGTTTTTTTAAAAAATCAGGAGAGATATGTATGTTCATTAAAATACAGACAGTGGAGTACTGTTTTCATAATTACCTACCTGCACAGGGAATCCAAAGTGATATGGTTTGGTATTGTACATATGCTTTGTTTTATTCACTTAAAAATGTCATCTGAACAAGATGCTATTAGTCCTACATATTAGCATGCCCCAGAATGTTTACAGTGAATTGTCACATTAAAAAGTCAGTGAAACTCTTTCAGACTTTCTGGAGATGGTTTCCCAAGCAAAATCTGATTGTATCAAGTCATAATATTTATAAACAGTTACATTAAATATTTATAGTCTGAACTTTACGGAGATTGCATTTTAATATTTACAAATGGTACTTAGTCTCCATCTGGTGGGCAGACATAGAACATGCTTTTTTAACCAGTTAACCAAGAACTGACTTTAGGATTCCTTCAACACATAAACCTGTAAAATCGTGTCTCACACATGTGCAAAAACATATATAGAAAAGTAAAAGCAATCTAAGCATTTATTAAAAGCAAGAAACTTTTACAAAAGGCAAAAAAGGTTACTACCAATTCATCTGCAACATGGAAAATCTCACTAATTGTGGATGATCTCACTTTTTAGAATTCTGTCCTTAAAGACACAAAAAGGTCTACTTTGTTCTCCATAATTATTGTCAAATATTTAAAGGATGTCTATTATAACCCTGCTAAATGTATATATAGAAAAGATAGAATTTGGAAAATTGACAAATCAAGCTGCTGGCATGGGATTTTTATGTGCATAAAAACAAGCTGTCTGAAAATTTTTGCTATGGAATTTTTACATTCAGACTCAAATTAATTGAATAAACCAACTGGAGGAAATCTAACATGTCAATATAATTGTCAATTTAGCTTCCCTGTTCATACCAGTTAAGCAGAAAAAGGAAAATGTGCTTCTGTAAATGAACAGCTATCTTGACAAATGGAGAAAACAAGTTTTACACTGCATTTTTAACCATGCAATCAAATACATGTCTTCATAGAATTTACATTTCTGAGCATGAAAACCTTAAAGAAATAAAAATTTCCAGACAAAGATGGCCAATATTGCAGACTAACACTATACCAGTGGACATTGAAGCTCTACTAAGGAGTTGGACCCTATGATCTTACAAAAATATGAAATAGGACAGTCAAAGACTACTGACAGCAGCTCTCTCTTCAATGGTTCAATTAATAATTATCTCCAAAATTTACAGTTCTGGAGTATTATCAGTATTGAACAACACTTGATTTTTTGAAAACGGCTGGAAATTTGGCATGTGAGACTAGTTGGTGATGTTTGTCTATCAGGCAGATTCCATATGTAAACCTGGCACAGAGAGCTAGATTATCTTCCCTCTCTAAAGCACATGGAGGATTTTGCACTGCTAATTACTCATTAGTTAGACACTAATCTGATATTGTTAAGGATAAAATGTTTACTTGGCAGAGCAGTGGAAAATAATTGCTGTCCTTAAATCACTACGTTCTTTCATGCCTAGTGCTGGCAACAAAGGTCACATTGGGACAAACTGTTTCAGGATACAAATGAAAATTAAAGCTTTACCTGCTATTTTTGCCATAGTCTCTGTCTTTTTACACTCATTTTATTAGTAGGGAGCTAAGTAAATAAACAACTGTGGGAAATACTGCCAGTAACATAAAGTAACATCATACATCTGAAAGTATTACAATTTCTTTCCACCCCAAATCGTTACTCAAGGCATTCTGAGCTGCCACAGTGCCAGAAGCCATTTAAGGCTGGAAAGAACAATGAAGAACTCTGGTCTCATTTCTTCCTAATAACACAAAGTAGAAAGTATCATCCATTCAGACCTTTAATAGTCTGACACTTGACTAAAGTAGATCTTCAAGAAAAGTAACTTGTTCTGTTATCTAACTTTGAGAAACAAAGAATTTACACCTTCTCATGGTGTTTGTTTCATCAACTAGCTCCTGTCTACACAAATTGCTAAATCAATTACAGTAGTCATTCCTGTTGAGTATAAATAAAACTTACCTTAGTATAGAGAGATTTGAAGCGGTCTGAAGCTTTATCCAGTTTGTTTTGCACTTCAGCATATGTAGCCGAAGTATCGATGCCGTCTTTGTCAACCTTCACACCATCTCTTTTGCTGCATGACCTTGCAGCATCCAAAACTCTTTGTCCAGAAATTGTAATATAGCGTAAGTCACCTTTGTGAGATATAACATCTTCTGAAAAACTCTTCTGCCTTTTCAGTTTGACCATAATACCACCGAAGTCAGAAGCGCCTGCCTCCAAGTTGTCAAGTTCTTGTTCTGCCTGCTGCAGCCATGTTTCAAATTCACTATAGTCTGCATCGAATTTCTCCAATTCCTCCCTTAGAGAATGGGTCAATTTCATTTTTCGTTCCGATTCAGCCAAAGCAGTCTCATACTGAGCCTTCAGCTCTTTCATGTTCCTTTGCATCTTGTCTTTTTCTTCAGGGCTAAGGTAGTGTCCTTGTTTCTCAAGCAGTGTCTGAGCAGACTGAGTTGCTACTATGATAGCCTGCTGCTGTGAAATAATTTTCTCATGTTGAGCCTACAAATAAAAGAATAAATTACAACCAGCACCTTCTCACATGGTTTGGTAGAAAAGGACCTGTAAAAGGCTTTTCTAATTTTCATATTTTTTATTATAAACCCCACATTTTTTCAGTAATTTAAGTGAAAGTGTGACTCTTGGTCATCACATTTCTATGCAGTTAAAAACATTTCACAAAACATTCAATGGTAATTTTTGCCAGATGTACAGACCATGACCATATGGAAATGTTCATGTATCATTGCAATTCAGCAATACCTGGATGTATATATCAGACAAACATTTTCCCCTGTACTTCCAAAACACAACTCTGTAGAGCAAAATCAGACATTATCAATCTCTTTAACATTTTTCAGAACAAAATTAATTTGCTTATTAGTTAGCATTTATGCTAGTGTATTTAGCATAATCAAAATTTTCCTAATTCTCTGTCTCAAAATGGGATTTAACAAATAAAACATTCAAAGGTAGACAACTTTGCAAATTAAAACTCTCCATGTCCCATTACTTATATTGTAGCTACCATTACAGACAAGCAGACCTAAAGGAGTAAAAGCATCAAACATAGTACAGATCCTTTCTTCTTACACCCAACGAACAAAAATTATTACTTGGGTTTTGAAATTCCATTTTCCAAAATCAAGAGGCATGATTCTTATCAAATATAGTTAGTTATAAAACAGGTCCAGTTGACATTAAAAATCAAGACACAATTTATGTATGTAAGTTTTTCAATCCCATAAAAATATTGACGTCCAGGAACTAGTACTATATTCCAAATGAAAAACATATTTCCAATAAACTATTTAAAAAATTCTTCATTCTTGAAGGTCTCCAATGAAAAATAGCTATGTAAAATAAACAGTATTTTTTTCTTCCATGAGTACAGTGGCCAATTCTGTAGGCACTAGGTACAAAAATGAACTGTCAAAAAAGTAGAAGTAAAAATATCATGTACACAAACCTCAATAATCCTATATTTTTAGGTTGCTTTTGGGGTTTTGGTTTTTGGGTTTTTTTAATAAAAAAGGAAATCCAAAATACTATCAGCTACAAGCATAATAATTTTCTTTAAGGTGTCAATCAACTCACACCTAAAGGTTCTTGGTTTCTCAGCTGTAAGTCAGCAAACATCATAAAACTGAACTCTTATTATTTTAAATGCTTCCAGCTTACCAGGAAAATCTGTTTTTAAAATGCTGAACTGTAATTTTATGTAACTCACTCTTCTGAAGCCTTCAAACACTGCTTTGTCCATGTGTTAAACTCGTAGGGAATGAAAACTGTAATTTCAGTAAACTACTATTTGCAGCAATTTGCAATCAGTATTCACAGGGGATTAAAAGGGGATGAATCATCTGGGTATCACAAAGATTTTTGAAAATGTCAAATAAAGGGTATGAATTTATATTGCTACTTTTTGCATTTTATTTGCCTGCATCAATTTCTCACTACAAAAAATAATAGACTCACCACAAAGATTCTTTACACTTACCTTACAGAACGTGTGCTTTCTCTTATTTTGCAGGAAACAACTACAGTAACAGCAAAAAAGTGACAAATGTGCAATACATTCTAACTACTGAAATTCCTACCACTGTGTATTACTATGTTCCTACTGCTTGCTCCAAAGCCCACGACAGACAGGATGAGATTGAGTTCATTTATGTTGAATAAGGAGTGATACACTTGAATAAATCAGTAACAATACCTTGACTTTCTGATACTGCTGGTTCAGATTATCATCTATGCTTTTTACTAGTCCATCCACCTGAGTTTCCATGTCTTGCTGCATTTCCAGCAGATTACCATTGACATCATCCTCCTCTCCTTCCAAGACTTTCACATCTCCTTCAAAGTGTGTTCCATTCTGTTCTATCACTTGCTTAAATTTCCGTCCATGCTCCGCTTCTTTATCCACATTTGATAACCAATCCAAAAGATTTTCTATTGTATTTTTACTTTCTTCCAGCTGTTCTATGGCTGCAACCTACATTGAAATTTCAGTTTCAATTTAGAAATCTTCTCTAAAGATCACAAAATATCAAATAAATATACAAAATACCCATTTAAAATACATTAACAAAAGAAAAATTTTGATTACTATAGAGGTTACTGTTTATTTTATAAGAGAATAAACCAACAGTTTATTAGTTACCCAAGTGACATATGATATTAACCTCTCCACAGTTTATCAATAGGTATGGGGTTTGCTTGGCCAGGTTTTGGAATCAGGGGGGCTGCAGGGCTGGCTTCTCTGAGAAGCTGCCAGAAGCTTCCTTCATGTCCAACAGCCCCAATGCCAACCAGCTCCAGCATGGCCCCACCACTTGCTAAGGCCAAGCCCATCAGCAATGGTGGTAGCAGCTATGGGATCACATAGTAAAAGGGTAAAAAAAAAAAATGCATGAAAAGCAGCAGTCTGAAGAGAGGGGTGAGAACATGTGAGGGGAACAGCTCTGCAGACACCAAGGTCGGTGCAGAAGGAGGGCAGGAGGGGCTGCAGGTGCCAGAGCTGAGATTCCCCTGCAGCCCGGGGTGCAGCCCATGGTGAGGCAGCTGTGCCCCTGCAGCCCATGGAGGGCCAAGATGGGAAAGAGATGCCCTTGCATCCATCCCATGGAGGGCCACAGGGTGTAGAGATCCACCTGCAGCCCCATGAAGACCCCACTCCAGAGCACATGGATGACCAAAGGAAGCTGTGACCCTGTGGGAAGCCCACACTCGAGCAGGCTTGTGGCACAACTTGCGACCCCATGGGGTCATTCCACATACTGGAACATTGTGCCTGAAGGACTGCACCCCAGGGAAGGGACCATGCTGGAGCCCTTGGGAAGGACTCACTTTGGAGAAGTTCATGAAGGACTGTCTCCTGTGTGAGGGATCCCAGACTAGAGCACAGGAAGAGTGTGAGGAGTCCTCCCCTTGAGGAGGAAGGAGCAGCAGAGACAATGTGTGATGAACTGCCCACAGCCCACATTCCCTATCTCCCTGGCACCAATGGTGGAATGAGGGAGAGAACTCCAGAGCTGAGTTCAGGAACAAGGGAGAGGTGGAGGGAAGCTATTGTTAGGATTTAGTTTTTATTTCTCGTTATCCTATTTGATTGGTAATAAATTAATTCCCAAGTCAAGCCTGTTCTGCCCGTGACAGCAACTGTGAGTGTTGTCTCCCTGCCCTTATCTCAACCCACAAGGCTTTCATTAAATATTCTCTCCCCTGTCCAGCTGAGGAAGGAAGTGATGGAATGGATTTTTGGCACCCAGATAAGGTCAACCCACCAAACAACAGTAAGTAGCACAACTAATACCATAAGACATGAAAAAGGTTTAAATAAAGGTATGAAACGGTTGCCTAAAAACCTTTTCTGTTTCCTGCTTAATTGCTGTTGTCATAGCTTTATCCAGTTCTTTTTTGGACTCTTCTGCCTTCTGGCTAAGGAGCAAACACTTTGTCTTAGCTTCATTTAGTTTCTGTTCCAGAATAGTCTTGTCTTCTTGTGACAACTTTTCTCCATTCTCTTTCATGAAGGTTTCAGTATTTTTCACAATCTCTGCCAGTGTCTGGGCACTTGTTCTCATGTCTTTTTGTATCTCCTTTTGATAAAAAAAAAAGCAAATTGGAGTAAGTAAATTATTCATGAGATCTGTCCAATTAACTTTATTGGAACTCTCTCTTCTAGGGGTAAGCACCACACTGGTCCTTCCTAGCTGCATATGATATATCACTAAATTGCAGACAATTATTAAAATCAAAGGCATCAACATCTGACAATGTTGTTGCAGCTCAGTCTGTCTTTTATAACTTCTTTTTAAAATTGCAAATCTGTTTGCTTACAGTCCTATTCAGACTGAGGGCACTTTTTTCCCTTTGTTTAACAGTTCAAATATTGCATTTCCATACATGCAGAACATATATCTTAATTTTTGTGAAATCAAGACTTAAGTAAATCTGCTACACTGCAGTTAGTGAAGTGAGTCTCCTGACAAATTCGGGCCCATTACTATCCTAACAGAAAGCTGCTGAAAATAATAATAATAATAAATAAAAAAAATAATATAAATATAATAATAATAAAAAATAAAGCTGCTGACTGAATAGAAGTCAGAAAACTGGAATAATCTTTCCTGAGTGAAAGTTTTCCCATATTTCTTGGGTTTGTTCAGGCCAGAAATGGCATACAATTTTTTTTTTCTTTTATTGTAATCAATCATAATATTTCAGTCTCTCAAGAATGTTTACTTCCATTGAATTTCACAGAGGACAGATCTTTAGTTGTAATTTACCCAAAGCAGTTTTCCTAGTCTGCCTCCCAATCATCTGAGAGGAGCTTTAATTGTAACGATTACACTGTTGAATACATTCCCCCAGTTACTGAAACAATAACATTTTTCACCTTTTTATGCAGTGTAACAATCTTGGAGATGCAAGACAACATTTGATCCTCATTCTAGACTACAGATTTTGCAGCAATTATAGAATATAGCAGCTAAAACTGCAGCTCATTTTAACACTTCAGCAAGTACATTAGAAAATTTTTCCTGGGGACCCTGTATCAAGAAAAGCTTCTCCTGTGACCAAGATCTCTGTGCTCCCTTTCAAACAGTGCATTGAGGATGAAAGCTCTGATTTGATCTAAAAAAGACTGGTTTTAATCCCCATTCCCTCCTAAGACACACTTTTTGAATGGCAATTCCAAGAAATCAGTCAGAAACTAACAACTAGTCTGCTAGGCAGTCACAAACAGCTGATGGAAAAAAAAAATGAGGCACACGCTGTATCAGTTCTTCGCTCCCCATGAGTACCCCATTTAGGCCATAAATCCTTAAGACAGGTAAGAGATATTAAAAGCTACCCCAGGGATGTCTGTATGAATGACTATAAGAATAACTTTGACAAACTACATGCATTACTTTAAGCATAAGTAAAGCAAGGCAAGATGAATAAGGAAATTTCTCATTTTACAGAGTTGGACCTCTAAAACTTGTACTAGGAGGAGGAAGAAGAATAGTACCAAATCCTTCAGTCCTTTAACTATCATAAACTAAATATCTATCAGGACAGAGTAAAAGCTTATAGATGGCAGGATACAGCTGAAGAGCAAGGAAAGCAAACAAATTGAAAGAGGTTTGCTACATGAGGACACCACAGAGTGCAAGAAACACTAATAAGAACCAGAATTCAAAACAAAACAAGAGTGAAGCAATGGAAATCCTCAGACAAGAGAAAACATCGTAGCAAAATTTTTCAAAGTACTCTGAACAGCAATAAACACTTCCTGGTACCAGTTAAAAAGCTGGCTAAATTATTTTAGCATAATAAACGTGTGTGATTTTATCACATTCAACAGGAACAATCTTAAGCTAATATATTAACAAAATTCATCCCTGCTTCAAGAGTGTTTCTTGAAATGTATAGCACATACTCCCTATTCTAGTGTCTCCTCATTTGGAAGTTCCTCTTCTCCCACTGGCACGCACTGGGGTATATTCACAGGCAGCAGTTTAAATGCATGCCACTAACCCTTTGCTTTTGGTAGGTCAAACAAATCTATTTTATTCTCCTCTCACATGACAAGCCATGTTACTCAACAAAAGAGTCGAGTCACTCTCGTCTGCACTCAGCCTTCTTTAAGTCTCTGACTGGAATTGTGCATACCTCCTGTTTGGTCTGGTATTGTTCCAGCTCAGCCTTGCTGTCTCCAATAACAAGAGACTGTTGCTGTCCGATGAGTCGATTTTCAGTCTGTGTAAGCAAATCACAGATTTCCTGCAGCTTCTCTTTGCATTCCTGCTGCCGCTCAGCCACATCCTATTTAGAGCCAAGTACAATTGAACAATAAGACAAAAAATCCTCACTTCAGGAACCAACGCTCTAACAGATATTAGAAATCTTTGAACATCAATATTGCAAAGCAATAACTTTAAAAGTATGCTGTAAACATGATAGCAGTGGTACAAAGAGCAAGATGAACATACAGAAGTTATGGATAAACCTCAAATATGTTGTAAGTAAAAGAGACCATGTTTGATGGAATTGCCCAATAGAAGTCTGGCCATGCACATATGTGAAGGATGAAATCTCCAAACAACAGGAGTGAAAATCCAGTCTCTGAACCACTTGAAACCTGTGATAAACACTATTAATTCTGAAAAAAAAGGACATCAAGACAGAGGTTAGTTGTGAATGTGAGTTAGCTCTTTTTGGTATGCATAATATGTTACCTGAATAGAAACTGTGGACTTTTTAAGCAGTAGAGAAGAACAAAACATGCAAGCTCATTATTGTTACGAAGTCCTAGAAAACTTATCCATGCCTTTCTTATACTCAATTTTATGCTTCTTTCACAAAATACAGTAGAAAGAAATGTTCTTGGAATGGCAAAGTAATACAAAGTCTTCAGAATAGTAAAGCACTTTTAATTACACATAAACTGGGGACTGAGGTGGTGATTCCGAGTCCTAACAGTGCTGCTATGAGAGAAGAGGAGGTGCTGTTAAGCTGCAGCATCTTATCAGCCTCTTTTGACTCTACAAAGGCTGCTTACACTTGCCAGCTGCAGCCGTGCCAGCTGAAGAAGTAACTGGCCCAACTTGACTCACAGTTTTCCCAGTGCCCACGCCTAGAACTGCAAGTATCTTGGCTGATTTACTCATATGTTTGTCCCTCTAACCCATCTCAGTCAAAACAACCCATGGTACACAGATTTTAACAAATCTGGTTCTTGGACTGTGAAGATCTAGAGAAAAGATCACATAAGCAGATGACCTGGCAAATTAAAGGGAAAGAAAATCTTCAGCAAGACCAAAGTGTTAAGCAATGGTGCGATAGCAAATTCAATGATCAATATAGCTCAGATCAATTACTGATATGGCTGCTGAAGAAACAACACTTGTGAGAAACCTCAAGTAAATTTCTCTCATTGCTAGAAAGAGCAGATCTGTGTCTGTTCTTAATTTAATATGCTGTTTCTGTGAGTATACCAAGGAAAGACAAAAATGATAATTCACCAAATTTCATCAATATCATCTTTGTAGTAAAAAGGGAAAAGATAGAAATACACTCAATATTGCATGCTGGTATTAAAATTCCTCATCCATAGACAGAAACATTCAGCACATGTTTACACAGAAAGGCAAACCTTCTGATCACCCAGCTCTTGCATTGCCTGTAACTGAGTCTCTAAACTTTCCACTTGAGAAGTTATTGCTTCCTGTCCTTCCTGAAAAGATTTCTGGGTGGTGTTTAAGAGCCTCAGCAGTTGTTTGCTTTGATTAGGAGAAAGATCTTCAGCATGTTCAGAAATGAAGAATTGAACATCAAATGCAGTGGACTCCAGTTGCATTTTTTTACAGCTGAACTCTGCAGCACTGTTCTATAAATAAAGTGAAGGGAATTACTAGCAACAAAGAAAAATTGAGTACAAATAAACCACAAATATCCCTACCATCTCTTCTTAGCCCCTATTCCAAAATGCTTTTGGTAGACAGCTTAGCCATGGAAAATCGAAACCCAGAATCATACTGACACATTCAGGTATGACATTAGAACTTGGGTGTGGTTTTCCTCAGGACAGCTTGTGTCCAAGTAATAAAACGTGATACTGTACATCTCTATTTCTTTGCTCTCTCATGGATGTTTAAAAACCGACTGACTTTCAATCCTAGAAGATTTATGGCAGGTTAGACATAACATTTCTAGGTTCTACATCTGAAGATCCAGAAATTTTAAAATATATACTTGAAATCATTCCTTTTCTTAACTCCACAGCAACCATGTCACCATTTCTAGCAATGTGGCAAATTCTGCCAACAGCTATATATTGTGGAGCCCCTGCGACCATACCATTTCTCTGGAACTCTATTTAAGCACATTAAAACAAAATCATTTTTATTATTCATACCTATAGAAGTACACGAACTTCACTAAAAACTTGATCGGCTTTGTTTCCCATTGCTCATTTTATGGAGTGTGTAATGAAGACACCCTTTTATCTCTTCCCATCTTGTGTTCTCACATATAATTTGGAAGATAATTAAACTTCAGTAAAGATTCTGAACCCAATGCATAAAAATCAAATTTTAATCCCTGAAATATTTGTATTATAAATTAGATTTCTAAAAGGCTCAGATTTATTGCAACAAATGCAACTAGAATCAATAGGTTTCTCAGTAATCCCAACTCTATGAAACTTTTTTTGCAAGTGAAAAAGCAAATCAACAAGATTTTATTACTGAATTATCAAATTTTTGTCTTCTTAAGTAATTACTTCTAGTCATCTCTTTAGGCAATAGAGTTTATTGAGAAAGAATAAACAAACCTAGCTAATAATTAATAATAAGGAGCAACTTTTGCCAGAACCATCAACACCTGCCATAAAGAGCACTTACTTTAAACAGCTGTAAACTTTTCTTCATCTCTTCTGTATCATTGGTATTCATAGTGAAGTCATTCATGATTTTATTGTTCTCTGTGATCCATTCTGAAAATCTCTGCAGTTGGTTTAAAAGTTGCTGGTGTAATCCTGCAAGCTTAGACTAGAAAGGGAAGTTGTATATTTACTTAAGCTCCTGGAGTCTAGTCACATTTGTTACCATATTAAATTGAATCATGCATGTATCTTTATACTAAGCTAAAATAAAGAAAAGCCAAAGTCCTTTATTTTAGTCCAATCCCCTTGAAGAAAATCAAGGTAAAAACATACACTGGTAAAAACATACCATTTCCAAGTCAACAGCGCAGACTATTTGTTTTGCTCGTTTTGAAGATCTATCACAGACCACCAAAAATGCTTCCTGCAAAGAGTCATAGCTTATCTTTAGCTCTTTAAGTCTCTCTTCTGGAATATCCCTGTTACAAGACTTTAGGAATTCTTCTGCCAACTTCATGTCCTTTTTTAGGATAATTGCAAAGGTAGCCAGTCCTGATTCAAATGACTACAAAGAGAATATATAAAAAAAAGGATTAAGTTACTAGGAAAAACGTTTAAATCTGAATTGCTTTAATTACCTTTTAAATCTCTCTATTTAAACGTAAGGGCTATTTCTAGCATCCGCCACTGAAGTATAGGCATAAAGAATACTTTACTTACCTCTAGCTGTTCCAGTTCAGCTTTTAAGATCTCCAGGCTGTTACTAATAGGCTGCTGTTTTTCTAGGTGGTTTTTCATATCTTGAAGCACTGCCAAATGGTCTTGCATTTTCTCTGTTAACTTTAAACATTGCTGTACTCCATCAAACTGAAAAAGAGGTTTAAAAATAAGAAAAGATTTTCCAAACTGACTTGAAAATAAGCAGTAAAAATCCTTGGCTTTATTATGATTTTTTTTAAATTTATAATCTAATTTTTCAACCATTTTTCCAGTTCACTTGTTCTCTCCAGCACTTGGAAAGCTCCACACAACTCCATTAACACAGGACACTGAGCACATATTCTTGTTACTTACCATGCTAGTGAGGGTGTCTCCCACGACTGCTTCTTTTGTTTTCAAAACAGGCTCAGTCAAGCCTTCAGACAGGCTTTCAGTCTTCCCATGCTCCTGATCACTTTTCCAAGCAGTAGTTGTGTGATCTGCCAATGGTTTCTCTTCATCAATTTCTGATCCAAGCTCTGATTGTTCTGTTGAGGAAAGAGAACAAAGCCCATCTCCTTTGCCTTTACCCTCATGCTCTGTGGTGGTACCAGCAACCTGTGAGCTCATAAGCAAATCATTTATCAGCTCCTCTAACTTGCTTGTACTTTCATCTCCAAGTGAGATTTGAAAAATTTCCAGAAGTTCAGTGGTAGCAAGCTTGGGAATGGGAGCTTTCATGTCCGTTTCACTCTTTCTTTCATCTGGATCACATGCCTTTTGCTTGCAGGATTCCTGCTTCAGAATATCTTGAAGAAGATCAGGACTTCTGCAATCAGGCCAAAGCAGTGAAGGAGCATCACTGTCCTTGGGCTCTGTACACAATGTGGTGACCATTAATGCAGTTCTAACAGCATCACTTATTTGCTTCAGATTTGACTCACTAGACATTTCACTCACAAGCTGGGTGCTTCTAACCATTTTAAGTAAATTTTGCATCAAAGTTCTGGTATCAGAGTAACCTAGGGGTTCACCTTCCTGCTTGCAGTAAACATGTCCCATTTTCAATTTCCTTTGTAATATATTCTGTAAGTCTTCCATCAGTGTGTCACACACATCCGCTGATTGTGAAACACCTTCCTTTACTTGAAAATCTTTGCAGGGTCCCATTTCTTTTTGCAATGACTCCATGGACATTTGTTTTTTGAAACCATTTCCAAGGGAGAAAGTCTCACTGACCATGACATTTTCTCCCTTGGTGTTTTTCAGCATCTCATGTTTGTTCTGGGCACTGTAACTCAACTTAGTCCCTATGCTACTCAGTATTGGAGAAGAAACTTCAGTGGTATGGGTATGTCTCCCAGTAGGCAGCAGCTCACTTCTGTCCCCTAATTCTTGGGCATTCTCAATACTTCCTAAAGCATCTGTTTTTGTGGGGGAAATTTCACTATCTTTGTTTTCTGAAATGTCTTTAAGAACACTGTCAATATTTTGACAGTCAAGTCTCCCTGTTTCTTTAGTTATGCTAATCTCCTTTGCTTTCACTGTATCAGGTGGGGGAAAAGAGTAAGTGTTAAATTCACTTGAATTAATTTCTTCCGTATTTAGCAGAAAATCCTTTTCATTCCATGTACCCTTTTCCTCTCGTTCCACGTCCTCAAAACAGAATTCAGTTTTATTGAGTTCTGAATAGCCACCCTCTTTTGTGCATGTTGTATGTTGTTCTAAAGAAGCAGAAATGTTTACATATCTCTGAAATTCATCTGATCTTGCACCTTGAATGTCAAGAAAAGCTTGATCAACACTCACTTTTTCTTTCCTTGCAACAGGATTTTTAGCAGCTTTAATTACTGTTGCATCAAATATTTCCCCAAGGTTTTCCATCTGAATGGGGCTATTACTGAGCCCCATGACATCACATTCCTCTGTAATATTTACTCTACTTTTATATTCTGTAAGAATTTCAAGACCTCCTTCTATTTGACCATGCTTCCAACTGGTGACTGGATGTATTGGGTCCCTAAGTGAACTATTATCACTCACATAAGGGGTATCTGTAAGGAATTTATCGTCCATTTGGGATGAACTTTCCTTTAGTTGTTCCATATAATTTAATACTTTTTCCTCTGCAAGTAGGGCCCCTCTCTGTCTTTGTCCATGATTTGAATCTAACATTTGCATGGTATTATTGTCTTTATTCACGCTATCAGTAAGGCATTCTGAGAGAAGCAAATTTGTCCAGGTACTTTGGTCATCATCAGTAGCTTGCTGTAGGTAGGCTATCCCACTGATGTCAGATTTCACAGTGCCATCTAGAAGCTGAGAACCTGGAACCCTAAACTGTGCTTCATTATTCTCTTCACTCTTAGTGGACATCCATTTAGTGTCAAAGGTATTTTCAGACTGAACAGGCTCAGTAGTATCCTGTGGCACGTGTTCACTTTTGACAAAAGTCCCGTATTCATCTTCTGTTTCCTGCTGCCTGTCTTCTTCACTGATACATGAAAGACCCACACATCTTTCTTCAGAAATATTTGACATTGATTCACATATTACTGAGGATAGTTTTCCATTTTCATGGTTAGACTGGAATTGCAAAGTATATCCTGTATTGTGGCCTAAAGAATAGCAACAGTCATCAATATTCTGATTGTTTCCAGTCCTCCTTTCTACATCTTCTACAGAAATTAACAGCTGGTCACCTTTACAATGATGATGTGAATAAAAAACATCCATTTCATCTTCACTGTCAGAATCAGAGTCAGAGTCATCACAACTATCATAGTCCTCCTCAGAATCTTCCCCCTCCTGTGTATCTTCAGATTCCTCCTCACACAGGTCACCTTCTGCTTTCATTTCAACTTCCTCATTCCTGTCTTGTACATCTGCTTCATACATATTCCTTAAATAGCTCATGTCTCCTTCCTTTCTTCCTTCACTCTCACCAGTTACTGGTAATTTTTGCTTCTTCTCTCCAAAACTCCCTGTTCTTTCCCTTTCCTCAAGGATTTTTTCCATAGTTTTGGCATTTGCAGAAGCTATAGTTATGCTCTCAGGTTGCCCTTTCACATTTACATGAACATTCTCTCCAGCATTAGCTGCAAGTTCTTGAAAAGTGCTGGTCTCTTTTCTAAGGATTATTTGACCACCTCTCTCCTCCAGAAAACCTAATGGAACTGATCTTCCATCCAATTCTGGCTCTGGTATATCATCATCCACCAACTGCAAGGTATCAGACCCCTCATCACCTTGAGAGGTATCAGAGGAATCATCATTATCATCATCATCAATTTGTGGAGTATCATAGACATCGCTGTCATCATCATCATCATCTCCCTGCGGTGTTTCATAGGCATCATCATCACCATCATCCAACTGAGCGCTGTCCTCTTCAGAGGCTACCTCACCACATTCATGCTGCAAGCAGTTACTCTCAAGCTGTGGGATGCCATCATCCCCCTCTATTGATGAGTCAGAACTACTGTCACATGGCTGCAACTTATGGAATATAAGATCACTTTCTTCTACTGTCAGTCTTTGTGCTGTGCTGTTACTGTCCCCCAGAGGTGGTCCATCGTGTATGACAGTACCACCACCCAATGGAAGCCTATGGTGCATGTCTATGCTGTCTTCTAGACACAGTTTATTCTGAAAATCAGTACAATCCTCCAGGGATGGCCTTCCATGGATATAAAGACAGTCCTCTAGGGATGGACCCGCATGCTCCTGTAGAAGTCGTGCACCATATCTATTGTCTTCAAACTTTAGTGTGACACCACATTGACTAACCAATTCTTCTAGAAGTCTATGTTCAGTGTCTGCACTGACAGATGAACCAAGATTTCTCTGAAAACTATCTTTCTTGCTGTTATCCAGTACCACTCTGCTACCTTCAGCTTGAAATATGTGAGGCCCATATTCCATGCACCTTTCCAGCTCCCTCCGTGTTTCGGTATCAGACAAATCATTCACATTTAAGGAATTTTGTAATGTTTTATCATTCATGTTTTCATTACACAGACTGCCTCCCACACAAATGTCTTCTTTTGCTGTTTGTGATAAAAGTCTTGTATTGGAGTCATTTGGGAGATATCCTTCAATGTTTCCTGAATTTGTCTGCTGACTGTTATGCTTACAGAGTTCTGTCCACTCAGAAACCTCAAAAAAACCTCTGAGTTCATTTCTCTTCATGGGATTTTGAGTGCTGCTTACTACATTTCTGAGTTCTGCAGGGATAGTTAACAGCATCTCCTGTGTATATTCTGATTGCTCAGTACCAAGAGTATTGCAAACATCTGGCCTGCACACATGGAGATCTTGTGAAGACATGCAATTCCCAAAATCATCAAATTGATTACATTTCCTGTTATTACAAGAATTCTCAGCACCTGAAAGATCACCCTGAACACTGTCTGCTGACTTTAGGTGAATTCCTTTTGTGCTTACAGATTTGTTACTAAACTCCATTTCTGACACACCAGCATTGTACCCAGCACTATCACCTTCCAGCAACATACTGATGACTTCTTGCAGTTGTCCATCATATAAC
The DNA here is from genome assembly GCA_013400495.1 of Nicator chloris. Taxonomy (NCBI): domain Eukaryota; kingdom Metazoa; phylum Chordata; class Aves; order Passeriformes; family Pycnonotidae; genus Nicator; species Nicator chloris. Next base: position 18,713 of record WAAE01000049.1, read on the forward strand.
AAAAGTCTCTGTCCAGTGTTTGCATCCATATAACTATTTACCATCAGGTAAGACATGAATAGTTTCTTAGCTTGATCTAGATTACAACATACAGGGTCTTCCATGCCAGAATCTTCATGTTCCCCCTCACAGTCATGAAATACAGATGGCAGAAATTCGTAAGTTGACAACCATTTTGCAGCATTTTTACAAGGGGTCTTTAATTCTTCTACATTGGGCATTTTATCTGGTAAAGTCACACTGGTTAAAACAGATACAGTATTACTGTCTATTATCCCTGATTCTGCAGCCTTGTCAAGACTGATTATTTCACAAGTTTCTGGAATGTAAAGTGCAGCTATTTTTTTTCTATCATTCAGTATTTTGAATGCCAGCTCATTTGTAATCATATCTTGGTGCAAAGAGGTTGATACGGGGAATATTTCACCGGTGTGAGGCCAAATTAGTCCCACAAAGCCTCTCTGTGCTTCTAATACCAGCAAAGCACTGGTAGATGATATTAAGTTGCATTGCACAGCTTCATCAACAGTCAAACGTTGTCCTGAATTTTGACAAAGGATTCCACCAGTCTGAACCTGATGTGTGAGGATCCCACAAGCAGTGTCCTGATCTATCATCCCCTGTCTCATGGCCTCTTCTACAGTCATTCGTTTCCCTGAGTCAGGGTCAATGATACCTCCAGACATTAACTGAGCACCCAGCAGCCTGAACATTGTTTCCTTGTCAATGAGCCCTTCATGGGCTGCCCTCAAAACAGTTACCCTCCTTCCACATTTGAACACAATTCTCCCTTTCTCTTGTGGTGTCACAGGTAGGAGTCTTAACCTTGTTGCTTCATGTATCATGCTTCTATGAATCATCTGTTCAAGGGAAATTTTCTCAGCACAGTTGGGGTCTATGAGATCCTTACATGTATCTTGTCTTTCCAGGAGTTTTGAATATAATGTTGGAGAAATGAGATTTCTCTGAAAAGCATTCTGCAAAGACAGCTTTTCTCCAGTAGATGGCAAAATCAAATAGCCACTTGAAAGCTGATTCTCAAGAATTTTAACAGCCAGAGGTTCTGAAATCAGACCTTGTTCTAAAGCTGAAACAACTGGAATATTAGCTAATGATGATTCTGACAGATGCTTCTTTGCATTACTTAATTCTTGAAGCTGAAACAGAATCTGCTCATCAATTAAGGCATGGGCTTTAGCTTCTTCCAAATCATAACACACTCCTAATTCTGGAGAAATTATTCCAGAAAGAATCAGCTGATTCTCAAGCAATCTAATTCCAGTGTCATAGTCAAGAAAACCTCTTAAAATAGACTGAAAGACTGAAAGGACTTCTCCAGTCGTTTGGTCAATGACACCAGCAATGACTTTATTCACCTAAAAGGGAATATAAAAGAAAAGCTATCATCAATTTTGGACCATATGTTTAAAATTTTCTTTGGATATTGAATGCATGATAAGCATAAAAACACGTACTTACCAGGCCTGGGGAATGTTGTGAATGTTAGCAGCTCAAATGCGCAAGTGATCTATGTCAGTCATTCAACAGCACACGATGTGATAAAAGATTTAAAACCAACATGCATCTGTGAATTGAAAACCTATGCTTTGCATACATAAATAGGGTTAGTGAAAGACAATAGAAGAAATGATTGCAGAGAGGGCAAATAGGACATATACCTGAAAGGCACATTTTCATGCTATAAATGTCTGTGAAAGGTTAGAATATTTGGAAACAGTATGTGATTCAACACAACCATGCTATTCATGTTTACAGCATACAGCATTTCTGTATATACCCTCAACAATATGGAATCAGATACTCTAGCACCAAATATTGCATTTAGTTGGCATGGACAGCATGAAGTCAGTTTGGCAACATTATTTGAACTCATTACACAGACTCTGCCTCTATATGTATATGAGAACACTTGCTCCATATTTAAGACTAATATCCATTAATAAATATATTCACAGTGTCTCAGAGCTAATGTATTGTGTCCTCCCATTTTCATATCCAGAAAAAATTTAAGAAAAACTGAGAGTAGATAATTTCTAGGACATTTCTGAGTGATATATGGGACAGATTAACATGTTATTTTATGGTGTCATTTTTGCAGCAGAAACACACTTATCTAGCAATCAAAGAATGGCTTTTAAGAGAAGAGTTAAGAGATGAATGATTTGCTTATCTTTCTTCATGCAAGGCACACATTATTAAGACTCTTCACAAAAGAAGTCTGATGAAAAGAATGCTCATGTGCACAGGTAAGGTCACATACAGTATTTCATACCAAATACACAACAACTTCAGTCAATTAAATATCAGGTTCCTTCCACACACTGTTAATTGCAGTTTCTTCTTTTGCTGATCATATGTGGTTTGAAAACCATGCAGTAAATTGCAAGAAAAACTGAAATCTAAATCTGAATCTTGTTACCTTTTCTTCCATCTTTTCATCACCCAGATGTGCTTCCTGCAGCTGCTTCAAAGCTTCATTGGATAACAAGCTGTAGCTTTCCTGGAGGGATCTAACTTGCTTTTCCATTTCATGTCTCTCTTCATCTGTCATTCTATTACAAAAAAAAAAAAGGAAGAAGGAGATCTCTGGGTAATTTGTAACTTGTTGGGAGTGATCTGCCTACCTTTACTTAAAAATAGGGAGCAGAAACTAGCACAAGTAGTCTGGAAAAAATACAGCCTAATTGCAAAGATATTCAAGAAAGCTACAATCTGATTGCAGTTATTCAGGAAAAGAAACATTTAACCTTTGCATGGCCTTTGTCTACTGATTACCAGTCAAGACAGGCAACATAAGCAGCAAGGAGTCATGAGATATCTCAGCTCTTTAGTCACTTAAACCATCTGTTTTCAGACACAAATGAAATAATCTTGTGATACATAGCTCAAGTACTCATTTACTACAAATTTGTTAATTATTTTGATTTCAAATGAAAATTTAAATATCTAATATTTTTAACAGGACCAGAGGTATACAAACCAAGCCAAATTCTTGAAATAAACAGAATTGCATCAAGCTTCACCAAATGGGAAGATGAAAAACCCCCAAACTGTACATGAAATGCAATTAGAACTATAAGAATTTGATATCTTTTTAACCAAACAGTATGTATTGATTCAATTAATTTACATTATTTGAAAAATAAAAAATGGCATACTTGTCACTGTGCTTAGCTAAAAATGACTGGGTAGTCTGCAGAGCTTCAGCTATTTGTTCTTTCTTGGTTGACATTTCATGAAGGGAAATCTGAAAAACAAATAACCTGTGTTCAAGATTTAATAATGTACATAAATAAACAAACAAAACCTTATTTGTGTCTGGGACTAATCTTAATAATATAGGAGCTTGATTTTTTAAAAACTACTGGCTATCCTTAGTGCAATATTATTGATTGGAATTGTATCATTTACATATGGGTAAGTTATTGTGATATGCCTTTTGATTAAGCAAGCTGTTTTTAGAAAACTATTGAGCAAAACAAATAGAATATTTCAAAATGTTATTTGATGGAAAATTAACCAATCATTTTAAAATACTTATTATAGTTGGCACAGTTTATAGCAGCTTTATAAAAGTTTTGTACAATAGTCGTTCAAGAAGTTGCTCACCAAAATGAGAGATAACAAATTTTTGAAAAAACATATCAGAAGACCACAAGCCTTCATGAAATTCAATAACAGAGACAAATGCAATATGAGACACCTAGAAAATAAATTATTAATTAATATGCTCCACACTATCAGTTCTGTGTCATCCCCACTAAAGGACTTGTTCTGGTAGAGGAACTTGTGGGAATTTCATCTTCTAACTTTCTTGAGAAACTCCCTGCAGTCTCTTCAAAGAAAAGCATTTTGGATAAATAAAGGCATCTTTTCAACACAGGTGTTAGGTCTCGAGCAAGGTGTTTGGGCCTTCATTCACCTGGGTCTGGACACAACCAATCTGTCCTTGTATGCATTGTATCAAAGGACCCAAAAAGTCTCCCTTTGCAATCATCACCAGCAAGCCTCAATCTCATCACTTGTACTGCTTGCACAGGAACCAAGAGAACCGCTGGATGCACTATGCGAGAAGATGAGGTGAGCAGGCTGAAGGGGAAGATGGGGCCATAAGATCCACTTTACTCAGGGAACCAGTGTCGCTGTGGCTGCTGTGTGCACCTGTCACTACTGGCATCAGCTTCTCCTCCCAGTTCCTGGCTACACCCCACAGCAACTCCAGTCCTCTGTGTGAAATGTATTTCAGCTGACATTAGCTCTGAAATCACCAGTTTCTACATGTTTCTACACAACCTGTCAAGGCATCATTGGTAGTCAGTGGAGACACAAACCCAGGCACCTCTCAAAGGTGCAGCCACCTTGCCAGGCCATTTCACAAGGGAAGAAAAGGCCCTCAGCAAACACCCATCTCCCACAGGAAGGCAAGGCAGCCAGCTCACAGGTCACTCCCTGGAGGCTCAGGCCAGACAGAGGCAATGACACCCAGAGTTGCTGCGGTAAGCTGAGATGTCCCAAGGAGTTGAGTCCTGGCCCAGCACTGATAAATGTTTGCAGTGCAGTCATTAACAAGGGCAGAAGAGGACCAGCACCGAATGCTTTTGCAAATCCTGGTCTTAACTACTAGCAATTTACCAATCAGTATGTTCAAATCAGTACAAGCTTGCTTCCTCTTGTAGATATAGGGACAAACCCTGAGCTAGCACTGGTCCTCTCTGAACAAACTACATGCTGGAACAGTGGTCACCAGGACTGCCAACCTTCCCAACAGCAAGCTGGATTTATGCACATGCTGGTCCAGTGCCTCTGGCACCAGAAAGCATCACCAAAATAAAAACACAGGAACAGGATACCAAGAGGGCCAAAATCAATTTGCATGATGGCACATGCAGCACTGTACTGAGAGACATGGACAAGACACTGCTCTGTCCCTCTGCTGCTCAGTGTGCAGGGAAACCTTCACCTACTGAAACCTTTTTAAGTGTAACTAAGCTATTTCAAGGCGCAAGCCCAGCAGAGGAGGTTCTAGAAATGACAGGAAACTTCACAGATGGACATTTATGGTCAGAGTTACAACTGTACACAGTGACAATGTCCTGTTAAATACAAAGGCATCAAGATGGGCCACTCCAACAGCCTATGGACTAGTAACAAAGAGGCCTCAGTCAACATCTGCTGTACTTCCTAGGACAGCAGTTTTGACTATCCCTTAAGAGGACCCCTCAGATTAAACTCTTCAAAAGCAAATAAATAGAAACTTGGCCCGCAGGCCCCTCCTACCAAATTTCTCCTTCCTCGTGCCCAAAATGCTGTCCTGACAAGATGCACTCTCCCTGTACAAAGGCTGAGATATGGTGTGCAGGGTCCAGTTTCTCTAAACTGACATTTTGCAGTGTCAGAATATGTCAGTGTCACATGCTAGGTCTGTAAAAAGCAGTGGGAGCTTCTTCTTGAGTACATGCTTGTGTCCCTAAACATTGATGTTTATTTACCCAACTCTCTACTCACAACCAAATGTGAAATTTTGTCCTGAGGAAAATATGGATGGTGATTTGTAGGGGGAAAAAAAGTGTTTATGGATTACTTTGGCACTTTAGTCCATGCAAAAACCTAAAAAGAGGAAGTGATGCTTTATCAAAAGACATCTGTATACCTGCTGCTTAGGTAAATCTGTCTTTTCAGCCTTTTCTCCTTCTTCTTTGCTGAGTGTCTTGCTGAGGTTTGACACCCATTTCAGTAAATCCCCAGCTTTCTCAACATGTTCCTTCTTTTCCTCTTCCATTGATTTCTGATGAGTGCCATGAATTGTAAAGAAACATGTAAATGTGAATTGTTGAAATATGTAACATTAACATCTGTAGAAACACAATTCTACCACAATGTCATCATTATCACCACATAAACATAAAATGTATCTTTTATTTACCACCACATGCATTACTATGACACTTTGATGTAGGAACAAAAATGCCACATAATTATAAACAATAACAAAATAATACCTCAAGTGATTTTTAATTATGATAAAAGTGCTTATTCATACACACAATCATTTTAAAATGATTGATAGCAAGAAAAAGCATAGCTTCCCAGCCATTACTCAGCAGATAAAACCTAAAAAGCATTTGTATATAAAGTATCTTTGAATTGCTGCCTTTGCATTACCCTCAGAAAAGGATATGTACAACCAGTATAGCGTGATGCACATGATGCAAACTTAGGAAGAATACATTGCTTTTATATCGACAGAAACGAGAAAAAATAAAAGTGAAATACTGAGACATTTAATCTTTTTCTGCACAGGAAAACATACTCCTTTTCATATAAGTACAATCTGTTAGGTGGACATGTATCAATACTGAGAAAACCTGCTTAAGCCCTTCCATGTACCATAAGTAAAAATGAAAACATTTTATTTCAATGAATTTTTTAAAATTTTGATATGTAATTGTAATTCATTTGCCTATTAGAGCAGAAAACAATTCTAAGAAAAAAAAACAACATGAAATAAGAGAAAAACTCAGGACAGGAAACACAACTTTTTGGTGTAAGCAGCCCATTAAAATTAATGAAATACCAGTGTGAGAAAAAGTACTGATGCTTGTGTGCTTACTGCACTGTAGATTTAATCCTTCTATATTTTATTGCCACTCTTGTAAAACAAATGGTATCTGCAGACTGATCTGTAATTTTAGTTTAAATAACAGGTTACATGAAATACTACACTGTGTTCACTCAAAAAATGGGCAATCCCTTTCAATCTTTAATGTCAGAATATGATTCTTGTCTCACCTAAATCCACCCACTTTCAACTAATATTAACTTCACCAACCCTAGTACAATTTCTTATTTACACTACCTACATGTAAGGTAATGACAGACAAGGCCTTCAGGTAAAGACTGAATATGTAGACTGCATTTTGAAATTATGAATCTGCCTATCTATAAATTTCAGTTTTGCAATAAGTAATATCTAATTCCAGTTTCAGTGGTTTATGCTAATTAGTAGTTCATAACAATTAGTTTTGCAGCAACTAATTAATGCTAGAAAACACCACTTATGTTTTTCCATAAAGGCCATCACAGCTATTTTCCTTAACTTTAATAGGTTTTAAAGCAGAGCTCAAAATGAGTACTAATATGTTTTGTCCACTATGAATTATAGTAAAGACTGGAAATTCCTGTTTTCATGGGCTGAGCTGCTTCTAACAACCGCAGCCCAGTGTGGCAATCAAAAACAGCTCTATCTAAAGCTTCTTTGTACGTTATCTTCTTCTTCGTTTTGGGGCATGTTAGAACTTTAATGTGCAACTTTTCATCCTTCATCTTTGTAGCTGTGATAGCGTCAATAATACCATTCTTAATTGCATCTTCCATTGTTAATCTGGAATGGGATTTTGGATCTATCAAGCCACCAGTCAAGTACTGATACTCCAGGCAGCGCATGCCCATTTCTTTGTCTATGGCACTTAAATGCACAGCTTCAACAGCTGACATAACAGTGTTCCTTACAGGATGAATGATCCCAGTAAAGATCAGCTCACACTGCTGGATTTGCTTGGCACAACCATCATCAATTAACTCTCTTTGCAAAGCTTCTGAAACACTGTACTTTTTCCCGGTAAATGGATCAATTACACCTCCTGTACTAACCTGAGCCTCAAGACATCGGAGGGCAGTAACTCTGTCTACCAAATTTTTGCGTGAGGCTTTCAAGACTGGAATTCTTTCATTGGTTTCAGAAAGCCAGAACCCTGCAATAGGACTGTTTAAATCTTTATTTGGCTGTGAACTGCTAACTAAAATATCACCAAACTCATTAACTGTGATGAGGCCCTCCTTATACTTGTTGACTAGTGCCCTGTCAATTCTACCCTGATTTAAGGTCTCCTCAATATTAAACTGTACACCCGTTTTAAGATCAGTAAGCAAAAGAAAAGAATTTCCATCAGAGTCAAAACATGTTGACTCCTTCCAATCAAATTCCTGTTTTGAAAGCTCAAGATATGTAACTTCATCAATATAATTTTTTTGATAAGCCTCATATGAGGTCATTTCAGTTCCTGTGTCAACATTTACTACAGAAGTTTTATGACTTTTCTCTGCTGACGGGCTGCTAATTTTCCTTTCACCAACTGGAAGCAGAAAGCATTTACTGCTTACACTGAACAAACACATTTTCAGCAAATCACAGTAGTACATAGCTTTCCTGTTATTTGGATTGTGGAAACATTTTGCATTACTTGAAGGTTCATGCAAAAATTTTAGAATTGTGTTATTAAGCAAGCCCAGCTGCACGGCAGCTTCTGGAGGTACACGAACACTTCTTAGAGGATCAATAACCCCCCCACATGCAATTTGAGCCTCAAGGATATTTTTACCTTTTTGTCTTTCTAAAACTTGAGCTTCCACAGCCTGAAATACAGACAGCACTTTCCCAGAACAGCAATAACCCAAAACAGCTTTCTCTGCCTCAAGCAATCTACTCTTGAATTCACTATCTGCAAGCCCTCTAATAACTGAATCATCAACAGAGAATTTCTGACCTGTTGTAGGATCAATAATGAAACCAGTAGCTGCTTGGGCCTCTAAAAATGCCAAGGCCAGTGCTTTTCCTATGATTTTTCTCTTTGCTGCTAAAGCAAAAGAGAGTATCTCTTTGCTGGATTCAAGGTATAGCCCAGCTATAGCTGTAGGTTTATTTAAAAATTTTTCAAGGGTTTTCTGAACCTCATCGACAGTTTTCTGCCCTGAAATGAGCTGCTCAACAGTGAGCCTGTCTAAAAGTTTAACTTCAATCAACTGCCTGGCAGTTACATCATGTCGGAGACCTTGAAATTTAATAGCATCATATTCCTCTGTAAAATATTCCAGCTGAGTAGCATCATCAACAGTTCTCAAAACCTCCTCTTCTAAGAAAGAGCTCATCTTTGCAAAGTCTTCTTTTCTAAACCCTTCAGAAGTTTTGTATCCCTGAAACATTCTCTCTTCATTACCAAAAGTCTTGTTATTTTCTTGGTTTAATGTTGAAACTTCAACATGCATGTCATAGTGCTTGTTCTTCACTATCTGCAAATAGGAAGTTTTTGACACAGTGAGAAATACAATTGCAGACTATGCTGTGCATAATTCACTCCTAAATCCACCACCAGAGAAATCAAAGGAAGAACTTGAATGCAAGTCAGAAAGGAGAACTGCTACTAGGATTGGTGAGCAGAGATACATAAAGAGCTTGAGTTTTGAAATGCATTTGCCATTTCAAATATTTATTCAGTAACAGGTATATGACTAGACTAAAGATCAGTAACTGCTATTTGTTACTATATGAGCTTACTGGTGTTAATCAAAGCTTACTTTGACCAATAAAGACACAAGTGTACGTGAACTCCTATTTTCAACACAAATTTTTAAAATAATCGTTCTTAGACATTAACAAACCTGATAGTAAGGTCTAATATAAAGCTTTTTGTGTTATGTAAGGCAGAAGGGGGTCCCTTCACCAAGGTAGGAACATAAGAAATATTAGACAGAATAGTAATAAAGCATAACCAAAACCAAACAACCAAATGGACTAGTAAAAGACACTGTTAGGAAGGCAAACCCTCACAAAATGTAGTGTGTACCTCCAAGGGATGCAGTTTTACCACTCCTAATTCATGTTTTGTGTCTTCTCCATGTCTTATGGTTTGTCTGGAACTGTGTAGGTTCCTGTTTCTCAGTGTGTCCCTTTCAGAGGTTCCAGAGATTTGGCTTGCTTTATCAAAAGTTATCTGGAACTGTGTACTCATCTGCGAAACAAACTCTGTAAAAGACTGGGAGCTTGAATCTTCTAATGATTGGTTTATGCTTGACATCTGAAACTGCACCTCTCTCGGTATTGTGTCATCAGCACTCATGTACAATGTATTTTCTTCTATTTGATCAGATTTAAAACCTGATCTTTCCTGTTTCTGCCTAAACAAAGGTGAGCTTGGTTTTGTACGTGGAGGAAGCTGTTCAAATTCTTTAGCTGCAGTCTCACTCAGGTAATTGAAATCATTCCCTCTTCTCTCACAGCTCAATTTAAATCCAGAATCTTGAAGCTTATTATTTTGCTGAACTTCATTCTGAAATGAAAGAAACCTGTGTTCACTCTCCCTGACCTGCAGATCCATCTTTTGTTTCAAGCTCTCAACCATGCGCTTCTGTGCTTCCAATTCTTCCTCGAGTTTCCTGCACTTCTGGTGATAGTCCATTTCAGCCTGCTTCCCTTGCTGTAGTTGTTCATGACATTTTTTAAGCCTTTCTTGCAGATCTTCCATTTGCCTCTTGTACAACATGATGTTTTCCTCTGCCATGTGTTTTTCTTGCTGAAGAGCAACACATTCTAGTTTTATACCAGATATGTCCTTTTCTGTGATGCTATGGGATTCCAGTAATTTTTCAACTTTTTTCCTAAATTCCTCTGCAGAGTGTTTAAATTTAATGGATTCTTCCTGAAACAGCATCATCTTCTTGCGTGCCATCTGTTCATCCAGAGTCTTCTGATGGAGTTCATCCTGCAATTTTTTTAATTTGCTGCTCAGTTCTTGCATATGAGCTTGTTGTAGTGCTATCTTCTGCTCACTCATTCTCTTTTCCACAGTTAGAGCATTCATCTGAGCATTTAAATTTTTAATCTCCCGGTCAATGCTAAGGGTGGAAGCATTCTGTTTATCACATTTTTGTTTATAGTCATTAGCTAAGTCTCTTGTTTTTGCAAGATCAACTTCTAGGCTTTTGATTTTACATATAAATTCTTGCTCAATTATTGTTTGTTTGTGCAATTGTTCATTTGTTGTACGCAACTGTTCTTTGAAACCATCTGCTAGGGCTTTCAATGCATCATTTTTCCTCTGAATATTTTCTTTTTCCAAAGTCATCCTCTCTGATTCGGATTGAATTTGCTTCATCAGTAGTTTTGTTTCAGTGTTCCATTTATTAAGGTCTTCTATCTGTTTCCTCAATGTTTCTGACACCTGATTGCTTTTGGTTAATTCACTCTTCAGCATCTGAATTTCGTGCTGGTTTTCTTTCTCTACTTTTGTTTTTTGAAGCAACTGTTCTTTAATTTTCTTATATTGGTCTTGAAGGTTATTTGCTTCTCCTTTGCATGACTGTGTTCTGTGTTCAGCTGCCAGCTTCTCTTTTTGAAGAGAACTGATCTGTGAATTTAAATGTTTGATAGTGATTTCAGTTTTTGTCTGTGATCTGGTTAATTCCTCTATTTCTCTTTTTAGCTGTGTCTTTTCTTGCTGAACAGATTTCAGGTCCTCCTGATAGTTCATCTGAAGCTTTTTAAGGTCCATATTTTCTTGCATTACCTCTTCAGCTTTACCTGTGGTTCTCTGTAGCTGCCTGTCCAGTTCTTTCAACTGTTGCAAATATCCCTGCTCCACTTGGTCTTTTTCCTCCAACTTAATTTTTAAGCATTTAAGTTCACTGTTGACTTTATCTAGTTTTTCTTTTAATAAACGAGACTTTTCTTCTGTTGATGATTTTTGGAGCTCAATTTCATTCAGTTCATACTTCAGGTCTTTAATAGTTTTATCAGCTTTTTTGTTAGCAAGGGTCAACTCATCTACCTTTTGTTTAAGCTCTTCTACTTTTTTGGCTTCTAGTTTCTTCTGGAAACTCATAATTTCAGAATCAATCCTACACTGGCTGCCTTGCCCAGCTGTGAAAGTTGGCAGGGAAGTTTCTCTAGTTGCAGAGTATGTGCCCTCAACAATCTTCCTTCTGGATTCATTTCTCTCTCTTTCTTGCAGCTTTATTTCTGATAGGTTCCCTTTAAAGTCAAGATCTTGTTTCATTTGCTCGATGAGCTTCATAAGTTTCTCCTCTCCATCTGTTTTTTTCTTCAGTTCCTGCATCAAGGCTTTTTTTTGTTTCTCTAAATCATGAAGATTAGTATCTTTTCTTCTTAGAAGCTCTTCAAGGTTTCTTCTGGCGAAGGTGCTTTCTTCTATTTGATTTTGAAAAGCACGGAGATTTTCTTCCAGGATACTTCTTTGAGTCTCTGCCTGAAAAATGAACTGCCTTACACACTCCAACTCCTGCTCTACATCTGCTTTCTCTCTCTCAATGCTTTCTAGATCTATACGACACTGCTTTGCCTCTTGCTCAGCCTTGGTCTTCTGAAGACGGATGTCCTCCATGTCCTTTTGCTGCTTCTTCTGCTCTCTTTCTGCAGCTTCTCTCAATTTAGGGAGCTCCTGTTCCACTTGGATTTTTTGTTTCTTCATATTCTCCAGCATGTCCTCAAGTGTTTTTACCTTTCCCACAAGTTTTTTATTCTCATCAGCTGTGCTATTTTGCTGTGCCATTAGATCTGAATATGCCTGACGTGCGGATGCTTCCTTATTCTTTAAAATCTGTAAAAGAATAAGATAAGCTGGAATGCATTGTTTGTTATACAGCATGTGGAACATATTAGGCTCTTAGAAAAGCAGAAGTGAGAATACTTACTCATGTATATATGATATGTCCAGAAAGCAGGATGAGCAGTTCCCGCCACCATCACCTTCTCTTGAAGGCTTCAGGAAGTTACCAATAGCCAAATATGAAACCCTTGACAAAGCCATCCACAAAGCGAAGAAGTCCTGAAGCCTCTCACTTCAGTCAGATGCCTCTTAGCAGAAAGCAACACCAAACAGCTCACTTTGGCTTTCTCTCCAAACAAACAGGTAGAGCAAATAATGACACAAACACAGTGTGCAAGAATTCCCAAGGAGAAAGTGGCCTACCATTTCTTCATCAGTTCAGCAGGAACTGGAAGAAGGATTTAAGCTTGCAAGCAGGAATGACACAAGAACAGTTTGGAAATCCCCTTCAAGAAAAGAAACAGTATCTGAGAGCCAAGATGCAGCAGCTCCAGGAAGAGCAGTATCCAAACCCCCGTACATCTGTGCTCCATAGTGTGCTCCCAGTCCCAGTGCCCCCACTGACTCAGCTGGGGGACTAGCAAGAGCACAGCTGTTCTGCAGTGTAGACACAGAAGTGTAAACATGATAATTAGGAAAATCCTAATGAAAACCAGCTGGCTGGTAGTCTCCATATATTGGCAGATCCAGAGCAGGTCTTTTAAGCAAGAAGGGTAATCACCAGTAATAATATGGTTGAAACTATACATACCTTGTCTTTATTAGCACTACTGTGGTGCTAAGTTACCAAATGTGAGCTAACATGAAGTAAGAACACACCTATATTGCTATGATCATACAAACAGGGCATGAAGGGTAACGACAGCAAGGTTTTCAAACAAACCAACCACTGGCTTACTTGAAATTTACCAGATTTACTTGATTTTTCATATGATATCTGAGGCATTTCTTAAAAGGCTAATGCAAAGGCAGCTTCTTCAGTTCCTTTCCGTATTTCCCTGTATTATAATTTTGAACAGTCCCCAATAGAAACAAAGTATTTAAATTGATTTGTCATCAGATCTTTTATACTCACATAAACACAAAATCTAATGTATATTATGCTTGAAAAAGAAGACTTAGAAATACAGATACAGTAACAAACTATCTTCTTAGATTTTGTTTTTCTAATCAACATACTGAGCATCAGTTGGGTGGAGAAAAGGATGGCAAATATCAACACAAAATAAACATAAAAATTAATTTCTAAGAACTTAAAAATCTTAAGCATCTCAAAATGCATAATAATTGATACATGATTATCATATTCATTGTTTAAATTATGTTCAATCAATCTTAAATCACTCGACCTTGACATATTTTGTGATTCAAATGTTGATTTGCATTGATTTAGAATCATTCTTAGATTAACTCTTTCATTTGCATTGCATAAAAACTCTGGTACCTGAATAACAGTTGTGCTCCTTTTCTCTTCATTATCTTTCTCTCTCTTTTTTTGCTTTTCTTTTTTTTCAAATAAGGCTTTTATGCCTACTTTTTCACCAAATGTTTTCTGGAGTTCAGTGGTTTTTCCAGGGACTTTTGTGCGATTTCCCTCATCTCTACTGTCTACTTCTGAAACTAGCAATAAATCTTTACATTTCTGACCCTGTTCTAGCCTGTCTTCTCCACTCTGCTTCTTCCCACTTCTATTTATGTTGTCCAAACCGTAAGTGTTACCCTGTGGTATTTTCTTCACACTTACTTTCTCACAGTGACTTAAAAGTTTTTTTGCTAGTTCATGTTTTGATAATGGAAAACAATTCTCTCCTCCAGAAAAAATTCCTGAGAGACCTAAATTTTTATTTAAATCACCAGCATTTCCCAACAATTCTGTACATAAGTGTTGATCATTCTGCCCTGGTGATACTTGAAAATCTAATGGATAGGATTCAGAGACTTTTGCTGCACAGTGACTCTCTGAAATATCTCCTGAAGAAACAGCCAAAATTTCTTGTTCTGTATTCTTGGCTTTATTTGAATTTAAATTTGCTTTTTCTCGGATTTCATTTTCTACGAGGAAGTAATCTTTATCCAGAGATGCTTTCACCAGTTTGTCAGTATTCCTTTCAACATGACAATAAACATCTGGATTGCTCATAGATTGCAAATTTGACTTTCTTTTTTCACTTCCATTGTGCACTGCCAGCTCTCTGAAAGAGAACACAACTTTCTCTAGAGATGTTGCATCCGTTCCACCTGAAAGAGTATCACTTTTTTCACCACACACTTGAAACTCTCTCTGTCCAGATTTAAAAGTATTATGGCTTTTGCTTTCTGTGAAGCAATGCTCTTTACGCTGACATTGAAAATGAGGTGTCTGTGAAAAATGTTGCTGTTTGTAAAGGCTGATTCCCAGGGCCTGCTTTGCAGTTACTTCAGCTTTCTTTGTTGTTAGCTCAAAATCAGTTTCTGATTGCATCTCACATTCTTCCTTTGTTGAAACATCACTCCCTGCCTTTCTGGATTTTTTTTTTCCTGTGGTTTTGTGTATCATTTCCACTTCAGGCAACTTTTTTGATTTCCCCTCTGTTTTCTGTCTCTCTCCATTAGCAATTTGGTCATTTAACATGTCACCAGGATCACTGTTCACAATCACACAGATTTCAGTTGAAACAAAACTATCTTTTCTGCCATTTTTTATGTCTTTACTTTGATTACCAAAAGCCATTAAACTCTCCTGCTCTGTGTGTACCTTACTGTCTCTGTTATCACTAATGCTACTTTCTTGACCACTGAAATTTAGAAGTTGCTTAAATGGTCTATCAGTTTTAATTTTATCATATCTGCCTACATTTAATTTTCTTCTGTTCATTTCCAGTTTATTTTCTGTGTATTCAGGTTTACTGGAAGAGTTTCGGTTTTGCAAATATTCCACATCCATCCTGCTTCCATTAGGTTTCTTTTCTTCTCTCAATTCAAGATCTTCATTACATCCCAAATGTTGAAAGACTTCAGCTGACTTCATAGGTTGCTGGAGTTGATTCTCTTCTAGTAAACACTGAGCATGACAGCACATAGATTAAACTGAGAGATGAAGGAAAGTATCTTATTTTTTTTCTTATTCTCTGTTTTCTTAATGCCATTACTGAGAGTTAGGAAGAAAGACTGGCATAAAAGAAAATCTTGGAACAATCACAGATTTCAGAGGTCTGTGAAGAATTTTTCTTCCCGGAA
Source organism: Nicator chloris (assembly GCA_013400495.1). NCBI lineage: Eukaryota > Metazoa > Chordata > Aves > Passeriformes > Pycnonotidae > Nicator > Nicator chloris. The sequence goes on from WAAE01000049.1 coordinate 34,348, forward strand.
GAAAAAAAAAATCTCATTCCTCTTTTGAAAAAGATTATTCTTTTTCTGATTTGCTACCCTGATTAAAGAGAAAAAACCCATTATATTATTTTGAGACTGGAAACCTGCTTAGGTTATCCTCAAAGAAGCTACCAAAGATTTAGACAGCTGACAGGGGGTAGAGGAGGGAGGAAGTTGGCGCGTACTTGCTTTCAAAAAAAAGCCATCCTGGAGACTCAGATCGGACTGAAACCCTACATTTTGAAAGATTCCACTTGTCCTTGAAGAACGTGAAGTCTATCAACATTCACAGAATTCTTGATCCTTGTTCTTTGACTGACTTTTTATCCTTGATGCCATTATCATTATTAGTCATACTACATCCTCAGTTATAATGGCTACTTATCAAAAAACATTATCTATGTCCATCAGTTTGCTCCACCACTTCATGATGCCCAAAGATACCTACTGTTGTTAGTGTTGGTTCAGAGGTATTCAATAGCAAGAAAAGCCAATGAAGACAAAATCAGCACCAGAATTATATAACATTCATTTAAGAACTGTTTTTTCTTTAATAATAACATTAAAATTTATTGGTTTTCAATTTGCTACTACACCATACGGTAGTGTTCTCCAATTTTATCCAATTTATACAGTTTATACTAAAGCAATGTAGCCCTTAAAGAATGACTATATAATCTCTTTCTGAGAGACAGTTTTCAAAAGAAAGTGAAAAAATTAGAAGGGTTTCTTTCTCAATTATTTGGAGGGTTTGCTCTGCAGCAAACATGTATTTTGGGTAACTTGTCTGCCTAATTTCAATAACCTACTCTTGCTGGTAAGATCCAACTCTAGGCATAAATAAAATGCTCTTTTACCCCAAGGAACTGATACAGTAGAAAGGCAGAAGGAAAAAAATAACTGAACAGCTCAAACTAACTTCAGAAATTAATTAAGAGGGCATCTCATCTCCCTGTTGAAAGGTTGTAGGTTTTTAAGTGGACCAGAATGCATATTATGGAATATTAAAAATATATATACATAGGGCATACGTGGTGAGTTTGCCTTCAACTTAGTGTCTGCTTTTATCCAAAAGATCAAGCCCTAGGGTACTAAAATTGGAAGTATTAGTATTTAAATTTAAACTACATCTCCATCAGAAATCAATGAATAATATGGTCTTTCTAGGTGGAAGAACTGGTAAAATGTATGGATGGTA
>WAAE01000050.1:0-52049 GCA_013400495.1 Nicator chloris
GAGCGCCGGAGCGCGGAGCGGGGCGGGGGAGACCGCGGTGACCCCGCCCGGGGCGGGCAGTGGCGCCAGGCCGGCCCTGCCGGCGCCCCTGGGCCCGGGCCGCCCGGTGCTACCGGCATGATGGTTCCGAGGTCGAGGTGAAGCAGAAAGGCCGCCGCAAAAAGAAAGCAAAATTCTAGAAAACGGTCCTTTAATGGTTGTTTCGCTGGTTATAAAGTAGCAAAACAAAGCAATGTTCCAGCTTCCAAAAATCATCCTGTGGTATCACCTCTGTATGGGAGGTGCACTTCCTGTAGCACAGGCTCTTTATCCCTCTATCCTCAGGCCTGAGGTTTCCCCTCTGGCTCTGAAACCCCTGGCTAACACTCTCTGGGTTTTAACAGAGGGACTCTGGGTCCGTGGGGAGCACTGTTGGTGTCAGTGTGGTGAGGGCACGTGAAGCCTGTGTGCTGGCAGGGAGGGCTTCTCCCGGGATGCAGAGTAACACTGTCATTTGCCAGGGCAGAGCTGGGCTGGCCGGAGTCCATACCCTATCTTGATAGGCCTCCGTCCCCGCTGGAGTTTTATCGAGAGTGGGTGAGTCCAAATAAACCCTGCATAATTCGCAACGCCATCAGCCACTGGCCGGCCCTGAAGAAATGGACCTCGGCGTACCTCAGGTATGAGCAAGCTGTGGAGTGGGACTGGTGTTCAACTTCAGGTGACCTCACTAAAACCCCCTCGGTTAATCTTTGCTATTGTGTGTAAGATTAGCTCAGATTCCTTCTTGGCTCTGTATGAAGGTGTTCAGTCTTCCCAGGTCAGGTGCAGCTGTCTTCCTTGCACACATATGGCCCTACCAGTTCTGATGCAGGCAGCCAGGAGGGTGGGTGTTTTGGCTGTGTGCAGCCAACAGACTCAGGCTATTGAAACCCACCCCTCTGGAGTGGGGTTGTAGCACTGTAAGAACAGACTGACTTGTTTGTGACTGAGCAGACCTTGGTTTCTTCAAAAAACTAAATGATGAGCACTTTAACAATGACCGGAATTTTAAAGAAAAGTCCTTCTTTAAGAGAGGATTTATGTTAGACCTAAAATCTGTGGGTCAGATCTAATTCTGTGGGGTTTAAAGCTATATATCTTATGGAACCAAGGGCTGTTAGCCTCATGGGGTGTGTCTATCAGTTTCTGTCCACCCTTTCTCTCTGCTCAGTTGCTTTTGAGCATGTGAGCCCTTGGATCTGGCTGAGTTGAATGGCCAAAGTAATATCAAGCTCTGCCATGATTGGTGAAAAGAAGTGGCCAAAGAGGGCCCTCTGTGTGCACGGGGAAAAAGGGAGCTCCTTTGTGAGCTGTCCTGTTAGGAACGAATTCAGAGAGGAAAAAGAAACTACAGTCACCTTGATTGCAGGGAGCAACTGGAGCAGAATGCCAGAGTCCTTACCAGACAGCAGAAAACCTAAGCTAGAGATGCCCATCCATGGAAAGACAGGCATCTTATTTTTGCTGCCTTTGAAACATCTTTTTTTAAAAACCAGTATGTAATATATGAGCTAATTGCAGGCCTGGATATAAACCTTTGATTTGTTTTGCAGGGAGGTGGTAGGTCCCAAGGTGGTGAGTGTGGCAGTGACACCAAATGGTTATGCAGATGCAGTGTTTCAGGACCGTTTTGTCATGCCAGAGGAGCGCCAAATGCCTTTCATGGACTTTTTGGACATTGTGGAGAAGAAAGTGACCTCTCCCAATGTATTCTATGTGCAGAAGCAGTGTTCAAACCTCACTGAGGAGTTCCCTGAGCTTGTCTGTGATGTGCAGCCTGACATACCATGGATGAGTGAGGCACTGGGTAAACCCTCAATTTCTCATGTATTCAGTAAATATTTTGCTTTAAAACAATCACACTAGGTACTACATGGTGAATCTTGTTCTCTTTCTGAATGCCATAGCTCAGTTTGGTTCATCCTCTTAGAAAGCAGAAGGGGTAAAATACCTAATAGAGTAATCCAAGTTTGGGGGTTGGATTACTCTGAAATCAGTATCTCTGTTGTATATCCTCACAACTGAAAAAATGTTGTGTAACACTTCTTTACATCGAGTGGCTTTTCTTTGATCTACAGTCATGTTTTGGCTCAATGTTTCCAGTGTAGAAGGAGGTTGCTGTTGTTCACAGAGTGCTATTTGCAATGGAATCTGTCATAGTTATGAAGGAAGTTATAGGACAGAATTTGGCAGAAAATTATTTGAAATGTTTTTTTAAAATGACATTTTTGTTGTTGTTGTCATCATCTCTCTTTTCCCTAACCATACAGGGAAGAAGCCTGATGCTGTGAATTTCTGGCTTGGGGAGTCAGCTGCCGTGACATCTTGTATGTATCCTGTGGCACTGTAAATCTTCTGGTGATTTCAGCACAAGTTTAAGCTGGCTTGTTTTCAGTTAGTGGCTCGGGAGAATGGTGTGGTTTTTCTGACAAGGCAGTTCTGTTTTAACATGCTTTTTTTGCTTTCTTTATTCTGCCCTTCTGCAGCCTCCTGCTGCTGTGTGTCGGGGTGCATCTACCTGGCATTGTGTCAGGCGAGGCACTGACAACTTGCTTCATTGAATGCATTTGCTACAGCATGATATTGTGACTTTCCCACTGGCTGCAAGAGGAAGAAGCAGTCTGATAATAATAAGGAAAGCTGATACTTTCAGTTTACTGTAGTTTCTGCTGCAGAGAAGGAAATAGCTATGATTTTCTGTCTTTCTCCACATTTCTCTTTTTATTTTTTTTCTCAATCCTAGTACATAAAGATCATTATGAGAACTTGTACTGTGTGGTATCTGGAGAGAAATATTTTCTACTGCATCCACCAAGTGACCGTCCCTTCATCCCATATGGTACATCATTTTGCTGTGCAATGTGTCTGAAGGTTGGAAGGTGGACAGACTAAAACACTGAAAGATGTGAAAAAAAGGAAGCAGTGGTAACATTTTGATGTTTATGCAGGGTTACGCTTTCCAGTGTGAACAGAAATTTCTTCTATTTCATGCTGCAGGTAGTTTGTAATGCAAATGTTACTCTGAGGCCAGGTTTTCCAGTCCAGTAAAGTAATGGGCTCATTGATTCACATCTTGAGTCCAGTGTCCAGTTCTGGGCCACTCAATTGGGTAGGACGTTTAGATGCTGAAGTGAGTCTTGAGAAGAATATTAAAGCTGGTGAAGGTTCCAGAGGGTAATGCCGATGAGGACCAGCTGAGGGAGCTGGGGTTGTTTAACTTGGAGAAAAAGAGACTCGGGGGAAACTTACCAGTCTCTAGAACTCCCTGAAAGGAGGTTGTACCCAGGTGGGGTCAGGCTCTTTTCCCAGGCAACCAGTGACAGAAGGAGAGGTAATGGTCTCATGTTGTGCCCAGGGGAGGTTTAGATTGAACATTGGGAGGAATTTCTTCACATAAAGGGTAATTAGATATTGAAATAGACTGCCCAGGGGTGCGATGGAGGCATGTGCCTGGAGGGGATTAAGGAAAGACTGGATGTGGCACTTAGTGCCATAGTTTAGTTGACAAGGTGGTGTTCAGTCATAGCTTGCACTTCATGATCTCAGGGGATCTCAGGTCTCATCTCTTGATGTCTTTTCCAAGCTAATTGATTCTGTGGTACTCATGGCATCCTCTTCAGCTTTAGAATATTTAAATTATTTAAGTATTTTGTCAGTGTTGTAGCATGTGGTCTTTGATGTTTCGCAGGTTTGGATTCTGCCTGCTTTTCTCTAGGAAGAAAAAGCCAGGAAGCTAAAAAATTAGCTGTCCTTTAATGGAATATTCAAGCTACTAACTGAATCTCTGAAAACTGAGAAATTAAGAAGGAGATCCTTGTGGCAGCAGTGCTTCACACTGCCTGCTTTCTGTTTCTTTTGTTGCTTTCCTACATGTACAGCAGTAGCTTTTGTTGCCGTGTCATCTAGAAGATGGACAGCTTAACTCTGTCTCATAAAACTTAATTTTCACATTCCTTGACTTTCAAACCATCAGATTAAGTGAATGCAGAGTACTCTATGACACAAATATAGTTTGCTAGACGTGTGCTGCTACAATATTTTGTTTATACTGTTCTTATTTTGTTCACAACCTCGAAGTCATAGAATCACAGAATGGTTTGTGTTGGAAGGGACCTTGAAGATGATTGAGTCAATGCCCCTGCCATTCAATAGACCAGATTGCTCAAAGTTCCATCCAGCCTGACCTTGAACACTTCCAGGGACAGGACATCCACAACTTCTCTGGGCAACCTGTTCCAGTGCATCATGACCCTTATTGTTAAAAAATTCTTCCTTATATATAATCTAAATCTACCCTGTCTCAGTTTGATACCATTAACCCTTGCCCTGGCTTTGGTAAAAAGTCCTCCTTTGTCTTTCTTAAAAGCCTCTTTTAGGTACTGGAAGGCCACAATGAAGTTTCCCCAGCACTCTCTCTTCTCCAGGCTGAACAACTCCATCTCCTCAACCTTTCTTGTACTGGTGGTGTTGTATGTATGTGAATGTATGACATATGTGCATGTTAGAAGAGTCCTACTTTGTAAAACAAGTTACTGTTAAAGCACAGAATAGAGATAATGCTTACATTTCATAGTGTGTAGTAAAAAAAGAATTCCATCTTTTGGAGCATTAGGTTAATTAATGGAGAGAAACTCTCTCCAGGGAGGGCTTAGAAAACCATATGTGCTGAAGCAATGAAAGAAAAGCAACCAGCAGTATCTGAAGCAGCTGATGAACCCTGTCAATTGAAATTAGAAGTGAAAGGCTGGCCACAAGCCACTAATAACTCTTGTGAGTGCTGCTTTGGTAGACTGACCTGAGGCAAAGCACACAACTATAGAATGATGTATAAGTCAGGGGTGTATTTATGCCTTCTGAAAAGGAAAGAAGACAGTTACTTGAACAAAATAGGACTGGGATACAAATGACCTTGGAGGAGAATAATTATTATTCAGACTGACTGGAAAAAAAAAAGTGTGTTAAGAAATGGGATAAAATTTGAAAATTAAAAAGGGAAGGATAATGAGTACAGTAAGTTGAAAACGGTTTTGTCTTAATTTTTCTTGGTGAAAGTGTAACATGTACTGCCATCAGGTTCTCTGAATTGTGTGAATTTATCTGAGATGTGTTCTCTGAATTTAATTCTTTCTCTGGTTCAGAGCTCTATCAGCCAGCAACGTATCACGTATCAGAAGATGGTTCATTTGAAATTGTTGATGAGAAGACCACAGAGAAGGTAAAAAGTTTATAAAGAATGCAGTTAATACAGTAGGGAGAGTGATGCATTGCTGACCCCTCAAATTAAGCATATTGATTGATATTTAGAAATCCTTCATTACTGGAAAGAGAATGCCCAGATATTTCACTTGTGTTTTACTATTTGCAAAAGATACCCAGCTTCCAGAAAAATCTTTTACTGCACACCTGAAACCATTAATATAAAGTGTTGCTTTACATGAGTCTTGAATAGATCCACCAAAGAACTACTGAATGCATCAACAATAAAGGAATTTATTTCATTATGTCTGAAATAGACCTCTCTACGTTCACTTTCTTTTTGGCCCTCTTCTCAGGTCCACAGTAGTATCACCCTGTGCAATAAAACATACCTATCTGAATGAATAAGTTGTATTTTCTTAGTGGTAGCAAATATTTTTTTGATTAAAATGTTTAGATCTGGAGGCACTTTAAAGATCTCAGTAGAATCTTAATCCCTTGCCTTTTGCCTCTGCAAAGTGTGAGTAATGTTACAACAGAACGTGGACTGGGGCTTGTTCTCTGTTTCCAGAGTGGTGCTCATGGAATCTCATTCCTGTAATGCAGCAGGGTTGGAATGCTGAGTTTTATAATTCTATAGGGCAGAGAAAGAATTAATGCAGGCAAGAGAGACTTCCCAGCAAGGAGGAGGGTTTTAGCTGCTGGGGGTAAAAATTACACCAGAGAGCTAAAGAAGAAGAAAGGAATCTCTAAAAAAAGTGGTGCAGATAAAGTATTTAAGTACTGAATGTAGGAGGAAAAGCAACTTCAGGGGCTGGAGGTGTTTTGAATGCATGCCAAAAGACGGCAATTTCATGGATGACATTTATTGCCTTTTCTCTAATTAGAAATGCGTCACTGAAGGGGGCACATCTTTGCATCCTTGACCTATTCCCAATTGAATGTGGAAAGCTGTGTAGCTGTACATGTTTGGTAGACAAAGTACATGTTTTGTAACCTAGTGAGTTTGATTATCTGTTGTTTTTCTGGAAGCTTGCTGGAATTTTTTGCCAGGGTCAGTACCATATACACACTCTTTTGCCTTTAGGTGCCCTGGATCCCTTTGGACCCCTTGAACCCAGATCTGGAACTTTATCCACAGTATGCTCAGGCAAAACCTTTGCAGTGTACAGTGAAAGCTGGTGAGATGTTATATCTGCCTTCTCTCTGGTTCCATCATGTTCAGCAATCACATGGCTGTATTGCAGGTAAAACAGACAGTATTTCCGGATACATTTTTGAACTGTGGTTTGGGTGCAGGTAGATATCCCACAGCAAAGCATCAGTGGGAGCAAAGTTCCTTGAAGGTTCTCTGCCTCTCTGCAGGGTGGAATAACAGCCTTGATATCCCATGGGGCTGACTCCTTGTAGCCTGTTTTGCATATAATTCATAGCTTTGTCAACACAACATGGAAGATAACTCTGTTTTCACATGAGCTGAAATCTGCTCTGACCCAGTCTCTTGCCTTGCTAATAAGGTTGCGTTTGAGTTACTGTTCCCCTGCACTGACCAAGAGTCTTGTCATCACTTTCTTTGTAGGATTTAGCATCATCTCTCTCTCCCCTTTTTTTTTTTTTTCTTCTCTCCCCAAGTGAATTCCAGAATTTCAAGCATTGCTCATCTGGTACATGTGGAGGGGTGGGGATGGTGCAAAGTGTTATTGTTATGTCTTGCAAGTTTTGCAAGGTTTGAGGAAGAGATTTTTGCTGGAATTCTTGCTTGCCCTTTGTCTGGAATAATCTTGATAATGCTGTTCAAGAAAAAAGTATTTTGAACAGCGTAACATTAGTATTTGTGTAACACTGCAATTATTTCAAGCCCTTTTTCAGTTCTTGTGATTCTGTGATAAAAAGACAATCTAGCAGTGAAGCAGTAATTCTGGTTCATTTTTCCCAGTGCTGCTGCATCAATCCTTAAAGATTTTTTTGAAAAAGGAGAGTTGTTTCCAGCTGCAAGCTCCTGGCCACTTTTTTTTTTCCCTCTGTTTAGCAGAAATACGAAAGAGTTTGAGTTTATTTGTCCTTTAGTCTGTTAACTGCAATACAGTCTGTATACACTTGAAAGATCAATATTCTCTGGTTCTGGTCCAGTGAATATCTGAAGCTAGAGCATATCCTCCCCCAAGAAGCATTAGTACAATATTACAGGGTATGGCTTCATTTTCCTAGGAGGCATACTCCAAAATTAGCAAGAGAAGCAGAATTAAAGCACTGTCTAATTGATGACCACTGTGAAGAAGTGGTGAATTTGCCATCCTTTACACAGGAAGAGAGCTTCCTATCCAGATGTTAAACTTTGCAATCTGGTATTTTTTGTCTAAATAAGAGTGTACATTTTCTGTTCCAAAGCATTTTGCCATCTTCTGCTCCAGTAAATCTCCAGCATAGATTCTGAAGTTGGTTTGAGTTAAGACAGAGTTGCATTGGCAGCACTATTGAAGAACTCCATTGTTTGCTTATGTTATTTTTAGCTGTAGTCAGAGATTTACTCATTTCAAAGTTCAGTCAGTAATAAGGAAAAGCCTGTACTAACTGAACTGTGTAAAACAGTCTATGAACACATTCGTAAATCATTACATTTTAGCCTTAAAAGGTTTTTCCCTTTTTTTGTCTTGTCAGTGAATTATTGGTACGACATGGAATATGACATTAAGTACAGCTATTATCAGCTACTGGATTGTCTCACAGAAACTGTGAAAATGCTATAGCAGAGGTGGGAGACTCAAGCTTGTGATGTCTGTGTATCTTCTGATGTGATACAATCATCAGCATCTGTGACTGGAGTACAAACATGATTCCCCCCAAAAGAACTGAACATTAAATTATGGTCAACAACACCTGCTGAACACATCATGGCTATTTTTCTTGATTTCAGAGTCCAGACCAATTGGCCAGATTTTTTGGCTTGTAAGTAGAACTTTGATAATAGGATTTTTAGGCCTTTGCGTGTTGCCTTGGTGATGGTGAGCAAAATAAAATGTAAAGGGAGACAATGCAGGTTTTGAAAATCCCAAAACAGAAGCCCTGACTGTTTGTTCAGATCTACAGATTGTTTTCATAACAACCCAAGTGGACAAGGAAGGATCTGTTCTATGCATCAGGCTGCAGCAGTCCAACATATGCATTCTCCTTAAGGCAAAAGTGTGTCCTGTTGTAATTCTCTAAGTTCAGTGGCTGTGGTGTTTTGATGGTGAGAATCTACAACTTCTGCAATAAAAAGGTCAGTTTAAAGCTTATTTCTGTACTGATTTATTTTTTTTCCAAAGTAAACAATGGCTGAAGGCCATCTAGGAGGACATGCAAAAGTCAATGCTGGCTATTTTCCAATAAAAAGCTACACATTTTTATTGCTGTTTTTTATTTCTTTTCACTGCTGTATTTAAACATAGCTGCGTTCTCTCGCATCCTGAAGGATGGTTTTAGAGTTGCTCTGCCAGATCTGCAATCAGTCTGCATATCTGTGATCTCATGGCATGATGCAGCTTGGATTCTGCAGCTTGGAAGCTCATTGCTTCATTCCTTTGCCATTTAATTGCTACTTAGTGCACGGTCAGGCAAGTTGTTTGAACTGGAAGCACGGTTCAAGCAGCCATGATTCTCATTTTTATTTCCACAGAATGGGATGAGACTACTCACATGTGTGAGACCCCCAGGGTAGGACTAGAAGGCTGTTAAATTCACAAGCATTGCAAAAATGTGATATTGTTGTTTATGAAAACTAAAAGCTGGTGTTTATTATCAAATCTTCAAACAGTTCCTTAGAAACATTATCAATATGGGGGAAATTAATTATTGGGAAGAAAAATATAGTAATTGTTTTTCTTTGTTTCTTTTGCTTTTTAAAAGAAATATAGCATAAAGTTTAATTTTAACTTACCTAAAAATTGCAGAAAGCTAGAGAGGGATCAAGAGCAGGCTTTGTTTCGTGGCTAGATTAAGATGTCATGCTGCCTAGGCTTTCCTGTTTGTGTTTATTGTGCCCTGGCAAAGGCTCCCAAGCCAGTTCTGCAGTCAAATCGGGGGGTTTTAATTTAGTCTGTCTCTGTAATCAAAAGAAAAAGCACTCGCCAAGAACAAGTGACAGCTTGTGCAAGTGGCTGATGCCGCCCGAGCCGGAAAGTCCGGAGGGAGGCGTGCTCGGAACTACGTCTCCCAGCAGCCCCGGCGGCCCACGGAAGGAAGTGGTCACGATGATTCCTGCTGGACTTCGAGCAGAGATTTTAATCTCGAGAAGGGACAGGTTGTTCAGGTTCGTGTCTCACGCAGTTCCAGGCGTGAATTCCCGTGCCTCGCCCAGAGAAGGGCCGCAGCTCTCCGTCCAGCCGAGCGGGGATGGCGGCGCAGCTGTCCGTCCTGCCTTCCCGCAGGTGCCTGTTCGATGACCCTGTGCAGATCCGTGTGGCCGGTCTGCAGCCGCACCAGGCGGTCACCCTGCGAGCCAGCCTGGTGGACGAGAGCGGGGAGCTTTTCCAAGCCCACGCTCTCTACAGGGCTGGGAGCAGCGGGGAGCTGGACCTCAGCCGCTCCCCAGCGCTGGGGGGCAGCTATTTGGGAGTGGAGCCGATGGGGCTGTTCTGGGCTCTGCAGTCCAAAACGCCCTATAAGCGGCTGGCAAAGAGGAACGTCCTGACCCCTTTCTGTGTGGACTTGGAAGTGTATGAGGGCCATGGGGACATGAGCCGCTTGCTGGGAAAATGCACCATTGAACGATGGTTTTTAGGAGAGGGGGTGAAGAGGATTTCAGTCAGAGAAGGTCGTCTCAGAGCAACCCTCTTCCTCCCTCCTGGTGAGTTTTAATTCCATTCTGGTTTTCCAGGTATGACTGACACCACATATTATGCCCCGTGGTCCCTGAATGCACTCAGCAACCCAGAGCAAAGGCTCAGCTAACACCTCCCTCAGCCTGTGCTGGGTCCAGGTACCTGGGTCATCACAGCAGAGCAAAGAGGAGCAGGTGTTGCCCGGGCCAAGGCAGGGGTGTGGTGGTGCAGGGAGGACAGCAATGGTAACACAAGGTGTCTCCTGGTTGTTCTAGTTGAGTGTCTTTACCTCTCCTGCTGTGAGAGCTTTGTCGAAAAGTGTGTTTATTTCTTAGCTCTTCTGCTTAGCTGACAAGACAAAGAGGCCCCTGGTCCTTGGCAGGGCTGTGATGCGTGACAGCTCTGGCCGTGGAGTGAAGAATGACAAAGCATGGTGGGAGCACTCTCAGGCTGCAGCCAGCCTAGGCTGAAGAACCATGCCCTCAGCTGCTGCTGCAGGTCTTCCTGCAGGTTCTGGACCTGTCTCTCTGCATCTCTCTTTAGCTAAGGAAAAGCCGAAGAAAGAAGTCTCTTCCTGAGTGAGCAGCTGGACTGCATGGGATGCCTAGGGAGATGGGAGACAAATGGGAAATTCAAGATCCTTAATTAAACGGGTGCCATATTTTACAACTCCGTACACACAGTGCTGAGAATGGATACTGTGCAAAGCCGCCTTAAGCCTGAAGTGCTTCTGTTCCTCGAATGGTGTTTAATTACAGAGCAAGATAGCCATGTTTAACAAACAGTCCCTGGCAGCTGCAGCAATGCCACATCTTGTAAGGGAAATCTGGCTATGAGAATGGGCAGACTAACATCAGGAAAGGAAGGTCCTATTGTGCAAGAGAGCTGAGGAGCTCAGGGGTAGTTACTCAGATCTCACTGAAGCCTGAACTGGCACAGGTCAGTTCTGGCACTTGTGGGTATCTTTCGTAACCCAAGTATCCCCTCTGTGGCATACCTGCTAGCATAGTTCCTAAGGAAGAGCCCCTCCTGCAGTAATACTGTTTCTTCATTGATCCTCAATGGCCTGAGGACTTGTAGGCCAATGCCAGCTGAAATTCAGGATGAGAGAAGGATGTCCAACATGTGAACTTCCTATAATGAGTTCCTAAGGGGAAAAAGAAATGTGCCAATTCATGTCCATACAGTCATTTTGTGTGTTTCTGAGAGAGATACCCACCATGGAAAGCTTCAGAGGATGATTTTCTTTTGATATCTACTGTTCTGATGTGTGCTGAGGGGGCACCACAAAAGGACACCCATAGGAACTTTTGGTTATGTATACACCCTCCTTTCATTGCAGGACCTGGTCCATTCCCTGGACTTATTGATTTGTATGGATCTGGAGGAGGTCTTATTGAATACAGAGCAAGTCTCCTGGCTAGCAGAGGCTTTGTGACTCTGGCTCTTGCTTACATGTCCTTTGAAGATATCCCTGCTGTGCCAGAGATTCTTGAACTGAGCTATTTTGAGGAGGCTGTGAACTTTTTGCGGAAGCAGCAGCAGGTAAGAGACAAATTATGGTGCTCTTCCTGAAACTATTTTCCAGTTTGCTAATCAGTTTCTAGATTGGAAGTACAAAATTGCTTAAGCAGGAAATAGTAATTTTTTTACTATTAAAAAATAGTCTTTTTTTACTATAAAAGTTTTGCGTTTTTTAAGATTTTAGAAGGGAAAAACTCCATTGGCTTTTTTACTGTTTCTGAGATATTACAGGCTTTTGATCCTGAGTAAGTTTTGCAGGACAGTAATAAAACACTCCCACAGCAGAATCCTTTACAGTTGTAGCACTGGGGGTGTGACATATCTTAAGAAGCTGAGGCTGTATTTGAACAAGTGTGTGGGACAAGAAAGATACTTTATGGCAATGTATCATCATACTTAACTCAAAAGTGACCAAGAGAAATCAAGTAGCATTTAAAATTTTAATGTAATGCTACTTAATGTGTATTTGTTTTGCAAAGTTATTTACTTTCTATCACATGGACACCAGGATTGTAGGCAATGTGAACGCAGAATTCAGCTGTGCTTGTTTTTCTTGTTCCTCAGAGAGCTCTGAAACATCTAGAATTCAACGTGAAGGGCCTTCACTTGAAATAAGTTGATTTAAACAGCTATTGGGCTCACTTAGCCTCAGGTGTAATGAACATTATGTCTTCCAAGACAAAACAGAAAATAACAGGTCAACTGCAGGAGAGTATAGAAGAAACTGCAGTGAAGAAATTCAATGCAAGTAAACCCAGGAAAAAATGGCTTGGAGAGAGGAGCAGTAAAAGACACTGTACTGAGAGCGGGCTGAGCTGGGATATGGAGGGAGCAAGGATGCTTTGCCTGTTCAGGTGACCAAGAGGCAAATGTGTCACAGGAGGAGAAATGTTGAGGATCTATAGAATTCATAGTCACTCTTTTGGAGGCTCAGCAGAGGGATAGATGAGGGAGTAATATAACCTGAACAGAGAGAGGGAAGGGGCAAAATATGAGTGGTCAAAGTTGGATGAGTGAGAAAGCAGAACTGGAGAGGTTATGTCAGCTCAGGAAATAAAGAGTAGTTAATAATATTGTTTTCATAATTCTGTTTCAGGTGAAAAATACTGGGATTGGTGTTTTGGGCTTGTCTAAAGGAGGTGAGCTAGCCCTTTCCATGGCCACATTTCTACCTGGCATCAAGGCAGCTGTCAGCATATCTGGAAGTAGTTTTAATTCCTTCTTTCCCCTGAAGGGGGCTGGCTTCACTATTCCTGTCCACCCATATGACTTGGGGAGGATGAAGATCAGTGGTGAGTCTTCAGTAGTAGATTTTTCAGATATTTTAGACGATCACACGGACCCAGCAACTTGGGATTGTCGCATTCCTCTGGAGAGGTCCTTAGCCAAGTTCCTCCTCCTGTCTGGACTGGATGACATGAACTGGAAGAGTGACCTCTATTGTCGGGATGCTGTTCAGCGCCTTCGGCAGCACGGCCGGGAAGTGGAGTTTTACTCGTACCCTGGAGCAGGGCACCTCTTGGAGCCACCGTACTTGCCTCTGTGTAAAGTTTCGGTCCACAGGGCGCTTGGGATGTTGCTGCATTGGGGAGGGCAGTGGAGAGAGCATGCTAAAGCCCAAGAAGATGCATGGCGCAGGATACAGGCCTTTTTCTGGCAACATTTGATGGACTCAGACATCCCTAAGAGCAAGCTGTAGTGGAAGCTGGCATAGATGCTGGCCAGGAATACTATTTCAGCACTCACTGGATGTTGGAAACTCACCACAAGTTTCCTGGACTTTCTTCTTCTAAACTCCTCTGTTGAAGAATTGTTTATTTTCATTCCTCAAATAATTTCCCATTTTTTACTTGAATTTCTGTTGACTTCTGGCCCCAGCTTCACAGTAGATTGGCACCATCTGGTCTGTCTCTGGGCTGTAGTCTAAAAACAACCCAGCATCCCATCATCTAAATCGCATTCGTCCTGAGCTATTTTTGCCCTCAATCTGCAACCATCTCCTCTCATAAGAGGAAATACTCTCACAGGAGGAGTTTTCCATTGAGTGGTTTAGTCTTGCACCTTTAACTAACCTAGATATAAACAGCTCTTTTGTTGGACAATACATTTGTACACTCAGCTTTCCTCCTGGTATTTTGTTTTCTCCCATTTTGTAGTAACAAGGTCGCAGTAGTTCTGATCTCAGCTAAGGGAAGAGGACCTCTTCTAGCTTAATCTGAAGTGCAGTGATAACTTTTTACTCCCTCCTGGAGCAGTCAAGACTCACACCCTGACTGCAGAAGCAAGCAGGAGCTGGAAGTCCCTGCATTGCACCGAGATGGAAAAATCTTGCCTTTGACAGTGTAGTCCCTGATGTCCAGTTCCTGCTGAGACAAAAGCCTTGTAGGAGCCTGGATACTGCTGAGGGAGGAACCACACCCTTAGTTTTCTTGCTTCAGGAAGCAATGGTTACCCAAAATGAGCACATTGGGCCTCAGAGGGCTGGGGACTCTCTCATACAATATATTCAATACAGACTGTCCCTTCATGTACTTCTGGTTTTCTTGAACCCCCTGTTCCTCAGACTGGTAGATGGGTACCACGTAGCTGAAGGTGTGAGTAGTTACAGTGGGCACATCTCTCTCCTGCTCACCCATACTGATCATCCATCAAGCTTTATGCTGTTGCCTCTTACTTGATTTCTGTTTGTCCCTTGTGCATCTACGTCCTACATGGGCTGTGGTTGTTCTAAATGTTTAGCAAGTGGGTAGGACCTGGCAGCAGAGTAACATATACCAACAAGGAAAGTCAAACACATTTAAGCAGTTCCATCTGAGTAAGGGACATTTTCTTTTCACTCATTTTTCTGTTTTATTGAAGCAGTCTAAAGCCCCTGGGCTGCTGATCCACATTTTCCTCAGACTCAGGGCCTTATGCTGCAAGTTTCTCTGTGGTATGAGTAATTCTGTTCTTTTATTTTTACCGAACACAGTGAGGTTTCTACAAAACTGTGTGTTGTTTTCCAGCCTGTAGGATAACTCACATCTATTTTAATCCCTTCTGAGGGGAAACTGAGCTTTCCCAGCCTTCAATGGGCAGTTTACAGATCTATACTTTGAATTACAAAACTGTGACCTTCTGAGAAAATACATTATCTATAGGAAACTACCTTTACAAATAAAAATACTTTCCATCAGTAAATCAACAGTGTGGTCAATGATGCTTTCATCCAGTTGTTGTGTTGTCACATTTGGCAGTCAAGTTCACAGAAAACAGTGTTGAAAGTAGAGGATGAAGGGAGCTGACTGGTGTCTTCATCAAAAACAACAGCACACAGGACCTCTTTCTTTTGCTGCTCTGGAATGAAAGCTTTGCTACCTGCTTAAAAGCCCTTTACTTGTCACTTGGATGGCATCTGACAAGACTGAAAAAGCTGATTTCGCTGAGCAGCTCTTTGCCACATACAAGAAAATATTCAAGGCAGCTCAGTTGCACTGGGAATACTGTTAAAATGAAACTCAAATTTGAAACTTATCTTCAGGAAATAGAAGCTGGAAACTGGTGCCAGACTAATATAAAATAACTGGAAATGGCTTAATTTCAGTAAAACACTTCTGCCTGCTCTTAAGCATGTTCTCCAGCTTTTTGCTGAAGACTTTGACTACTTAATGTTTCTTCTGCTGAAGAGATGATTTAGATCATGGGCTTTTTTTAAGACAATATTCTACTAGTTGCAGGCTGTTGAGGCAGAGTGCTTTATATAGTCTCTACAGGCCTGCTGAATGCAAACAACATTATTCAAGAACAATGTGAAAGTTATTATTTAATTAAAGATAATAGACCTTTAGCTGCAAGAGATCCTCTGCCAAGCACAACTGATAAATCTAATAGGAATTGGATGGGAAAATCTGTTCTTGTAATCTGCTTGCAATTGAAAAGTGCTTCAGATAAAATAGAGTATCAAAGGACTAGCTTGACCTGAAAGATCTTCTCTTGATTCTACTGTTCAGCACTCTGCACTACATTTCTATTTTGAGAATAAGAAAAGCTTGTGACAAGCCTCTTAAGAAATGAGAATCTCCCCACATGTAAGCTGCTATGAACAAGTTTACTATAAAGGTACAGTATGTCTTGCAGTGCTTTTTTAGGGCAGGATGATTTCCCTAGCTACCATGGAATCAGGAAACAATGGAGAGTGCTGATTTGCCCAATACATTCATAAAATTTTCCATCTGTGCATTGAAAACTGACCCTGAAGCATTTTGATACACGTACACTGTAACTTGGAGGAAACTGCAGAATGAAAGTAGTCAAAATGCCTTTATTAGCAAAAAGTGGACCACAGGTACAGAAGAGGTGAAACATCTTTGGTAAAGTGTCTGTCTCTGCAGAAGTAGTGGGTATTTGAGGCTTCAGTGGAATTTTAGTAAGAACCATGCTGACCGAGGAGATTTCAATGCAAATGTGCTTCTCTAAGCCTAGGAGCTTCTTCAGGTGAAGCAGTGTCTCTGCAAGCAAGGTTGTTTCATGGCCACAGAAGAGGAGGAATGAAGTGAAAGATAAGAATATATGTTGTGTGGTGTAATTTAGAAGTCACATTTTACCATTTCTGGTTTCTGTTCCCCGTGCATGTTTGAAAGTCTAAAGATTTTGGTTTTTTTTTTTTAAATTCGAAGTTTAGTCAGTTCCTTAATACATTACCAGATCATTTGTTGTCAAGCTGTGGGATAAGACCAGTATTTAATGACAAAATACAAATAGTGAATTTATTTTCTATTTTAGTATTTTGCTAAAAAAATTTCACTTCTACCATTTCAGAAAAAAATCACTATTCTGCACTTTTTAGTGCTATGTACATGTTATTCAGAAATGGAATCTGAGCCAAATGTAGTATTAAGCACAGAGAAAGTGGTGCCTTGTTTAAGTTTGGGGAGAAGAAAGATTAATATTTCCAATGAACTAGTGTTCCTTGCATCATTTACTGCAAAATATCCCTGCTTTTTTTCATTGTTGAGGACAAAAATTAGAAATGCTGAGTCTTAAAAAATTGTCTGTGCAAAATTTGTATTAAACCTAAAA
Organism: Nicator chloris; assembly: GCA_013400495.1. Classification (NCBI taxonomy): domain Eukaryota; kingdom Metazoa; phylum Chordata; class Aves; order Passeriformes; family Pycnonotidae; genus Nicator; species Nicator chloris. The sequence goes on from WAAE01000050.1 coordinate 16,599, forward strand.
ATGTCTGTACCCTCAATCTGGATAACAGAGAAAAATTGTTAAATTAATTACATTCTATTTATTTAGGATTGTATCTTTTCAATTACTTCAGCTGCTGAACTTTCAACATTTTGTGTTTAGACTGGGAATTTATGTTTACATTAAAATCACTTCAGTAAAAGGTGTGGTTTTATGGGTTTTTTTCACTCTTTTAAGAGTACCTTGCTGCACAGAGGAACAGTCATGCCTTTCTTTCTGATTAGTGACCTACCTAAGAGGTAATCCTTCGGAAAACAAAAAAGAACAAAAAGAAGATTAAAATGTTCTGCTGGATCAAAGAAGGAAACAGCAGGAACATGCATGGGGTTATCAGGTGAAGCAGGGGTGAGTGATACCGTGCCAAGATAAATAAGAATCTAGTACAGTTTTTAGTTATGTTTGTAATAACTATTTCACCTGATTCTAAATCTTGAATCCATTTCTGTGTCCAGTGAAGTGAGTGCTTGGTGGCTCATTGTGTGCTGCCCCTGTTTACAGTGGATCTGGTCCTGAAGGAGTGAGGTACTTGACCGTGGAGAGAAAATTGTGAAATATGGATGTCAAATAAGAGATGAGCTGGAGATGGTTCAAAGGAAATGTCCTGGATAGGAACAGAGCATGTGCATATCTCTACTTTCTTCTAGAAGAGGAAGTTCAAATGCACTGCTATCATTTTAATATGCTGTGAATTCAACAAGGTAGTTTTGAATCAATAATCCTGTGCCATCTCCAGGAGTCTGTCCCCGGACAGTGTTACTCTGACATTCTCAAACATCCAGCACTAACTCAGAATGGATTATTTTTGGCTGCACAGTGCTCTGACTCCAGCCATCCTCCCATCTCTGGGTTATTTCAGATCAGAGATATGTCATCTTGATGCAGGAAAACTACTTTGATACCTAACGACATCACTACTGCTGTAGTGGAAGAAAAGGAGGTCAGTGGTCTGTACTTTTTGGTGGAAATACCACATTGAATCACTAAGCAGCTCAGCACTTACTGCTTCCATGGCAGCCTGTATTCCACTCCCTGTAAAGCTGAGACCTCCTAGGATCCATTTTGATTAGCAATGTGCAAGGGCAGTTCTGCTCCTTCAAGCCTTCCTAGGGAATCTTGTTCTTTCTATGGTTGTCATCCCTCACCTGAGGATATAATGTCTGCTTTCTTTTGTTTTTCTCTATTTTTAGTAGTTTTGCTTCTGTCCCACTGACCACGAACCAGGCCATTCCAGTTCCAGGGCACCCAAAATCAAAATTGTAACCCAGCTAGACAAATCAGTAATTAACCAAAATAGAGGTATAAATTGCAAATAAATTGTGCATACAAAGAAAAGAAAGAAAAAGTGTGCATTCGAGGAGTATCAATTCTTAAATTTCTCCCCCTCATAAAGGGAAGTGTGTGAGTGTGTGGGCATATATAAATGTCTGTTGGAAAGGAGGGGAGGAATGGAGACTGTAAAGAAAAGGAAAACCAAAAGATTATGGGTCACTTCCAAGCAGATATATTATATAATTTTTTTTAAAAAAAATCTGTTTTGTATTAACTTGGTGGTTTTTTGTTTTGTTTTTGTTTGTTGGTTCATTTGGTTTTAAACTTGGTTGGTTGGTTTTTTGTTTTGTTTTGGCTTTTTTTTTTTTTCCTGTAGAATGCAGGTTCCCCAGCAGAAATCTCCTTCTGACAGAAGACGGACATGTGCAAGAGAAAGCAGTATGGCTCAGGTCCACAACCAGATGGTTCCACAGTGCAGTGCCAGAGGTGAGTGTATGGTGAGCCCTGCCTGCTCCAGGATTCCAGGGATCAGCACAGTGCCCATTACTCAGCCACAGGGTGAATCCACTTTTCTCTGTCAGACAACGTGTGATGGTATCACCAGCCAACACAGGACACAGAACCTACTCGTAAACAAGTCACTGAAACCCATGTTTTGTTTGCTTTCTGAACTAAGAGGTTTTGCACTCAGTTATTACTAGTACATTAATTGTCTAAGGACATTGAGAGTGAATGCTTTTATGAAGAGGTAATAACTGCTTTCCATTACTGAAGCTCTAGTGACAGGTTATAGATATTTTCTCAACTTCCCTCACTTTGAGGTCAATGTAGGAACAGAGGAACAAATTTTATTTATTTTATCTCTTGTTAATTCCATTCAGATTTTCCAGTCACTCATCAGACTTGAAAATAATGTAGCTTTTTGTTCTCTAATTGCTAGAGAGTAAGAAAGGTATGTAAAAAATAGCTTTTCTCTCACTGGGGAAAAGACTAGCATTTAGCTGCGTAACTCTGTTTTATCCTCTTAAGGACTGCTGGTAAAAGTCTCCTTGAAATAGCCATTAACCTAAAAGCTGGGGTTCTCCATAGGGTTTAGAAAGCTGAAACTCAGGCCTTGGCTTTGCCTGATGAGGTTCTCCCATTTCCCAGATTTGTGTTTTGATCAACAGGTTGTCGTTTATGAGTACCTTAGTGCTTATGATGGGTTCAGGAAAAAGGCCTAAGTTTTATTCCATGTTAGACCAATAGGTTTTGAAATCTTGTTATTTTTTCATGAGATGAGAGCTTTCTTTTACCAAGAGTTACCTTTCACATAATATTAAGCAAAAGAGTCACTTGCCAATTTAGCTTCCTTAGCATATAGGGCCTAAGCTTTGCCTTGTCTGTGTTTCCCTTGATTCATCTGGAATACTCTGCCCAAAGGAGGGGGGAGAAAGACTGGAGATAAACATAACTTTTCTGTCTTTTGTTTTCCAGTTGTCTCTGGCTATTAAGGTCTGTTTTGTATAGCCTAAAAAACACTGTCCAAACACTAGCAAAAAGCTGCTTAGAAAAAGCCAACCCCATTCATCTCCTTGTATAGCTTTTTCCTCCTCTGAGGCCTGAGAGAAAGCTTTGAACCTGAAAAGTCCTAGTGCCTAATAGTTACCATGCAGTAAGAGTTCAGTCATACTCAGGCCAGAGCTGTCTTCTCTCTCTGCTTCATTTTCTGCTTGTTCCATTTGCTTTCTGGTATTTTTATCATTTCTGTCTGCCTTGTTAGCCTTATAACACCACACAGAGGATGATGATGGGCTGAGGCAGGTAATACCACTCTACCTTTCAAATCACAAATTTAAGAAAGGTAGCTTAAACTTTTTAGAATATTTGACTTTTAAAGTAATTTGCTCCCAGTACTTTGCGTGTGCAGGTTCTCCCTTCAGATGAGTTGAGAGGAGAGTAGAATTTTTTAAGACCCTTGTTATCCTTCTTCATTTGTTTCAGTTCCCCACGTAAGGCTATTTGGCTTTCCAGTGCTTCTGCTTTGCTTTTCTTCTCCTTGCAGAAGAACATAATTTTGCATTATCAATGAATGTCAGTCCAGACCTCAAAGGAATGCAATTTCCTGGGCTCTGGAAGGAATCCAGAGGTTAGTCTCATAAATCCTGTGTATACTATGCATCTCTTCCAGCTCTTAGCCAGGTTTGGCAACAGGGTCATTTCATGCAGGACTCACATAGTAGTGTGTAGTAAAACACATTTCTTTTGTGACCTCTGAGCAAGCTGTTCAGGGTAAATCACTGGACATACGGTCATGACATGAGCAGTGCTTGTGCGTGTCTCAGCTGCTTCCCTGCTGTTCTGTCTGTAGAACAGTGCCGAATTTTCCTCATGAGGTGGGGCTCCTGGAGGACAGAGCCTCCTGCTACACCTGAAAAACAGAGAGTGATCTTTTTGAGGGTCACTGCATGTACAGACCCCAGAGTCAAGGAGATTCTAGATAGAATGTTACTTAGTACGAAATGTAGTTCTTCTGGGAGCAGATGAGTGTTTGTGGATGGTAAGGATGGTTTCTCCTTGCTGTGGTTCCCAGTTCGCCAGTGTGAGGTTCCATGTGGAGACAGTCAGGAATACTTTTATCTTTGCAAGATTTTTCTTCATGGGTTTTGGGTTTTTGTTGAAGAGGTGTAAAAACTGAAAGCATATTTAAGGATGTTTTCAATATTTTTATGCCTCTGAAAGTGATAGTATGTGGTTGTGTACCTCCAAACAGACTTCTCAGCTGAAAAAACAGAAGGAGAAAAAACCTCTGTTTTCTGAAAAGCCAATAATCATCTAAAAAATGTTTCTCTGGAACAAGAGATGCTTTGATGAGCTTAAATGTCATAATGCTGGCAGTTGGCTGGCAATTCTGCAGCACCCTCAGCTCCATCTTCTGCCGGTACCGTAGGAACAGCAGGCACAGCATGTGATGCCTTGGGAAGGCTGACCTGGAACAGAGACTGGACAGAGCTAGAGAATAAAGTAGATATTCATTGAAAGGCCTTTAGGGCACACCTTGGGCAGGACAAGAGCCTGACCAGGGCTATACCCAAGGTGGACTAAGAATGGTCACAAAATGGACGACTGGTCACAAGGTCTTACACTTTAATAAGTTTTGGTCCATTTGCATATTGGGGTTTAATTGTCCTATTACANGAATAAAGTAGATATTCATTGAAAGGCCTTTAGGGCACACCTTGGGCAGGACAAGAGCCTGACCAGGGCTATACCCAAGGTGGACTAAGAATGGTCACAAAATGGACGACTGGTCACAAGGTCTTACACTTTAATAAGTTTTGGTCCATTTGCATATTGGGGTTTAATTGTCCTATTACAGCTTCAGATTGTGGGGTCCCATCCTTCCTGTTTCTCTCTTCAATCCACCGTTGTTTATGCTTTTGAGCCTGAAAGTTGTACCTGTTGTTCTTGGTCTTCAGCGGGAAAGGATTTGTTTTGTCTACCTACTCTGTGAAGAGAGCTTACTAGCACTTAATATGAGGCTCAGAACTACACACCTAGACAGCACGGAATCTAAAAACATGAAAGTTAAAACCTAAAGCATCTCATGTACCTACCTCCACTTTCAGGCAAGAGGCACGGACCAAACCAAAATTCTCTTCTGCAGTTGCCCCCCAGGCAACTAGAGGTCTGAGCTTCTGCAGTTTATCACTTCTTGGTCCTTTGTTTTATTTTTATCCTATTTTAGTTTGTTTTCCTCCATTAGATTTCCTGAATTCTGCTTTTCTTTCTTTCCTCATGCTCTCTTTAGCAGAATGCCAGCTTTAGGTTGGGTTCTTATTCTCAAGAACAAACTTTGCAAAATGAGTTTTGTATGTCTTGTAATACAGTTAATCATATTATTGTGAGGAGGTGCATTGCAAGGAAATTTATTAATTATCAGATCTCAGGCTTTTGTCTGATTAGTAGACTTTCAAACTACAACATACTTCACTTAGCACTGATATGGGCTTAACTCCTCTGTTAATCCACTGACTGTTTGGGCTGCTGCTGCAACCTGAATCCATTCTGGGAGCAGACTGTATCCAGGAAGGAAGAGCCTGATATATTACTGCAACAGAGAGGAGATTATGTATTAGAAAGATTTAAAGATTATGTTTGCTTAAGGGCAGAAGGGCTTGCTCAATGCTTCTGGTAACTCTTAAGCCCTCCTTGTGAAATGAGGAGGAAATGGCAGACCCAGCACAAACCCTTGTTGCAGAGGTGGGTTTTATCTAAAAATAAAATATCTGTATGTCTGGAACTGGGCTTTAAGAATATGGAGGTGCAAATGCTGGCATGACAAGGATTTCTACAGGGAAAGAATACCTCTTTCATTAATATGTTGCTGTCCATTTCTGTATGTCGATTAAGTTTGCAAGAGAGAAAGGGTATGGCCTTGCCAGCTATGGATTTCATATGTATCCTTGACTTACTTCCATAGCACTAAAAACATCAGCAATCCCTGAACATAGTCGGGATTCATAAAGGTTTTCTGACAACAGAATACCTTCTGCTGTCTTAAGTTGGTCTTCTACCCCTGTCAGAGGAAAGGAAGGATGTCTTTAGCAATATCTGTCTATCCTAAAGACTTCTTGTTTCAGCTCACTAGGTGGAGTCCTGAACATTCACTCTGGGATTTTTGACCTTGAGATTACTATGAGAAAAAATGGCACATACCCTGAAGGACTTCTGATTGTTATCAGTGGGATTTTACACATCTACACGTACTAGATTGGTGCCAAAGTGATCAACATCTTACAGAAATGGATGCTGGGTGAGTATAGAGATTCATTTATTCTCTTTCCATTTTCTAGAATCATGGTTTACTGTATGGGTAAACATAACCTCCAGTGGCTAATTGGGAGCTCTTATTCTGCTATGCCATATCCCAAAGAAAATACAGTATGTCCTGGAAACTCTGATCAGAAACTAAGTGCAGGATGCTTTGGTTTACTTTGGCAAACAAGGATTTGAAAGGAAATATGGTTTGGGTGTATAATGGTGGTTGAGGCTTTGGTAGTGATGAAAGACTGGTGGTTTGTCTCCAGGTAGGAGTGTGGAGGGAACCTTTTAGCAGTGGATGCTGCCTGTGGGCTCTCCCAAACAATGTACCTGAGCTCAGAGCAGCTGCCTTGTTGGCTCAGAGCCCTCAAGCCTGCTTGTTCCTGGTACGTGCCTGCTCCTGCCTTGCCACACATTTCATATTGCCAGCACTTCAAGATTTGATTCTGTGTTTCAATTCCAGAGTGCTGTGGGAGTACACGCTGATGGAAACACATGTGGTTGGGGCATAAGGAAAGAATGGGGTGTTACCAGGAGAGGGGATCCCAGGTTGCTTTTCAGTGTGATTGCAGCCAAGCTAACCTTTTCCCAGATATTTCAAAATGCTTTGTCACTGCACAGATGAAGTCTGTATTGGTCAGGGAACAGCATAACAGTTTGACATACAGCTATTTTATTTAATGTGACCAGATGGAACAACCCTATTTAGATTCAGAATGCAGTGAATCTTAACACTGGTTTTTGGGTTTTTTTTTTCAAGCAAGAAATTGTTACTATAAATATACAAGCTTTACACTTAAGAAGATGGAAAGGAAAATTTTATCCTCAATGTACAAAACTATGTAATAATTTATAGTAATGCTTCCCAGCTGTAAAGAATATGTCTTTTTCTTTTATTTTTTCCAGTGTATACTCTAATTTTCAATTGCTGGCTAAGTGTGTGTTTTGCTTTCCAGAACATATGCTTCTCTTGGCAACAGGGGGACATTCTGTAGCCTTTATTACAACCCCCTAGTCCTTTAAACTGTGGGTTTCATCCCCTCTGCAGAGTTGCCTCTAATCAGGCCTGTCCATGGACAGCACTTCCTTTACCAACCATGCTGACATTGAAGGGTGCAGCCGATGAGAGACAGATAAGAAAGCTCAGGAGAGACAATGGGGGTCTGAATAGAAAAGAGGGCTCGGCTGCTCAAAGCATCATTATTGCACCTCTGTACCAAGGAGATCATGTACACTGTCCTCCCAGTCTAGGGGAAAAATTCTGCCACTTGTAGCTAAGTAAAATTTACAGGTCAGAAGATGGCAGCATAATCTCACTAGTCAGGGTGACAAAATTTGGAGGGTCAGGTCAGTAATATTCCTCAACTCAAACTCCTGTTTTGAACAGTCAGAAAGTCCTGTATGTAATTAGCTGGTGCTTCCTAGGCTCTAACTGCTATGTATAGAGGTGAAACTATTATATATGTAGGTGAAAACCTTTTCTATCACCTTTCAAACTAACCTATTTAATTTACATTCGGATGCACTGTGATAGTATTGACATAAATTGCTCACCAGGAGTTCAATACGGAATAGAAAAAATGACACCAGCACGTTATCTAACTAATCAGTAACAAAGGCAACATTGATGGCACACTGACTTTGCAAAGCCTGTGCAACTGGGAGTCCTACTGTTGTATTTTACTTCCTTTCTGCTCTTCTGAGCAGGGTGTTCTGACCGCTGCCTCAAAATACACATTTCTTAATGAACTTAATTTTTTGATATAATTTGATATAATTTGTCCTGAGTGAATATATTCCCTGTGAAGAGCTAATTAATATGTTATTCTCTTTCTGTTTGAGGAACATTCTGTATTCAGTTTTCATCTGCCTATTTACCTGCTTGTGTCTGTCTTTCAAAGAGATCTGCCCATTCTTACCATTTGCCATGAGCTGAACCTTTCCAATGTGCAGCACCTCATTTGGGAAGAAGTACTGTGCTGGGGAGAGATGATTCATCACATCAGTCACCATATTATATAATGCAGAGTGATTACAAAACTACTGAGAGCATTCCTAGCAGCAATATTCCCACTTGTGTCCTTAAATACTTAGTGCAGAAATATCTGTGAAAATAAGTGGGGGTATCTGCATCTATTTGGAAGAAAAACAAGCCATGAGAGCAAGGCAAATACATCTCCATTTTCAAAATTAATTCAAAATTAGTTTTTGTGATACTACTGCAGAATTAAACCATAGATATTTAAGTGCAACTCGCAGATGCACTTTTTTGAGAATGTTGAGTCATAGTTCTACAAGTTGCTTGCATCTGCTAAGTCAATATCATGTTTTGACATATGTGCAAATTGTTCTTATAGGTACTTACTTGCCGAACTTACAGGTAAGTTTTACTGGACAATTTTGCAAACTTTAGACTATTGAACATATGCTGAAATCTGAAATAGTCATTGGCTTTGGCTTTGTTTACCTGTTCAGATGAAGATTCTAACCTAGTTTACTCTCACTAGTCAGTGTAGTTTCGAGCATGCCTGAGACAAGTTCAATAAAGCCAAAGGAAAATGGGAAAATTGTACACTGCCCTTTCCATTGGCGCGTTGTTTCCATCCTAAGCGATTGGCCACATGGTGTCACTGTGTTTTAAGGCCCCAAACCCTCTAGCAGTAAAACCTAGCAATTCCAAGTTTTCAAAGTATTCCAACCATGTGGTATTATCTAAGGAGACACTTCACCAAAAGTGACAAGGTCACAAAAGCTTCACAGTGGGAGAGTTTTAGGAAGATATTTTACACAAAACATGTCTTTCAGTTTTCTTTACCTTCTTGGAATATGTCAGAAAATCTTTAGCCCAGAAGCACTTTTTCTCCAGATGTCTGCATTTTCGAACATGCTTGTATAGAAAACTTTCTCTTAAATTGTTGCAAGTTAGAAATTTAAAAATTCATCTGTGCTGGACTCGTCCTAAACTTCAGTCATCGTCTTCTTTTCTCCTTCTGTCTTTGTGTATCTGAATTTGCAACAGCCTTTGGCTCAGCTGAATAGAGGAAACTTGGTCTTATGGTGCTCAGATCAATATAAACTGCATCTCCTGGGACCCACAAAATCCTGTTTAATCCCTGCTAGCTCTGAAGAATGCATTGCACAACACACCTGCTCAGGACAGCTGTGCCAAAAAGTGATGTGTTGTGTATTTAAGGAGTTTCATAATGTACAGCTATAGCAACAGTAAGAGAAACAGTTGTGTACAGATACAGTACGAGCCTTAGCCAAGCAGATAGTATCTGGCTCAGGGTGTGTCAAAAGGCTGCAAAATCTCATGCAGTGCTAAGTGTTGGTGTGCACTGTTTCTTCTGTGAGTGGTAAGTGAGTCTGGAGTAGCAGGCCCCGTCCTAACACCCCGGTAGTCCGCGTAGGTTGGATTATTGCTTTATAGGAAGCCTACATGTCTGGCAATGGCTTGACACCCATGGAGAGTGCATGATGCTTTGTTCTGCTGGTTAGCACATTAGGTAGTAGCAATGCTTTCCCTAAGCCAGCTGCTCTGCTTTGTATGGAGCTTACTCTCTGCAGAGCTGCTGAGAGCGATAGTGCTGGTTTAAGATGGCCATTTCTTAGTGATAGTTTTGCTACCAATTCTATTTGGACCACGAATTCACTTGTAATATGTCTCTTTTGGGGGACATATCTTCAAGTGCACAGTCAAGTCATATTTAGAGTTATTAGGTCTACAAAGCATGGTGCTCTGAAAATTCAGGTGCCTCAGTATGAATTTCAGTGCAATGGTATGAACTGAGGAATTCACTGTGTTAGTCTGGCCTTGAATGTGAGCTGAGATGAAATGCTAAATAAAACCTGGGCTGTCAGATCTCACAAGCTGCAGTGGAGTTGAGATGTCCTGTTCCTTGCAGAGACAGCAACAGTGCAACAGGCGGATTTGTGAGCCCATTTGTGTGTACATTTGGGAACAGCAGATTATTTTGTATTTCCTCTTGCTTCTTGTAATGTAAAACCAGCTTCCACTGATGTTATTTAGAAAAGCTTACTCAGATATGATTTTGGCCTGTGATTTCTCCTAGTTCCCCCTCACCCTTGCTTCTGTGATTATCTTAACTGGAAGAATTTTCCATTGGCTTCTGTGCTGGTGGTGGCCTTCAGTATGGGAGCTTCTGAAGAGGATAAAGCATGTTATGGTTCATCCTGGAGGAAGAAGAGCCTAAAGCAGAAGGTATAAACAGTAATGCAGAAGAGCAGATGGGGTCCTCTGTAGGGGAAGATGGTAGGTCAAGACTGGAAGTAAGTTGGGCATATTGCCAAAACAATTTGTCCTTGTTCTGCAAATCTTGGAAATTGCCGACCTCATTATCTAAGACTTAAAGCGTCTCCTGGTAGTGTGCAGGGGAGTCCTAACGTAACTATAATTATCCTAATGGCACTGCTGCCATGATGTATAAACTATAAACAGGAAAGACTGAAACCCTCTGACACAGATGAGATGCAAATGAAGGGTTGGTGCCTCTACTGTAGGAATACCAATAAGAAATGGAAACTGGCTGAGGAAATCATTCAAGGTTTGTCTCCAGGAACTGCCTTCAAAATGTTTGCTCAGGGAAGAAGTCTGTGAAACAGGGGAAGGATGGGTATTTCCTCCCCTTGTGGTTTTATGAACCTCAGGCCCTGGAACCAAGGCTGCTCCTGAGGAAACTCTTATGTGTTGTCTTGTGCAAGGTATTATCTGGGAAGCTCTAGTACTCCATATTCTTTGGAAGAGGTGCACTGTATATCAATGCCAAGGGCTTTTCAGTGTTAGTTTCTAACACTGTTAGATTAAAAAGCGAGTCTTCCTGAAACGATGGGAACAGCTTGTCTCTTCATCTAAAGCTTTTTATGAAGCAGAGAGACCATCACTGCCTCTGGATATATGTCAACTACAGGTTTCTAAAATATGTTTGATATATAAGGAAAATCTTGAATATGGAAGAAAAAGAGATTTTTAAAACAAAAGCCATCTATGAATATTTAGTTGGACCTACCCAATGTATGGATTTTTCCCAGTAATGCCTGAATTAAGTTCCTCATATTTGATTGAGCTACGCATAAAAGGGAATCATCCTGTTTTGATGTAAATTTAGTTATCATGTGTGGGGGGAAAATGTGGTGTGGAGGCTGCCAGAAGTCAGGGATCACCATGTGAAAGGAAGGTGTAGGAGGGGAGATATATAGTTTAGCTTTAACACGGGTTTCAAGATCAGAAATAGAATTTATTGACATTTATGGTACTGTGGCACTGTGAAAAGTTAAGAGAGAAGTGATTTGTTAAAAGTGATAGAAGTTCCCCGATAAACTGTGGACCTTGGTCCGAAAAGGATCTGTAGTCTAAATATGTATGAACACCAACACGAACACCAACACGTACAAAAAAATAGAAGTAAAGGAACAGGAGTTTAACAATAATTAAAGCTATGAAAAAATGTGATACATTTGGTTTTCACAGGGAGCAGAGGGGGGAAAATGGGCTGATGTTTTGTGCATATTCCTTTGTCTGTTTGGTTGTGCTCCAGTTCATCAAGCACTGGTGCACCTGAGGTGGCACTTTACCTGTGAATTCTCCTATTAATATCAACTAGGCTATTCCTGAGAGGAATGTGTGCAAGTGTCTGAAAAGATCAAAGATTTTGGCTATTTAAATGTGTTAACTACTAAGTGGTTAGCAGAAAAGCTGGAATTGTCTAAGCACAAGACCTACTAGTGAATTACCAGTAGCTGCAGATCAGGAAGATTTCTCTTAATCTTTTTGGAACAGCTTTCCCAACAGCAAAGACATGGCTTTGCTGCATTTTTGAACTTTCAGCATTTTACTGTGGTTTGTTTTTTGACTGGCTGAATTTTGACTAGCTCCCCTCAATAATCTGGAGTGGTGAGGGACAGGAGACAGAGTGTAAAGGATGAGGATCTTGTGCTGAGCTCTACACAGCTAGCTATAAAAACCCCAAGGTGCTCTGTTGTTAGAATGTTTTTCATTAAACCCTGTCCTGACACAGACAGACCACATAATGGCGATGACTACGTGTGTCAGAAGGAAGGAAGTGGAGCTCAAATGATCATGACCAGAACTCGAATTAAGATATCAAATAGATATTCCTGTCACTAGAAGCTGAAATGGATTGGCATGGATTCACCTGTACAGTTCTTCTTTCAAATGTTGGGGATGAAAGGGGTTGTTAATAGCTGTTAAGATCTACTCCTGTTTGGGAAAGCATCAAATTGCTTTACAGTATCTCTGTTTCTTGGTTTTGCAATGGAGACCATAGTATCTTGCGTTGGAGTTATTAATATAGACTTCCTAGTACATGAGTATATTGAATGAAAATTAAGCTGCCCTGCTCACTGCTTCTTACAGACTGTCCCTGGTGCCATGTGAAACCATTAATTAACTTTCTGACTCCCAGGTTATTCCCCCCAGAGATGAAGGATGTTTTGCTTGGGTCAAGTGAAGAGCATTTAGCTGCATCTGTAATAATGTGATGCAACTATTCATTTAATTTGATTCAGAGCCACATAAGGTTAAACAATGTCCTATGTGGAACAAGAAGCGTCTTAAAGTATTAATTCAGAGGGTGGGACGCATTTCTGATCTATGCCATGGCTAGTGGACCTTTTGATGCTCTCTGGACCTTGGGTAAACTGATGCCTTCCACAGTACAGACACTTGATGGGGAATACACTCAGTTGCTCTGAACATTGAGAGTGTCAGAACACAAACATAAATGGAAGGTGTCTTCTACAACAACAGAATCTTTTTTTTTTCTTTATAATATTAGTTTGTCTTTCCTCTGACTTGCAGCAGTTTCTGTGATCTCAGGTGAACTGGCTATTGCTACCTTCATTTCACACAGCAAATTTCTCACTAACTAAAGATGTACAAAGGATTTATGACAAAGAGCAGGGGGTACATTACCATTTTAAAACTTATTTCCTCTCTCCTCTTTTTACTGTGAGCGAATTGTTGCACAAGACATTCCATGCTCCACATATCTGTCCATGTTGTCAGCTGTTTATGTATCAGGCCTGAGGAGGAGGAGGAAATATGCGGTGTGTTATCAAGAGTCAGATACTTCCCATTCCCAGTTTTAGCGTACGTGAGGAAGCGGTGTCTGATGAACAGAGCTGATCATACATTTTCTGATGCAACACTTCTCTGTTTAAAAATGTTGATTGGATTCTGTATTGCTGGGTTGGCTGGTTCTCCTGCTTCACAGAAACCTGCTTGGAAAGCTGTCATGCGTTCGTACACCTTGTGGACCCACCTGGCCTGTTCCTCTGGCTACCCATCATTCTGTGATGACAGGACACTGCTGGCTTCTCCCACTTACCGGGGGCTACCCCCTGGGCTGCTCAGCAGGTGCATGAGATGCCCATTAGATGTTCTTAGGCTGTTGGTCAATTCCCTTGCTTCCAGCTTCCTAGATCTCGTAGCTGTGAAGCTCCCAGCATGCCCAGGGGGCTGCTGAGCCAGAACAGCTGTGTAGGCAAGGTCCTGGTGTGTCAGCTGAGGCATCAACCCAGAAATGTTTCAAAATCTTTCTTATATACGGGGGTGAAATCTTTTTAGGGAGGTGTGCCAACATGATTTCCTCTGTGGGATGAACATTCCTGTTCCCAGCACTAGTGCAGGGCATTTTACCTTTTTGTGGTTCACAGTTTGCTTGCTAGTACTTGGCTGACAAATGCATTCAGTATGTGTGTAACTACCCTGTAGGGAAGACCAACAATTAGTGGATTTGAATCATACAAAGCAAGGGTCTCTACCACTTTGCAATGTGTCTGTTGCATGGGGAAGGGTTGCAGAGTACAAATTGTGCGTGTTGCAGGGAAGGCACCAGCAGTGGATTGTGCTGTGCTGCGTTGGCAGCCTGTGGGTGAGCTTCCTGGAGCTGTTTATGGGAGAGGTGATCTTCTGAAATCTAGTCTTCCATCAGATCTCTGCCCCTGGAAACTAGAATCTGAGTAACAATCTCTGAGTGAATGCATCTCCCCCAGCTCAGACTCTTCCTGGCTAGATCCAGGACATCTAATTTTGGGCCTTTGGCACATAGGTCTGGAATCCTCTGCCAAGTAAGGCAATATAGGTACCTTAATTTAATCTTCTTCTCTGAACAGACTCAATGCTTTTCATGACCTACACAAAATTTTTTTCTCTTGTTGGCCATATCATGTCTTACCTGCCACATAGACCATGAATGTGGGAGGCCTACAGTTAAAAACACCCTATTTCCTTGAGATGCTGAAGGCTATACATTTCTCTTGGCTTTGGTATAATTTTCTATTCTAGGTTCTCAGGTTTCAAGAAGCACTTTGTAAAAATCTTTGGAGCTTCAGAATTCCCAAGATATTATATAAATTAAGAGGTTAAAAAAGATCTGTGCCTGTAAAAATATTTTTTCTACTAAACCAAAAGCAGTGTTATGCAAGTGTCATCTTTTATGTGCTGCTGAAACAGAGGAATTAACCCTGACCTAATATGCATGCACAGAGACATTCAGAGATAATATCAGGCTCCATGGATGACTCTGCCTTGGCACAGGCTAGAGCAGCTTTCCTGAGACCAGCTGAGATGCTCACTGTGTTTCAAGTGCCAGGCTCTCTGCTCACACTAGTCTGCCTTCTCCGCTGGCTTAAGGGGAGCAGGTGGCAGAAAGCTGCTTTCATACCCCTGGAATTAACCTGAGAGTGCTTTCAGCAGACAAATTCCCTGTTGCTCTGTTAGGAAAACTTTGACTTCTTTTTGTCACAGAAATGGTACAAATTGAGTGGAAGAAGAGAGACACACCTAAGCAAGAAATTGTTCTCATCAGAAATATTTTCTACAGGGATAAGCATCAATGCAGAAGGAGCTTTTGTATTCCAGTCTTCCATAGAACACCTGAAGTTGCCTTCTGCTGTCAGAAGTTATAATCCACCAGAAGTGAGTCATAGGGCTCTTAATTGCTGTAAATAAGCTTGCAAGGCTCAATAATTCTAATGACTAAGTCAGACTCTGGTTTTTCTGTTTTAAATTGTTCATATGGCTTGGTTGATGTCTAGAGTTTTTGTATTAAAAAAAAAAAAGGACGTAAGTGAAGAAAGGAAGAAATTCAGTTTTCAAATTTGACAATCTTTCAATAACCTTAGAAGACACCTACAAAGAGGTAGTGGAAAGCCCTGTGACTTTCTGGTAGTGGGATCAGTGGACTGTAATGATCCACTTGCCAGAACGTGCACTGAAATGTCTGATGTGTTCTTCACCTCTGATACTCATTTCCCTTGGAGTGCTGATGCTTTAGACAGCTCTTATGGACAATGCTGCTTTTCTGTGGTCAGATTCCCACTCAAGCTGAGGTAATGGCTGCATGCCACTACAGAAGGGCAGCCCTAGAAATTCCTCAGGAAAAGGAGAAGAGTAGTTTTCTGTTGCTTCAGCCCCTCAAATGAGTGTAACAATTTGCCAGAGGAGTTGCAGAGCCAGTAGTGTGAAGTAGGAAGAGGGCTTTCTAAGTTTGGGAGTTGGACTGGAGCAAAACCTCCTATTTTAGCAAAAACTAGCTCTTAGATTTCCTGCTGCAACATGAAACTTTGCCATTAGGTATTTTTAAGACTTGAGCACTTTCATATGTTTACTGAGGACTCTGTGTCAGTATTCACTTGTTCTTAGTGGTCAGTGTGCCTGCTATAAAGGTACACTTGGCAGGAATTTCCAGAGCTACTGGTGATAAACTTGAATGCATTCAGTTCTCCCTGAATTGGCTGTTTCTATGTTTCTTTGCCTTGCCTCTATGCTCAGTTCAGTGGTTTTCTTACCTTTACACTTCACTAAAATCTTCCAGATGACCTAGGCCAGGACATAGGTTGGCTGATGCTAGCTTTATTTAAGAAGCCTACCCATTGGCAGTGCCAACCTACAGAATAGCACAGTGAGGATGCCTGCTACTGTTTTAGTCTTGCTATTTCTGAAGGGCTACTTAGACAGTAAGTTATTGTGAGGAATGCATTAATTGAACCCTTAATGACTTCCATATTATTTGAAATAAATGATTGTTTATCTTTTATTTCTTTGTCAGCCAACGTCTAAGGGCTGGGCAGGTAAAGGTCTGACTTGAAAAAACCCACATACAGGGTTGAAAGAGGATTGGACAGAAACAGAAAGGAAATGCTGCTGTATGTGTCATAGTCACTGCAATCTTTGTTTTTTAATTACTCTTGCCCAGTGTAATAACTTCCAGTAGCAAACATGTCCTTGGTTGATCCTCCCCCAAAGAACCTGTAGTCACAGAGAGTGAAAAACAATAATAGAAAGCAAGAGTTATTCTCTTGATTCTTAAAAAAGTGACCATTTAATAAATACAAGAGGTAGGTGGCAACTAAGAAATAAAGCTTTCTCTTGATAATTTGAAGATGAATACCAAAACCATAAGTCAAGTGTTCCTGTCAGCCAAGTGGTGAAGTGAAATACTTACCTAATTCTTCTGAGGTCTTTGCACAAGCAATTTTATACTGACATCAGTGTCAGACTATTTGAATAAGATCTGAAGATAAAGGTTTGAGAAACTGGCTTGAGTGGAATGACATTGAAATATCTTACTCAATTATTATTTCAATTAGATGATCAGCAGTCACTTGGTTTAAAATAAAAGAACAATTTCTAAACATAAACACGGTAGGTTTCAACGTGTGGCTTTACATTGACGTGTCTTGGAAAGGTAACACTGCAGTCCTCAGATACCCCAGGTAAGTAATAAGCAGCTTCCTCTCATCGTGAAGCTGCAAAGATCACTATCTTGCCATATTTACAACCACACCTGCAAAGCACCTAAGGAAATTAGTAGCTGTCTTACTCTGGCCAGGAAAAAGAGCCAGTGATACTAGATTTACTGTATGATGTCTTTGTTTAAGATAACAGTGGTTCAGGAGATAGGTAAGAGGATATAACACCTTTTACTTTTCTGAAACAGGGATAGATCTTGATAAGCAGAAGGACAGTTCATTTGTAAATGTTATCACCTGATTGCTGCTCAGAGAGACAACCTGGTATTTTGTTCTAATTAACAGCAGGTCCTGAAAATGGTTATTTGGAAAGTATTCAAAGATTAAAATAATTTCAGATTGTCTGTGTTGTTTGCTCAGAATGGGGCAAGGGGGAAACAATGAAAGATTAGAAAGCTTTTATTTCAAAATTAGATGCCACATGTCCTAAATGTGACATTTCTCAAGCTTGCTTTATGGCTCCTACTTTCACATGGTAATTTTGAATTGAAAAATTGAGATATATTTTAATAGAGTTTTTGTTGTTGTTTGGATTATTTTTTACAGTGGTTAAAGAAAACAAATACAGAAAAAATATTTTGAGGATGAGAAAAGGAAAAAATTACTTTTTGTCTCAATTTCTGAGAACATTTTAAAAAAATTGGCTTGAATTTGACTATGCACATTTATTTTCTTAGATAACTGTAATTTTCCTAACCTAGCCACTGAGCTGAACGAGCTACAAACTCACTTATGAGGCAAAAAGAAAGTGACTGTTATCTCCCATTGTCTCTCTCTGGCAAAACAATACATCTCCTCAAAATGCACAGTCTTCCACTTCCACCTACTCAGTGGTGTGGCTGCATCTAGCCCTAGAAAGACCCATCACTTATCTGTATTTAAAAGCTTTTATGGAATGAATGAAAAACTTTTCTCAAACAACGTTATGGGAGGTTTATAGGAGAGGGCTTTGGTGCCTGCCATCCTTCCTCATGAAGCTGTTGGGACCAAGGATGGAAGGACTATGATGACAGTGCCTCAGTGAGGGCAGTTTTTGTACACCAAAGCTGATGTTGAAAGTTTGCAGTGCCATTGCTGGGGCAAATAATGGTCTCCACTAAATGAGACTTCTGTATCTTTTGTAGGTTCTGTCCCTGTTAGCTTTTCAGTTTATGGCACCAGTAGGATAGTCCAGTTCACAATCATTTGGAGTTGCTGCCACTCTACTGCTTGGTTTTTGGCAGCTCAGTAGCTTCCTGCAAGGGGCAGTTAGTGAGCAGCCCGCTGGGTAAACTGCATGTAGCTGAACACTATATTATTGACTTTTATTTCTTTCATGCTGAGCTTGCAGCATGGGCTTGCATTCCTTCCAGTCTGATTTTGTTTCACGTAGTCTCTTGTGTGCATTACCCAAAAGGAGCAGGTAGTGTATGAAGCAATTTAACCTCACTGTAATTTGATATGTCTTTTTTATCTCTTTCCCGCCCCTCCACCCCTCTCCCCCCCAGCTTATTTCCAAGTACTTTCTTAATAGTAGTTTAGAAAAGAAGTAAGATTCAGTCACAAATGTGGAATGAGACTGTCCTAATGAACAAGTAAAATCTTTCTAGAATATCTCTTCTCTTGGTCTCCTGAACAGTCTTTTACAATCTGGTGCTGCAGGTACAGTATCATATTTTCTGAGTCCAACTCCACTGGTATAAGCCTGGCATGACTATGTCCTCCCTCTAAGAAGGGGAAGGGGAGGACTTTCTGTGCCACCTTGAAGTTATTGCCTGGTTGTTATCTAGTTCACCAACATATTCTGCTGTGCCCTCTTTGGTTCAGGTTTAACCTTTTAGTTTTGTTGTTCCTTCCTTACGTGGTTGACTTCGTCTTACTTTCCCCATGCTGTACATTTTTCATGTCTGCAGCAAGCCCTGATGTCCAGGAGGAAATGGATGTGGTAGTTGTCAGCATGCTTGTTGACAAGAAACAAAAAACATTTTATGTATTTTGGCCATGCTGATTTACTGGAAACATTAAGTTCTTGGAAGGGTTATTGGAAAAATCAGTTCCATAGCTCTCCAAACTAACTTTTACACCTTGATTTGAAAGCATTCTGGGAGATTTTTTTTCTTCTTTCCTGTTCCATTAAGACATGGGTCTCCCTGCTGCAGCTGTTCTGTTTTTAATGTGTTGCTCTGTTTCCAGGCAGACGTACCACGCTTTGAGTGGAGTTCATTGTTCTCTGGCTGGTTTTCTACTTGTCTTCTCTTTAGGAGGTAAATTTGTCAATGTGCTACTTTGGTCTCTCAGTTCACTACGGCAGCAGAATGTCTGATCAAAGCTGCAACAGCAATACAAAAGTGGAAAACCAAGACTCCTCGCTGAATAAGAGCTTTTTTCCTTTATTCTCTGCTTCTTTTTCCGTATCTCTGGAAATGGGATGTTACAGACTCCTATGTCCATGGAAGCAAGAAGATGAATGTGTGCACTGCAGTCTTAACTGGTCCTATAAAAATGCCCAAATGAGGCTGTTAAAACAGTGTTACTGCAGGAGTCCTGCAGGCTTGCATAGTTAGTTGCTCCGAATTCCACATTGCTTTCAATGCAGTTTTGGTTGATTTTTCTGTGAGTTTTTTAACTGCCATTTGATTTGCTGCAGGTAAACACCTGACCTTTATTCGAGATATCTTTCTGTTTAGTGTTTCAAAGATTTCAGCCTAATGCTTCTAGTCCTCACTGGTGGTGAGCATGGTGGCTGCCTTTCCAGTCACAGCAGTCTGTGAAATGTCATTTTGAGTGATTTGTTGTCACTTGAAGAAGCCCAAGAGCATCTGCCTAAAACTGATTTTCACTGGTGACAGTTTTTTTGTGGAAAATATTTTACAAAGTAGATGATCCACAGTGTATACCTGAGTTTAATGAAAAATCTGAAGCCATAGATTTCAGGTAAACTCATTTTCCTAAACAACTATTGTGATCATAATTACTTTTTTTCTTCTCTTGTCAAAACCAAATTTGTGAGTACTATTCGATGAGAAGTAACTCTTGACATTCTCCATCAGTTTAAGGTGTCAACTGGCTGTTTTGTGAGGCTTGATGCTATCTGGTATTACTAGGCCCCAGTGAGAATGTACCTTACTGAAAACTTGGGGTGGCCTCCAGGCCTTTCCCAAGTCTGGGTCTGTACACCATGAAATTGCAAGTGTGGATTAAGGTGCAGACAGAGCAGATTGCCTGGAGCAATGTCCTGACAGGTACCCTGTCAGCAGGTCACAGTAGGCATGGGAGAAGTGGAGGAAGCCATACCTCTGCTTCTTCAGGGGATGCCTTGGGACCCAGCACTGTCAACAGCCAGTTGATAGGGGAACAGGATGGGAAGCTGGGAAATGTCAAGTTATCATATTCATATAAGAAGCAGGTAGGGGGGAAAAGCCCAGAAGCCATGGAGCTTTCCCTTTCTCTGCCCATATTTATCTGAATTTCACCAGCATCTGTGCCTTGGCCAGATAATCAGCCAGTAGGTACTTACAATTGAGGAGCTGTGACTTACTGGTTGTCAGAAAGATTCCCATATATTGGGAATATATTGAGTCCCTATTGTAGGAAAAGTTTGTAGGAAAAGTTGAAGAGAGAGCTTGGAAGTGGGTTGGTCTCCCACCAGAGATTATAATAGGTGAGATTTGCTTTCCTTTGGCTTTTTTTTTTTTTTTTTTTTTTTTTTTTTTTTTTTTTTTTTTTTTTTTTTTTTTTTTTTTTTTTTTTTGGACTATTTTGTGGAAGAACTTAAAGGCTACTGAAAATTAATCTGCTGACTAGATACATGGAAGAGATGGGAGTGAAGGAAGACTTTCTGAACATGTCAGAATCAACCCAAAAACCTGGTGGGAGGATGTTGGGTAAATAGCGAATTGTGAGAAATAATAAAAGTGTCAGCCTTTCTGCTCATCTCTAACATTGCAGATCTTTCAGATGTAGGCAGGCTCTCCTCCACAGAGAGGAGGCAGAGGGTGGAGCTCGGCGCCTGTATAAATTATATGTGTCCTTCAGGTTATTTCAGCAGCAGCAGCAGCACAACAAGCTGCCAGCGTGTTTGTCAGCTGACAGATCTGGTAGCCAAATTGGGGTTTCGGTCGCTGCCGCCATCTTCCGTGCCATGGGGAGCCCACCAGCCAAGGTAAGGGAGCGGCAGCCCCGCGCTTCGCTGTGGCCTGGCACCTTGCTCTTGGGCCTCTCTGCTCCAGCTCTCCCGAGCAAGCTCCCTCCTCCGTGCATCTGCTGGGATGCAGAGGCTGCTGTGGTGTGGCAGGGGCATCCTGAGCTTTGCAGACTCACCGCTCTCCTACCTCAGAGTAACAAATGTGTAAGCGAGCTTCAGTGAGCGCACAGAGAAAATGGGGCGCTCTGCTTTTATCGTGTGGTGTACGTGCCAGAGTGAAGTCCGTGAAGGAAGAGGAGGCTGGTCTTGAAGACTTTACCTCCCATAAAATGAGAGTGATTTAGCCCTCCTGCATGCTTTCCTCTGGGTAGCACATGTTCCGTGCTTTCCCCAGCTGAAATAAGCCAACAGCTTTATCTAGCAACAAACCATAATCTATATTACTTTAGCTGCAGGGGAGATATCTAACGAGTTGTTTGGCTTGTGAGATCTAGCTATTTTTAAGGTAATGTTTACAGCGTTTGCAATTCTACTGGAAGTATTTCATGTCTGGACTTGAGTTTTCTAATAGTACGTTCCATTCTGAGATTTTAACTGGTGGCTTTTAGTATAAATCAACAGAACTATTAGCTGAAAATTCTTTTGTCATGTAGATCTTAAAAAATAATGGACATATTGTCTGAATGCAAGGCATGACTTATTTACAGATAATCATTCTTTATACATCAAACCCTTCGTCAAATTTTGCAACAAATAAAAGAAATAATATGGGCATTCTTGGGCTTAGATATAGTGAGAAACCGTGTTACATGCTACAGCCTGTATATATCATTAATTGTGTCATGGTAATACTTGCAGGCAAAGTTAAAGATTAGAAAAGTATCAGTAGCTTGAAGGGATGGCTCAAGGGATAGATTAAAAATATTCAGATATTCAGACAAAGAAAATAAATTTTAGTTGTCATGCACTTTCTGGATAAAATTTGTATCTGGTCCATCTACCAGTTTGATCCAGACATATCTCTCTATTGTAGATATGAATATTATCTATCGGTTCTAAAGATCAATGTTGTATCTAATAAGACAGTTCTGGAGCTGATAGATGGGTAAATAGCTCAGGTATAATTTTATCTAGATGGTTTCAATGACAAAGTTCTTGCATTTCATCCCAATGCTGCAACTGCTGTTCTGTGAGTATAGACAGACTCCTGGTTAACAGGCACCACTGCCAAAAGGTTTGGCTCCAAGCATAGTTTCAGGTCAGGAAAGTTCTGTTCCCAAGCAAAGAGATCAATTCACTACTGCAGGTAGCTCTGCTGTTGTGTCGGGCAAGCCCCTGTTTCAGTATGTATAAGTTGGTAAATAGATAGGGAAATAAGACCAGAGTGGTTTTGTGCTGTTTTTTTCTTTTACATTAAAAACCCCACATGTTTAGAAATGTATGGATACTTCACACTATCTAGGAAGACCTCCTAATCTCCCAGTTCGTTTTTTGCACTTTCAGAAAGCTACCAAATTGTCACAGAAGTGATTATCAGTATTAGGTTACAACTTCTCATATTCATAACAAGGTCTTTTCTTCTGCTCAGACAAGAGTAATCCCTCTTTAGAAGTTTTATTTTGTGGACTATGGAATAATTTTCATCTGGTAAAATACTCAGAAATTTTGTCAATACGAAGCCCCGAGGGACCCACTCATATGTGTAAAGAGGTGACTGATATATATGAACAGAGGTACATCCCAAATCCACAATGATTCTTGAAGTAATCCATCAGTGATTACATGAAATGACAGCACATGTTTGTAAGGTGAATTAGATTTCCTCACTAACTGTTCTACTTCCAAAGATAACATTTGGGACAATTGTGGTTACCAAGCAAAATGTGACTCTCATACTTTTCTATATTTCTTCAGTCAGTAACTTTTTCCACTAGAACTTTTCATTCCTTTAATTTTAATGAAAATAGGCAGCTGGTTGGAAAGACAAATTTCCATCAGTGTTCTCACTGGTGGAAGGGCCCATATTATATGTTAGAGGATCTATGTGGAAGAGAGTGCTTTAGAACCAGGATGGTAATGAAGCTTTCTTATAGTTTATACATTTATAGATTTAATCTCAATTTGGTAAATTGCCAAATTGTAGTTGGACCAAACCCTCAGTATCTAACATAAAATAATGGTAAGAATATGCCAAATAATTGCATTTGGTGTGAGATCTTGGCAAGATATTGTACAGCCTCTAGTACACCGCTGGAGAAAGAAGTAATCCATGAAAGAAAGTAATTATTCATGTCTGAAACATAGGTATAAAGCTGAGTGACAAATCCTACAGCTATTTTCAAAATGTCAGAAGACAGCAAAATCCTCATCTAAAGCTTAATATAATTTGACATTATCCCATGGTGATAACTCTGCTCCGAGAGCTGCCTAAGGTTGGTGCAGGGAGAGTGAAACACTGACATTCCAATCAGCCTTCCAACATGCACAAACCAAGGACATATTAAAAAAAAAAAAAAAAGAAGAAGAGAACAGGTAGTTATGAGATGAGGTTCTCAGACTGCAGAAACTTCCCTAAAATACTGACTTTCTAGTGAAAGTAGCCATGAGATCTTCTAGTAGCAGCATGGAGGGGCAATAAGGACTGAAATCAAACATGAGCTCTTGGTAGGTTTTTCGTCTTTTACTACCATCCACAGACTGTTTTGGTGGGCTCCTCAATATTTATGAGCTTCGAGAAGATTTCATATGCTCAAAGTTGTCTTTTTGGAATGAAAGCTTAAGTGACTACATGCCTGTAAACAAGAGATTTATGTGTCCTTCCAAAGCTGATCAGCATTCCTATGGAGGGAAGTCAGTGACCGTGAATTATTCCAACCGATAAGATGGTGGCAACAGATGGGAATTTTCAGTCTGTTAAGGTTTGATACGGCTGTGGCAATTCTGACATGCTACTTTTATCTCCTGATTACTGACTCTTCTGTATTTTAAACAGAAATTATTCTCTCAAAGCTTGGTTTGAGAGTACAGAAATATAGTTTAATGCTAAATACTGTCAAGTGAAAATAAGTTTGTTGGTTTCTTTTTTTCTCCCCCACGTTTTAGCCTTGCCTTTGTTACTCTGGAGATGCTACTATTTATTGGCCTGGAGTGTTTGCTTAGGATGCAGCAATACACAGGTAGCTGAATCCTCCACTCTGTTGTTGGCCTCGCTGTCACACTAGTAGTTTCCCAGCAAAAATAGAATGATGTGCTTCTGGGAAAGCTGCCTTTGACTCTGGATGTTTACAGAGATGTTTGTTACTCTCTGCATGCCTGTAACAAGAAACCATGTTTCTCCCAAGGAAGTGAACTAAAACCAGCAAGACCCACACAGCTGCAAGTCTGTCAAGGGCTGTCTGGATAAGGGTCTGAGTTCATCAAGTTGCATTAATTATGAAGGTTCACGTTGCTTTTCATGTTATACAAATAGCAAATGGTACCTCTAACTGTAATTATTTTTTGTAGAAGGGTGTTCTGGAGTACCAGCACTTTAAGGCAAAGATGTTATTTTAGACCATCCAAATCAGACCCTAGGAGTCTGCTCTGGACTATTGTTGAAGAAAATTAGCTCTGCCTTTATCTGATGAAAAAAGGAATTCGCCCACTACTGAATGGTTATCACAGGTTGGAGTAATGGCAATCTTGGAGAGGGATGATTTCTGGCTTCCTTGTGGGATTTACAGAGCCCTCAGGGTTTATTATGGCCACACTTTCCCATCTGAATCTGTTTGCCTTTTATCCTGCAACAACACAAGGACTAAGCTGCATCGAATCAGGAGGAGTGAAAAGTCATCTTTGATGATGTTTCCATCATTTGGCAAATGTTGACATGTTTAAGGAAAGTGATTGCTGTTGGAAGGGGAAGGGAGGAGGAGTGAGGGTCTCTGGCTGTAGTGGCAGAAGATGAAAACATAACATCTGTCACGTCTGAGAGTAATGTAAGAAGATGACCTGCATATGCACCATTTTTATAAGCAGTTAGAAAATTTTCATCACAAGAAGTTTCAAAGCAAATTTTATGCCAACATCTGTTTCTGCAGTGAAGGCAGATTCTGTGAATGGTTTGGGCTTCTCTTGAGCAAGGGAGAAGTTGATTACAAAATGACAAAGAATTAACATATTAATTAAAACTAGTCACCTCTGTAATTGTCTGCATAATCCAATAATTCACGTAAATGAAAACCACTAGGAATGCTTTGTGAGTGTTCCAGCTGGTAGTTCTATGATAAATAACTATTTGCACAGGAAAATTAAAGTCAAATTCATTCAGCAGGCAACTGGAATAAAATGGAAGTGTCCCAATTGGAACTTGTAATGTCTACAGTGCATTAAACTAAGTGAGTTTTAAATATGTCCGTTTTAAATTTGGAGGAAGACATACTAGAAAGAGTTCTTGTCACACAAGAACAAATTTGCTTTGCATTTTTATACAAGCCAAGAGAAAGACTAATGCAATTTTATAGGTTTAACAAGGGTTTCTCTGATCAGGGCAACTCTTAAATATTAATATGAATTTTAAGAGTATGTAACTTTTAAGTGACATAATAAAATTTAATATTAAGCCTTTATTTGAATGAGCTCATTCACAGTTCGGATGATATCCATCCTATGTAACGTAATTTACCTTTTTACATGCCTGAATGAAACCGAATGCAGGCTATTCTCATCTCTAATAAACATGTCCAATAGTCTCCACCTCATTTTAAAAGAATTTCAGATTAACTGTAGTTAATCTGAAATTTCAGATCAACTGTAGTTGACTCTTTCTGTACAGAGGTTCCTCCTTCTCCAGCAGTTTGTATCTACAGGGTTAATAATTTCCTTACCAGGAAAATTAGTCATGATGCTAACTTTCAAAATAAAATTGTCAAATTGTTTAGTGACAGTGTAATGACGTTCCCTGTTTAGGCAAATAGAGATATTTCAGTTGGTAGTTCAATCTTTAAGTTTTAATTTATTAGTGGTAGTGGGGCTGTAGTAATGGCATATTATTATTACTTAGTGTTGCTGACAAGCCATGCTAGCATGGCATGCAAAAAACCCCAAACAAACAAACAAAGAAGAGAAAATTAAAAGGAAATTTAAATGTATCAATTTGAAAAAAAGCTTTGAGTGTTTTCCCTGCTTCTGTTATTACGATTGTTACATTTATATATGTGTTCATTCATGCTTATCGGAACATCTTTTGAAAATGGCAAGTATTTTCTGAATAACTCAGCCTGGAAAGCTTAACTGTTAAGAGTTAGGAACAAGTAACTTGAAATAGTGTTAAAATGATAGCCTGCCTGTGATAGAAATAAATCTCATGTCTGGAAGGGAAGTGCTTCCATTCCAATTAGGTATTTTCAGGATACATAGTGATATGCAAGTCTGTGATATCATACCTGCAAAGCAGAGCAGTTTTTATTTTGTCTGAAGGGTCTCTGTTGGGCCTGTGGTCTGTTTTCTCAAAGTCAGCAGGGCCATTTGGTGAGCTTGCCCTACCTACAAGCATCAGAGAAGTTTAGTCTCAGTTCAGATACAAAGTCAGAAGTTTATAGTACCATGTCCTGGCCTAGGTAAGTCAGCTGTGCCATGACCTGAGCAGGCAGCTGCAATTCCTAATATCCCCTTCCAAAGGCCCCATTCTGACCTACGGGTGGCACAGGACCCTTGGCGTGTGTTGGCAGTACAACCATCACTGTGGCCATACATGCATCAGGTTGCCCATAAACGAGTGCCTCTGGGGTGACTAAGAAAGCTTCCCATACCATTGTCTGAGCCGTGTTTTCTCTCTCTGTCTTCATTTACTCGAGCTCCTTAGCAAACAGCCCAGTGTGCCGTCGTGTTTTCATCCTAGCGTGGTGTACTTCCCCTTGAGCGTGGTCACCTCACTTCAAACAGACATGGGCAAACTGTCCCCTGTACTGTTCAAAAATAACGTCTTGTTTTTGTATTCTGTGCTCATCCAATGATTGCATTTGTTTTCTCTGCAGATGAAGTTTTGCCCCATCCACATGCTTTCTGTAAGAATCATACAAGCTAAGAACATCAAGTCAAGAGACCTGTGTGAGTTGTGGTTTGATTGTGTTTTTAGTCACCTCCAGAGTTTACACAGTGAGCAATATTCTTAAGTTCTGAAGGGATGCAAGCAACATACGTAAAACACAGCAGTAGAAATACTAATGCCAGGGCTATAATTAAATCAAATGTCTCAGGTATCATTAGATTGGAGTACATCTCTAGTGGCATTTCAGGGAACTGGTGAAAACCAAGACACCCAGATTAATTTTCTGGGCCAAGAAAGGAAGGTAGACTTCATTAGGACACTGCAATCTATGCGTCTGCTTGGGCATGAATTTTGACATGCAGGCTGTTAATTTAGGGACCTTTTATTGAAATGCACCAATTATACATAATAATAGAAGGTAAATTAGAGAATTTCAAGCCTTCTGAAATACCTTATCTTTCAGGGCATTTGCTCAGATGACCAGTCACAATAAATTATATTGATATTTTTGGTTAAGGAGGACTGCTGGAGATCCAGTTCTAAGCCCATGCTGAACATACAGGCACAACAGACTTTTCTGTGTGGTTTTGTGTTCCTTTAACTCATTATCTCTCCTTCACAGCCTCCTATGTCTCCTTCTCCAGGTGTGCTGTGGACCAGCCATTCAGCTGCCATTTTTGCAGATGTCTCCCATGAGTTCCACAGTTAGGACAGAGGCATTGAGCTGCCTTTTGTCAGTTTTGAAACTTCTGGCCTGTGTGTTCCTCTAGCGAAAAATGACTCACTCAGCAAAAAAAGCATCACTTTGCAATGATTTACTCGAGTTACAGCTGATACCATCCATGCAGGGCTGAGCCTGGATGTGAGGGAGACCATAGGGAGTGATTCCCCTGTTGGTTGGTTAACTGCCTGCCAAAGGCTTCCTGCGGTCCAGTGGCAAATGCCACGTAGCACCATCCAGAGGTGGACGTTAGAAAGGTGTTAGTGTGCCAAGGCCTGTATTTCTGAGTTTCAATGATCTCTTCTATCTACTCTATTGAAGGGACAGTTCCACTTTCGTGCCAAAACCTTGCGGGGCAATGTTATTCACTGCTTGATACCAGTCTGAAGTATTTAGGCATCTCGGGCTGCAGTAGAAATCTTCCGTCAAGTCCCGACTCCAGCTCTGAAAGTCATCACCTTGGAGATTTCCTTTCACACCGTTGTCAAGCTTCACAAAGTAAATGCACTTCCCCACCCTGGCTCTCCCCCAAGGATGGCTGCTCGAGGCACTGACCACACTAACCATAAGGAATAGATACGGGATGGAAGTGAAATGAAGATTTCCGACTTGCTTGTGCCCTCCAGTTCTTGGGCCCACGCGGGCCTTGAGCTGCAGCAGATCATCTTGCCTAGTGCCTAACACCTCTAGACAGCCATCATGTCCCCTCCGCATGCTTGTGTGACTCAGCTGAGCGAGCCAGACTCTGATCTTTGCTGTAATATGCATCCTCCTTTCCCATAATCATCCTAACAGCCCTTTGTGGAATCAGCTGTAGTTTCAGTTTAACTTTTTAACATCATTGACCGGAATTGTAAGGACTATGCCTGAGGAATGGTCAGTGAGCACAGTCCACTTTCCTCTTTCTCTTCACATGGCAAACATGTTTCTTAGTGTACTTTGTGTGTGCATGTGTACATTTGCAGTTTGTAGTTACTCAGGAATTAGGTGGTTTTCCTTGGTTGTTTCCAAATGGTGATTGCTTTACTAATTAAAAAAAAAAAAAGTAGTAATATTTATTAGTCTCCAGGATTATGGCCTAGCCCTACTGTTCATCTATAACATTGACATCAGCTTTTTAATTTTTCTCTGCTGCAGTGACTGCATCAGACTGCTATGTATGCTTGTGGCTGCCATCTGCTTCACCTGGAAAGTTTCGGACCAAAACCATCCAGAATTCTGACAACCCTGTCTGGAACGAGACTTTCTACTTTAGGATACAGAGAGAAGTTGAGGTAGTAAAAGAATGGAATTGTCACCAATTTGAATAGCTGGGAGCTCTCAGTTGACACCATGTTGATCAACTGGGCTAAATAACTTAAGAAAATGCTTGCTTAACAGACTGGTTTGCACAGAACAGTAGACATGAGAAGTAGTGTTTTTCTCAGCTATTTACAGATGTTGATGATGTATCTAGGCTAGTCCAGACTCCCTTTGTTGTCTCTCGAGTGAAACAAGCACTGCTGTAGCATACTTCTTTGCTATTTTGGCATGGCTACCTTCAAAAGAGCTTTCCCTCCTCTGGTTCTGAGGGAAGAGTAGAGAAGTTGCTGTGGTGTAGACAACAAATTTAATCCTTCCCTAAATTGTGGAATTTGGAGAACTTTGGGAATGAAGAAACTGTGTTCTTCGGGTGGGTTATCAGTGGGGTGCAGAGCACTGGCATCTTTTCTTTCTCGGAGAGAGGGAACATCTGTTATAGGTAGTTGTTTTCCATTTCACAAGTTTCCCAAGATTGGGTGTAATGTTCTACATTAGCAGACTCCTGAAGGAAACAACATGCTTCTTTATTCTTACTGCTCTGCTAGTGAAACCGTTGCAAAAATCTGTAATTTTTTTTTGTTTCTGCCTAACAGAAGCTCAGTAAGTGTTCTTATTTATTTTTTTTACTACCAGAACATTTTAGAATTGGCAGTGTGTGATGAAGATCCACTCACCAAAGATGACATGCAGTTCACAGTTCTTTTTAACGTTGCTAGAATCAGACCTGGGGAGACAATCCGGGAGACATTTGCTCTGAGATCAGAGGTAAGGGCTGAAAACACAGCGAGAGATCAACAAGACCTCATTGCCCACACTGTCTTCCATGTTGAGTAGGGTTTGGTTCTTCATGAACAGGTAGCCTTATATATCATTATCAATACCTCATCAAAACAGATATAATTATGCTGCATTTTTGTGACTTCATGAATCTCTTTCTACAAATTCAGAAAATGAAGCAGCTTCCCTCTCATGCTCTCTGAGGGCAAAATATTTTAACAGGAAGCATCTGTAAATAATAATTTTTACCTTTTAGAATCCAAATAAATACTTCCTTACCTTTTGGCTTTATGGTTCTTCATGAACAGGTAGCCTTATATATCATTATCAATACCTCATCAAAACAGATATAATTATGCTGCATTTTTGTGACTTCATGAATCTCTTTCTACAAATTCAGAAAATGAAGCAGCTTCCCTCTCATGCTCTCTGAGGGCAAAATATTTTAACAGGAAGCATCTGTAAATAATAATTTTTACCTTTTAGAATCCAAATAAATACTTCCTTACCTTTTGGCTTTATTCCACTTTTGCTATGCTTAGGGGAAATTTCCTCTTACATGACAACCTATTTATTAAAAACATGAAAACAATTCACTCCTCACTTGAATGAAATGATTCTTTCAGGCTTTTTTCCCTGTTGGTGTTCATGCTGGGTTTCCTTCTAGTTGGTTCAGATTTCTCTAGCCCATAGTAAAGGAACGTCTGTCCTGCTAACATCTTTGGTATTTTATTAAGGAGCCCATGAAAGAGAGTTGCCCAGTAAACAAAGCTGGGATAGGTCTGTGACAACTCCTGAGCGGTTGGTGAGGTGTTGCTACACACTCATTACAGGGAGGAGACAGTCCATAAAAGCAGCTATTTCCCACATGCTGAAAGCTCTTAACAGGGATTTTCCTGCTGGCTGGTGCTGTGCACTTCTCAGCCAGTGGGTGAGTCACTGGGAAATACAATGATTCAACAACCACTTCAGTCACTTGTCTAATTCCTCTCTTCTGGATTCAGTTCAAATGTGATTTAAATGTTTTTTTGTGTGGAAATGTCTCTGGCTTTAGTGACATTTGTTGCTGGGCTTTGATGCCTTTCCCCCATGCACATTATCTTGCAGAGAGCCATTATATTTCCTTTTCAATCAAGCTCTCCCTCTCTGATTGTATCTTTGGAAATATGTATAATTCTACATATCACACAATGGGAGATTATTAATCTTGTGCCTTTCACAAGTCTGTGGTTTCTGTTGCATTTTCAGCTTTGGAAAGACACAGCAACAAACTTTTATTGGTATCATTAGCAGAAGAGATATCAGGCCTTGAAGTGCTTTTTAGGTGTGTCTGTGCTGCCAAATTCTTGCAGCCTTCAATAATCTAGATTTATTTTACCCTTTTCCTTTTCCTTTTAGACAGAGAGGTGCTCCAAAAAATGGGAAAGTTTGGAAGTGGAATTCTGGATGGAAAGAGTGTGAGTAAAATTCCAAAGCTAAAAGGTATAGATCTGCCAGGGAGTAACGATACCTCAGAGGATGAGAAACTTCTTCTAGCTCGTTGTCCCAGCAGTGAACCTGAATTACGGTTTCAAACTTTTTTTAATTAACCTTAATTTCTCTAGCTAATTCCACCTTTCAGTATATTTCATACAAATCTTAAACTTCTGTTGAACATGTATATCTAGATCCTGGAAATGTAATAAAATTGTCACAATGTGATAACTTTTACACAAGTTGCATGTGAAACTTAATGTGAGTGCTCTTCAAATTGTCGGTATTAATTGAACAATGCCTAGAACATTGTGGAATTTCTCAGAGACCATAAAATTTGTCATGTATTATTATAACAATGTATACATGGAGTTATGTAGATAGTGCTAGAAGTCACCCATTCAGCAATAGCTTAGTTAAACTGAAAAAACATGCAATCAACAAATAATGAAAATAAGACCATCCCCCTCAAAGTGGTAATCAGCATTGTCTGGAGGAGAACAAGTCCCATAAGATAAACTCTGTCTTTTAAATCCCATCACAGGCTTGGTTGAAGAAAACCCCCTAAACTACACATTCTGGAATATTTGAGTTTAGCATTAGCCAAAAAAAAAAAAAAAAGGTAGTCCAGTGAAAACTGGTTAACTGCATGATCAGGAGAAGGACCTGTAAATAAGACTTCTTATTCTTAAACATGATGAAACTGCAGAAAAAAATCACTTGTATTCTTGGTTAATTTCTCCCACAGTGAAACTCAAGAAAATGTATTTAATTTGCCTGTAAGGTATCATGTATGATGATGGTAATCATCTCCTGCAAATGTGGAAGCAGTCACAGTCAGATATGTAAAAGGTCAGAAGGAGAAGCAGTGCTTGGGAAGTGGATTCAGACTAGAAATAAGAGGAACATCTTTCACCATTCAAGTTATAAGGCATTTGGGCAATGCCAATCCTTGGAAATCAAAGCTAGTTATTTAAATACATTTCACAGCTGAAGCAGAAGTTTTAAGCCTGGAAATGATGTTTAGTAAATACCCTGGACATACAAAGGTTATGTACTACATAATTTCAATGGCCCTTTCAGGTATATGAAAGCATTTATGAATGTTTGTAACATAGGGGTGTTGGAATATTTGCCTTAGTGAAAGATCCTCTTAGTAGACTCTATGGATTACTCATATTATTAAATAACCACATCCATTCAGTGAGAGACCAAGGTCTTACAAGGTAAAATATCTGGGACAAAGATTTTTTATTGCTTACCTCTGTGTTTTGCAGTCATACATATAGCACAGTGGGAGCTAATTCTTATTTGCCATTCATTTGTGATCAGCCATAAATTATAATATGAACTAGTCAGAAATGTCTTTCCTTATAAATGTTTGCAGAACACATTAATAGTAGTCTTTGCTTTCCCCAAGTCATGTGGTCATTTGTTAATAGCAGGACATGATTCCACATATACCAATGTGCCTTTGTTCTGCTGTAACTTAGCACATAGTTTTAAGCATTAGTATTTTTATGGGCTTTCCTGTCTTTCTTTTTGTTTGGCTGCTGTATTTTGATTCACATGCTTAGCAGGGGATCATGTATTTTGCCTTTTAGAAAACAAATTGTGATAACTTACCTATTTAATTTTAAATGGGAAAGGTCATATAACTGCTACTTAAAAAACTAAACAAAACACACCAAAATCCAGCTATTAACACAGCTTTTTTTTGGTTTGTTATTTGTTTCTGTCTTTTCAGTCCAGGCCCTCCAGAACGTCTCATTACCAATGATGTCCTAGTGGTAAGGTTCACATGAGAATTTATCTTGAAGTGATATCTGCTTCATTTTGATCTTTTCCTCTCCTCTACCCCCCGTTTTACAGAGAGAACACAACCTACCATGATAGATAAGAGCATGGTGTGCATTTTAAAGTCAGAGATATGGGACAGTGCCCTTTTGTTACAGTTCAACTGTTGCCCTCTCCATACAAAAACAGAAGCTGTGTTTCTCAGCTATTACAGATGTCAATATATTTTCAAGCTGTGGTTTGTTACTCTTGCAGAACCCCATATTTATTGGTGTTCAAAGTGAAAACTGATTGCGTTTCTTGTAACACAGCATGGCACTTGGCAGGAAAAACAAAGGTTATAAAAGGCCTGTAGAAGACAACAGTAGGTATTCAGGGTGCTTATGACTGGAAGGGTATCTAATGTAACAGCTTTTTGGGAAATGAGTTTTTTAATAAAGAGTTATTTTAGTTGTTGAAACACAGAGCCCTGTTTTGGTGTTAGTCAGCGTGTGGTCCATTACCTGTGTCCTCAGGCTGGCCCAGCAGCTAAGGAGTACCAAGTACTTCATGCCAACTCCTGCAAGCCTGTGGATGGCTCCCTGATGCTAGCCCTTGATACCCCTAAGGCAAAGTAACACATATTCTATTCTTTCCCCCTCATTTTCTGTGTGAGGCATAAGAGTTGCAATGATTGGCATGCATTGTTCCTGAAATTACTTGGAAAACTGTCCTGGCGTGAGGTGAACTGGAGTGATTCAGGTGGAGGGCAGGGTGGAATAAATCCACGATTTCCCCACATCAGGGCCAGTAAGAAGATGCTTTGTAGACTAATCACTGCCAAAATACTCAGAAACTCATCATCAGGTATTTCCCCCCACCCTTCTTAAATAATTATTAGATATATGTGTTTGGGCACCAGTGTATTGTGCAGAGTTTCCTGATTTTGGGATCATCTGAATGTGTTAACAGTCTCTGACAATGCACCACTGTATTGATACTCTGAAGCAGTGCAACTTGAGCTACTGTCCTGGAGTAATGAGCTCTGAATTTTCTCTTGGATTGCTCCCAGCACTGAGACCAGTTCAGTTGGCTCTGTATTATGGGTGGTGGTTGTCTGCATGATGTTTCCTCATTTGCAGCAGATGTGTTCTTTGCTTCCTCCACCATTTTCCATTCCTGCCTTTTACAGTCCCGCGAGGTTTGCTGCTTGGAAGTGCACGTGGACATTAATGAAAGCAGGAAGTACTTGAAAGGTATGGCAATTTCTCTGTGAACTGAGGACACAACCAAACCAACCCTACTATAGTCATTCAGACCCAGATGGAGGCATTTTAGAGTACAGAGATAACTAAGAATGTTCTAAATTATATATAGATAGTGATATGTGATCTAAACAATAAGATGCAGTGCATTGCTCTGAACT
This sequence comes from Nicator chloris, assembly GCA_013400495.1. Taxonomy (NCBI): domain Eukaryota; kingdom Metazoa; phylum Chordata; class Aves; order Passeriformes; family Pycnonotidae; genus Nicator; species Nicator chloris. The sequence continues at coordinate 51,109 of WAAE01000050.1, forward strand.
GCCCTGAACTGATCTCTGTGTCTTTTCCTTGGAGCTATCAAGTTTGGACACAACAGACTTTGCTGGTGGAAGTAAGAGAGAGTGCTGGTTCTGGGAGCACTCCAAGCTGTGGGGGTGAAGGCAGGAGTACCTGTGCTGTAGGAGACTTGCTGGTGGGGTGGCTTACAGAGGAGCTGCCACAGAAAATTACTCCGGCAGAAAGTTTGCTGGCTTTTTTAGCTCTTTTGCCTGAAGAGCAGTATTGTTCTCTAAACAAACCTGTTTTTACTAGAGGGTAAAAATCTTGTGCTTACGGTGCCTGCGTCTCATGAGAGAACACAGAAGACAACAGAGGACACTGATACTTTCTACTTCCACTGCGTGAAGGCTTGGGAGCCAGTTCTAAAAATCAGGCTGCAGGTAACAGGCTCTACACAGTGCTACTCTTCATACTGCTGGCTTAGTCCCAGTGTGATCAAAACAGCAAAGAACTGCATTGTTCCTGTTCTGTGAATGCAACCCATGCTTTCTGGTTTTTTATAGAAAGTTTCTGATAAGGAAGATGACAACAGCAATTTAAGTGACACCTTAAAGGTACCACTGAAATTTCTCCCTGTTGGACATAAAGTGAGAGTAACCCTTCCCATAAGACACGTAAGTGTTTCATAATTTATATCTGGAAAGAAGAGTAGAATAACCCTCACTGTTAACCGCATTAATAGTAAAAACAAACAAACAAACCAACAACCAAAAAGTATGCAGGGTGGCAGTGGTGGGACTTTTCAGGAGGCACTGAAAATCTGGATTCAAAACTTCTCTTTTTCCCGCCCTTCATGTTCCTGCTTTCATCTCTTTGTTTACAGAATGTGCCACTACAGTTGTACCTCCAACTAAATGATTGGTAAGAGCACTGGTTTGTTTTTTTTCTCTAAAGGTTTTATTGCTCTTTGAACTGTGAAATC
>WAAE01000051.1:0-36146 GCA_013400495.1 Nicator chloris
TATTAAAGGCCACAATAATTTTGTATATCTAAGACATGACCAGGAGGAAAGACTTCACAAAGATTCTCTTTACTAACTGCTAGAAAAGAAGGCATTGAGTAGTCCTTGAATGTCCCCTTATTTCATCAGAACTACAACAACAAATGACACTGGTACAATAACATTTTTTTGAATGTTCCAGGACATACATTTGATGCTAAAGGCCAGTTTGTGGTTTTGTATACTTCAGCAGGCCAAGGACAGACACAGGTCTTAAGGGACGCATTAGAAGTTGTTTTGTTTAATTCTGTTGTAGTGAATTAAAAGTCTTGCTTTGACAGGAGGTATTTTTATGCCTCAGCATCTACTGTTCAAGGTTTTCCCAGAATATTCAACAATATTTGAAGCTTACAATAGTTTACTTCAATGGAGTTCCTTTAGTCATATGGTCTAAACATAATCAAGGTGAAAACAGATGCAGATTTATAGGGTTTTGAGTTTTTCTGTATAATAAAAAATAAAAAGAAAAAGGAAAGGAACAAGCCAGCATTCAAGAACAACTACTTTCTTTGCAATGACAATTTAGATAAAATAATATAATGAACAGGTTTCTAATCTAGGTGTATCTTTCAAAGCTGATAGCTTCAGCAATCAATACTAACTGCTGTTTCTATTGCAGGCCAAAACTACAGAAATGGAGTTTGTACAGAAAGAACTAGGTTAAGGTTAAGAAGGTTAAGAATTGAATTTGATAATACAGGCTGAGAGGATTTTTGAACTGTTTTTTCAGTAGAGCTTTCCCGAGGAATATAATGCTTTTAATTGTCCATTAAAGACACCAAGACAGTATTCATTCCAAGACAAACTATAAAAATGTACCAGTGTACACTGACTTTCTTTCAGTGAACCACAAGGAACCAGTCTAATTTTAACCTAGAAATTTACCTCAGCCTACAGTGAAGGAGTATGTCTTGAACCACATCAGCTGAGAGCTCAAACTGCTAGGGTTGCACTAGCATGCACAAGGAAGTGCAGAAATAATTCAGCTAGTAGGAGATGAAGGCAAGCCAAGAGTAGTGCTCTTTCATTTGAAGTGCTGCTGACTATTGAAGGAACTGAAGCAATGATGGTGACTTCTATTGGTCTTCAAGGACCATTAAAAGGTCATCTAGACTTGTAGCAGGTGCCCAGCTGAACAGGTGCCAGGTGTACAGTGCCAGAAACTGCAGGAATTCTTCTGGAGAACATTTTCTTCTTGAACTCCTCACATCAACAAATTGAAGAAGTACGCATTGGAGTTTTTAATTGTTTACTCTAGATTTCATGAATCATGGTGTTTCTACATACTTGCTACTGAAAAGCATATCCTGTTGATGCACCTGCATACCCACAAACACAGATGATCCAAAAAATCTGAATGATTTGCAGAAAGGACTCTTGCAGTAATTACATATTTACCCTAAAATCTTATTATCTGAAAAGTCAAAACTTAAATGGATGGAAGAGATCAGTTTAGAACAAATGGAATAAACGAGAGTTAGGCAAAAACTCCACAATGAGGGAAGTACTGTGATTATATTGTCTATAATCCTTCTCAATAATTTCAGCTGTTTAGTTTTCAAGTTATTTTGATGTATTTCAGTTTTAGAAATGGTCTGTGAAAAATTGTCCTGACTGCTACTTTTGTTTCTCCAGGAGATTGAGAAAGATTGATGATTGAGATCAGGTACTTTCCAAGTACTGTTGGAGAAGAGAAGATTAATCTTGACATTTCTATGTAATATTTAAAGCTGAAAAGAAGTTGTTGTTAGAGGTGCCACAAAACACAGGATTTTTTTGTCCATTTTCTTAAAATCCCATGTGTTGCTGTTGTTTTTCACGTGGAAATTACAGCTTTGTTGCCAACCAAGTTTAAGATGTAACCCACAGTTTGGAAGTACAAAACTGCTTCTGGACCCCTTACCTCTTCAGCCTTTAAGTGCCAAGCAATGCCAGATGGCCATGCAATACAGACAGAGTGAAAAGCCATGGTGAAATACAGATACCTAGGGAAAACATTCCAAACAATGGGGCTGTCTGCTGGACTGTGGCTTCTGTTCACAGGAGATTGCCTCTAAATTTTCTCAGTGACAGCAGATCTTAACACTTACATTGCTTACATATCTTCTAGCTTCAGAAGCCCTCTGTATAACAAACAAGAACACATTTGTAGTGTAAATTTACAAGTAATGTAGATTTTCATAAATGGAAAGCATCTGAAAGCAAGCAAACTAGCAATGATGTTTGCAAGCCAAGATTTTATTATCACCATAAATATTATCACATCTAAATTCATGTGTTATTGCTGTAAGCATTGCTGTGCTAGGCGGTACTTTTTAAAATCCACTTTAATTTTGCCATCAGAAAGCCATACTTTCTCTGGCTGGTTGGAATCAAAGTTAGCCCTTCCTGTTTTGAAAAAATTCAGTAGTTGAATTATCCACAAATAAGCACAACACACACCTACCAGAATTTGAAATTAAGACATTTTTTAACTAATTTTCTAAATACACAAGAATTTCCTAAGAGTAGGATTATTAATGTAATTAACATTGCTGCTGTGCTGTGCTGTGCTGTCTGTCCGGCCGAGTGGATAGACGTGACAGAAAGTGTCCTGCGGAGGACAAGGCACTGAGATCTGGGGGTTGGGGAAGTGGATTGCTCAGTAGGAGACCGAGGAGGACTCCGCAGGGAGACAAGAGTGAGGCTGAGGGCCAAGCGTTGGTGTCTGGAGGCTGCCCTCATAGCAACAGGTTGGTTGTTCAGTGGGAAAAGATTGTAAGAAAGCAAATTTGGGGGCTAAGGAAGCTACTGAGGAAAGAGTTAGCATGACAAGGCACCAAGAGCTGGAGATGCTAAAGTCTATCCCACAAAGATGCAACATGTAATTTCTCTGAAAAAATAATGAGAATGAAAAGGGTAAGAGATCTCAAGACTCGTATCCATATGGTGCACTGAAATATGCACAGAAATAGAGTGTAGTTGTATGCAGAAAAAGTGGAAGTGCATGAAAGCAAAATGGGGTAGTATTAGCTAAAGGAAAAACAAGTCATTTCCCAAGTGCCTTAATCACTATGGTATATAAAGAAGAAGGTAAGAGTAATGGTTTCATTAATAGCCCAAGCTTCTTTGGAAAAAAACCTTGCATTTGATGACGACAGTGAGTTTGAGTAGTTGCAAACTAGAAATCATAAAAATAGCTATTAAAGAAAAGAGCAAGTAAGGGATTAGATTTGGAGGAAGAAGTGCTGGTTTCGGTGCGTTTCATCTTGTCCTTCCAAAACTGTTACGCCTCTCTTGTTTCAGGCAATGAGTAATGCCAAAAGCTTTCCCGTGACCTGAGCGGAGCTACTTCACAGCTGGGTGCTGTTCAGTGAGTATAATCAGCATACCCCAGCCTACAGCACCTTGCATGTAATAAACTGACAACCATTTGTGAAAAAACCAGGAAAATACTGTGAGGTGATAAATGAGAAGCCACATGGGCTATCAGTCTTTAAAGAGATTCTGTAATTAATTGTCCTGTTAAACTAACATCAGATTTACATGTAGTATTGCAGTTGCAACTGAATGCTGCTTTCTTTCAGATCAGGAAGATGTCTTCTATAGAAAAAGCAACCTACATGATCAGTCCTCCCTCTGTTTACAAAGCTTCTTTTGCTTACTTACCTATTGACAAAAGCAATAAATAAAAAGAACATGAAATACCTGTGTTGGCCCAGTTTTGTTTCCTGACACAGAAGATGCATGCACGGCTAGCCAAGACAAATTAATGTTTTAGTGATGGGAACACTTGCAGTAATGTTGATCTGTGAACTCCTGATTAACAGCTCTGAAGGGGTTGCCAAGGGTTAACCATTGGTGGTATCACAGGTTGGTTTTAGTGTACTTTTAGCACATTAGGAAAACTTTAAATTCAGCTTGAAATCAGAGCTGTTCTTGAAGTGTAGCTTAGTTTGGTTATGAGAAAATTTGAACAGAAGGGTGTAAATGCCCTGTTTACCCTTGAAATAGGTAACATCAATGCAAAGATATTTTAAAATAGCAGGACCTATAGGTCAGGGTGGGACTCAGGGATTGAGCTGTTGGTATATGAAGGAATATCCAAATGTAGGTCTTTCCTCAGTTGCCAGCTTTCAAAAAATTTAGACTGTGTTTATTCTGAGGGCTTCAGCTGGTAGTGGCATGGAGACGAAGTGCAGTATTTTCCACCTCAAGCTGTATATATGGTTTGTTTTCTTTCCCCTTATGGAGAGGAAACCCAATTCTAGTGCTTTCTTTATCTTCCATCCGCTGTTCTAAAGGTTTATAATGGACAGTAGTGAGCATGCTGTGGAAAAAAATCGTGCCAAGAACTTCTGTAGATGGTGGTGTTGGTTGCCATAGAGTTAACAGGCTTCTCTCTTACTGAGAGTTGAAGTGATTTTATCAGCTGGTTTATCAGATGAACACGGCTTAGGTAGCTTCTGGGAGCCTGTGCTGAATTGGAGAAATTACAGCTCCTGTAAAACACGTTTCTGCTGTAGCAAAATGCAGCAATTGGTATGAGACTCAAGTTCACTGAGTTGCAGATGTCCATTCCTATTTGCTTGATGGTGATGGCAAGATTCCAGAGGCTGTTCTTCTGTTTCACGTGTTGTGGCCTGAGTACTTCTGCTGTAATGACATTATTGACACAGTTGCCTGTCCTTACCTTCCTAATAACTGGCTCACCTTCATCTGGAGAGCAAGGCCCATAAAACTTCCACTTCTGGAAGATCTGCAGGTCACACAGGTCCGCAAGGAGCCGGACTAATGACTAGCAGCTGTCTGCCCTTCGTCTTGGCTTGGAGTCTGCTCAAGGAGCTGTCCTGCAGTGAAGGGGGTGATCTTTGAGTGGCCAGAAACACTGGGGAGGAATGGGGCAAAAAGGTGGAGGTCAGTTCAGGTCTGTAGTGCTGTTCTAGAGCTGAGAGGATGTATTATAAAGAGTATTTTATTTTTCAAAGCTTCTGATGCAGAGCATGGTTTATGAATCAAACTGTCTTTTTCAGACTCAAGACATGCTGCCAGCTGCTGCATTTCTGTTTTATATAAGGTGATTTGTCTGTTGCTATTGTCCAGAAATCACTGCTTGGCTACTTGTTTGCCAGACATTGCTGTATTTCTCAGAATTTTGTTCAAAGTGTTCTAGCTAGCAAAAATGATTAATTGTCATAATTTGTCATATTCTGCCATTGCCATCTTGGATATAGATTTGTTCTTGTCCCCTGAGCCAGAAATACAGAAGATGCTTTCTTGACAATCAAAATCATAAATCTAGGTGGATTTTTTCTGTCTTATGCTGAAAATACATGGGCTAGGAATTGTTTGTTCCCTTTTTCATTTCTGTTGTTGGTGGTAAATTTGAATATCAAAATCCCCGGAAATATTTAGGAGCTGTGTAATCCAAAATGCGCATACACAAGTGATTGAAGATGTGACAGGGACCTCACATGAGTCAGTGAACATTTGCCTGTGAGGGGATGCTGAGTGAAGAGGAATAGGCAGTAGGAATTAGAAGTATTTCAGTGACCTATCTTCTCTCAGAGACTGCCTCCATTCATCATGTTTGTGTTTCCAGTGTTCAGTAAGAAACTTTCTCGCTCTTAGGCCTAGTTGTTTTCCAAATAAGCTTTGCAAGTGCAGTGCGTCTACATGGTTTAGAGGCAAAAAGCCTTAATTTAGACCCAAATGAAACAGCAAAATATCAAACCCACCATTTTCTGGAAGTGTCAGGTGTTGGACAGCAAATATGTGCAGCAGGGAGTATTTTCTTTGCAGCAGCAGCTACTACTACCGCTAGACGGCCGTGTTGTTTTAAAATACACTGCCTATGAAGATCAGTGCCTGGGAGCTTGGGTTAATTTTTCAAATTTGGTTTCTTAAGGGAAGAGGAATTCAAAGCCAAGGGCTGGTGAGGGGAAACTGTTCAGAGTCATTCTAAGAAATTCAGTTTCTTCATGAGGAGGTGAGGTGTAATGTCCACGTGCAGAGCACCCCTGCCAAGGGAAGACTTTCCAGAGTGCTCTGCTCCCAGTGGGACAGCCAGCCAGGGGCTGAGTTTCTCAGCAGGCTGAGCTGTGGCTGCTGCGTGTGTGAGTTACTGTGTTTGAATGGGTTAGGACACATCAGATGAGTTTCTCTCTCTTCTGCATTCCTGTGCGCCTGTGAGGAAAAATGTTTGAACCAAGGAGTCTTTTGGTAACTCTCGCATTCCTGTGCACTCTGTTCCCTGAGGTGAGATTGCTAAAGTTGCTTCATATGCAATGTATCAAGTTCTTCTGTGTTTTGGTGCCCACATGGAAATGGGAGCAACTGAAAACTTGACCTCTGCTGTGAATGCTGAGGACAACATTTAGAACTGCTCTCAAAATCACTTGGAGTCTTAATATTTTATCTGTCTGATTTCTATTCCACAAGTTGTTAAATTTTTTCCTATCATCTTTTGATAAACTGGTTGCCTTTTATAAAGCAGCCATTGTAAGTTTTTAATGCAGCTACTCTGTGGTTGGTCTCCTCCGTACCATTATGTGTAATACAAATCTTAACAACAGGGCAGAGTGAAGGTAGCACACAAATACAGTATAATCAACATAAACACAGTTTTAAAAGACATATTTTGATTATAAGAGCAAAGATGGAAAGGACAACACTGTGCTGGTGCCGTTGCCCATGTATATTGGCAGTGTCTGAGAGTGGCTGCTATCAGGCAGGAACCACATTGTCTGGACGATGCTGTGCAAAGGCATCTTCTGGTTCAAGTTCTTTGTTTTTGTTCTCTGAAACAGTGCAGCCACTGTGTTTTTGTAATGTAATTAGCCATTATACCAAGCATCAATTGCCAGGCTGTCACTGACTGTCTCTTAGTCCATATTTCTTCAGAAAACACTGCTAGATTTAAGCAATAAAGGTCTCTCCAAACAATTACTTCCCAGAGAGCAGTGAGAAGGATAAGTGCCATCTCAGCTTTTGCAACCAACTGTATATTTATGGAGGAGAGCATGCACTGATTGTTCCCATGATTTGTAGATGTTATGAGAAAATAAACATCTCAAATCTATCCAAAGTGTTTTAATCGAGACACAAGGAAAATGTTATCTTCTTTGTAGCCAGCCCAACACAAATTTCATTCCACCTTTGATCCTAATGCACTTTTAGAGGGCATGGGACTGGTGGGATTGCAGGCAGGATTGCAATGACCCTCAAGAGGCCATTCAAGAGAACACTATTATTTCTGAACTAAAAAACAGTCAAAGTTCTGTGGTGACACTGTCCACCTTAATTCACTGATGATGTTCAAAAGTAAACAGACAACTATCATACGCAGACAAGTTCCACTCTCGTGCACACTTGAGAGTGAGAAGTGTAAGCTCTTTGATGTATAAGCCAGCAAGGTTCCAGTGTCAATATCATCCTTATGACATAATCCTCTGACTTCCGTGTGGGACATTTAAAACATTGCTGCATTTGTGAATATGTAGAAGGACAGATTGGTGGCTACAAATCTTCTCCTTGTGCCTACAGAGTTTTAAAACCCTTTTATTTCTGTGACCATGTTTCACTGTGAGCATGGTGCTCTGCAGTTGGTAGAGTTAATTCAGCAGAGCCTCTTTCTCTCCAGATCTTTGACCTCGTAACAGTTGTGTGCAGGCTTCATGAGGAAATAGCACACAACACCCTAACAAAATATGTTTCTCTGTCTCTTTTCTTTTGTTTGCTAGCTTGGTGTTATATGATACTATGTTCTCTGAAGAATGAATTTTTAACTGGGAATTAAGTCACTTTTTCATTCTCATGTTTAATAGCTCAGGACAACTGATTGTTCTGGGTGTTTTGTGCTGCAAGTGTTGAAGATTAAGGGACAAATCTTCAAAACTGCATTGGGATTTAATTATTCAGGCCATGGTATCTCATTTAAGAGAGCTAAGCCCTTTTGAATTTTTAAATCAATGAGATGTAGTTATCTAAATAATATATTTGAATGCCTTTTCTTTTTATCTGAGGACATTAATGTGATTTTGAGTTCATGTGTTTATTTGGGGATTGTTGTTTCTGCTTTTTTTTGGTTTTGGTTTTTTTTGCAGATTCATACTCTACAATGAATTATGATCCAGTGATTTTTTACTTGATAGTAAGATGATCATGATGTCACTGACATGGTTTGGTGGGTACTGACATAGGCTGGAACTTTCACTGGATCACCAACTATGCCTTTTTATTAGGGGTCTTGAGTGCAATTTGAATGCTCTGCAGCTAGAAGTGGAAAAAGTAGGATCTTCCATTCATGATTGATATACCCAACATTCAAAGAAAGTCCTCTCATTCTTTTTGCCTAGGTTATCAATTATCAGTTTCAAGGCTGAAAGATACCATTACACTTGGCTATTCTTCTCCAACCTTTTGAATGATTTTTACCTAATCTATAAATGAGGACATAATTTTATTTTGACAGATTGTTAATTCACTGAGAAAATATAATTCTGGAAGGTTGGAGAAAGAAAATATCTTTTTGTTTGGTTCAGTGGACAAAACAAATCATGGAAGGCGAGCAGAAAGATTTTGATAAAAGCTGTTTGTTAAAGCACTTCTCAAAAATCAAGTATTTCAAATAACAATTTAAATGTCAAAATATTTCTAGTTTGAAACTTAATCCTCTTATTCTTCCATTAAAAATAGTTTGGTTTGGTTTTGTTTAATAAATGGACCGAGACAGAGAGAAAAGCTAATATAAAGAAATTTACTAGTCTCAAATGAAACAAAACCTCTCATATTGTGTCAGTCCAAAAGAAATGTTTGTGTTTTGTAATGAAACCTCAAAGCCCTCATTTTCTCCAGCTATAGTGGGGTTAATGACTTTTTTGGTTACTTATATCAGTGATTAAATGGTTTTGCTATTGTTAGGGTCCATCTTGGTCATAACCTGTTTAATTACATTGAATAGACTATGGCTTTTATAGGGGAGACTTTATAGCTGATTTATAGCATTTTCATTGCTGTAATCAACACTGTGTCTGTTATAGTAGAGGCAATTTCTGGTAGTTAATAACTGTAATTTTAGAGAAAATAATGTATTGTGAAAAAGGTGCTCAAAATTAATGCAGTGCTAATGCAGGCTAGAAATGAGGAACATGGACATACAGTCTTCTGACTGTAAGACTAACTAATTGTTTTAACAATTTGCCTAGGAGTTTGCTGGATTCTTCTCTGCCCAATTTCATAATCAAGATTGGCAGTCTTTTTGGAAGATGCTTGAGTTCACAAGAAATAACAGGCTTCATTCAGAAGCTGCCTGAAATTGTATTATTATTGTATATTCTGAATTATGCAGAAGACAAGAAGACACTTTTATGCTTTTCAGTGTTATCTTAAGAGACAGTAACACATCTTATTACCTCTTGGGCAATGGTGTAATTCCATTGGAGTCAATGGCAAAATTCTCCACAATGACAATAGAGTTCACATTTCACCGCTGACTCAACCTAAAGTGCTTCCTTAGCTTAGGTGGCTGTGTGGAATAAAGCCTTGCTTTGAACCTTAATTGTAGAGGTGGGGATGATAAAAGTGTGTTGTCAAGAAATTGGACTTCCTTCCTGAGTGTTGTAGTAATGGCATGTAAATGCAATTGCAATTCAGTTATGAGGAAGAATAGCATTGCAACACTCCTCAGTCTCAGACTCCTTCAAGCCTCAGGCCAGGGACACTTTCAAATGCCTCTAGTACCTGTTGTACTGAGGGAGCTTACTGTAATGCATTTAGAATTGCTACACAGAGATCAGGTGGAGTGAGGAGCCATTCCAGACTTCCCTTGGCAGAGATGCTAGATAGTTTCTTCAGATCCTTCCTTTAACCATAGCAGGGTTTTGGTGGCTGTGGAGGTATTTTTGATTAATTTTAGGGTTGTACTAGTTTGAAAGCAAACTAGTGAGAGACTTCGAATCAGAAAATACAATTTAATAGGAAAAATAAAATAAATGTAGTAGCACAAAAAAACAACCCACTGACAGAGTCAGGGGGTTTGGCAGAAGTTCAATCAAATAGTGGCTGCAGTCCTCCTGGAGTGATGGTTCCGTTGAAGCAGTGATTCTGTAGAGAAGGTCTGGTCTTCCTCTGAAAAGTCCAGCGGAAAAGGCTGACTGTGGTGTTCCACACCTCAGCTTATATTCAGGATGAAATGCTTGGTTCCTCCCTCTGGGCGGAGTATCTCACAATGGGATGTAATCTTATCAGCCATGCGGTGATGGCCCATTAACAGATGATGTCCCCCGGGAGGGAGGATGGCTCTGCTGCACCTGGTGTCAATGGCTGGCCCATTAACAGAAAGATAGCCCCAGGAGCTTATCAGGGATGAGTCATGGAGGGGATGGGGAACACTGTCCCACCGCTTCCAACAGCTTATGAAGATGGTAACAGAATACATACTTTTGGATACATCTTACACTGTAACCTCGGACAAGGGTTTTGTGGGGTTGTTGTTTATTTTTGGGTTTGTGTTGGGTGTTTTTGTTTGTTTGTTTAAATAAGCTACATAATGAAGTAGCATTTCAAAATAAAATGAGTTTATTTCTTCATAAATCACAAAAGAGGAATTATGTCAACAGAAAACCCAATTAAAGTGTATTGCTACCATGGCTCAAGGGGCTCCTGAATGCATGATGAATATTCTTGTGCCCTTTGACTTCTAGTTAATAGGTATTTAATCTATTACCCTGTTTAAACACAGCTTCAGGAGTGCTGTATAATGATGATCACTCACATGTGTTGCCTGGCCTATAAAGGGATGAGCAACTCAACTTGTTTTGTGGTAAAGTCAACAGGAGGGTTGTAGTCTTGCAAACTGGTGAGTGTGAGATTGTTGGTAGCAGCTCTTTCTGTTCTTTGGTGTGCATTAACTTCTCAAGCCTTGGCTTGGATTGCATGTTGCCAAACAAAAGTAAAGTTACTTACAAGAGCAAGCTTAGTCCCTGGGAGTCCTGGAAGGAAGGAAGCTCATCTGCTGGTTGTGTGAGTTGGCTACAAAGTACTGCTGCACTGAGTTTGTGCACTTGACAGTGGTCCCCCCTCAAGAGAACTGTCCTTCGTTGTAAGTTGACCATTATCTTCATATGCTCAACTCCAAATAAATATTTCTTCAAAAATGCCAGAGGAGAGAACTGGACCTTGCCAGCATCTTTAATGTTTACTGCTGCCTCCATCTGCTGCTGCTATGATTTCCTCTCTCGAGATCCTGTTTGTTTTGACTGTTATTTGCACTGTATGTTAATTATAGTCATGCTGTGCTCTTATTGATGAGGAAAAAGTTGATATAGAAAGGTCAGTAAAGAACTTGCTGTTTTTTATTTGTATTTGCTTTAATAAGGTGGGGGGCATTTTCTGTTATAATTTTTGTGTGTTTCTCTGTGATCCTGATCTTGGTAATTATGAGGTAAATTAGGAAACACCTTTACTGAATTCCATTAATGCTAAGCCAAGTTGGAGTTTGCTATCAGTTTTTGTTTAATTGGACCAGATGTTTATATATTTCTGGTGTCTTCTTGCCCCAGAACATGTTACCTGTTGGACTGTATGCTTACTTAACAAGCCTTAAAGGTGTTTTGCAAGAGATAGTGGGTGCTGTGCTCTAAAACTGTGGGGGGAAAAGAATCTGAGGTGCTTAATATTGATGCCTGACTGTTTTAATTGCTTCATTCATTAAGGGCACATCTTTGGGGGAAGGGGTTCTCATACCACTGTTCTTGTATCTGAGAACATCCCAAACTGTGGGTGGCACTGAGGGAATTAATGTACTTCTCAAGAAGGAAGGTGTATCCCTAACTATGAGTTCATACATCACAGTAGGCATTTCACTCACCAAATAGCCATAGGTAGTGTGCTCAGTGACTTGGGATTACAAACTGGCAAAAAATGGAGCTATGAAGTCTTATTTTTTAACATTTTAGGTACCCTAGCACATGTCCTTCAAAAATACATTCCATCCTTTTGTAGGAAAATCATTTGGCATACAAATATACTCAGTGTCTGGTATACTTTGAGTAAGATGAAACTGGAAATGAATAGACAGTGATAGAAATAGGACTAAGTGGTTTGATACCCACGGAGGCCTGAATTGGTCTATCATTTGTTAAATTACCTGATTCAATGCTTCATGATTTATCATTACATATCAGCATTAGTAGCTGTACAGCTTTATAGAAATGTATCAATGTTCTGAAGATATGAGAAACGCTGTCCAAAGCTGAAGTTTCAAGTAGTTTTGAAATCCATGGAAATAACTCAAGATTTTTATGTTCTTAGTCCAGGCAATGACTTAAGGAGTGGAAAATGGCTTGTATATTTATCAAGGTCATTTGAGGTGATGATTATTATAAATGGCATGATTTATGTTGTGTGTTACACAGGCTTAATAAATTCTGTTCCTAAAATCTAATTCTAGTTTGCTTAATACTGACATTGAATGTTACAGTAAGTTTTGATAATCCACACTTCCATTCAAGCCTGTTGCTGCATTCTAGTGAGACACAGCAGTCTTCAAAGTATTTGGAGTCTACTTGATTCACTATGACTTGCACAATTTATCTGATATTTATGTTCAAAAAGCAGTTCTGTGAGATGTTTTAGGGTCTGGTGGTCACATTTTTATATTCATAAGAGCATTCCTTTTGCCGGGTATGTAAATGGTTTACAAAAAAGGAAACTGCCTACACTCTAGAACTCATTACACAAAAATTGCTCTCAAATGTTAGGGAAGGTATTTTCAGCTTGGTGTTTTTAAGGAGAAATGTGTAAGAGTACCCAACAAGTTACCAATACAATGATGTCCTAATCCTAGAATCTTTGTAGCTAACTCCTAAGAACATAATTTTTTTGTAGCTAACTCCTAAGAACATAATTTTTTTCATGGCTGTTTTATCGGAGAGGAGTCCAAAAGTACTCACTTGTATCATATCCCTCTTTGGAGTAAATTGATATAGCTCTGCTTGAAGTTAGGAGAACTGTGATGAATCTCATCTTCTGGGACCTGTGCTCATAAAGCCAGAAATTCTCTGAAATTTGTAATTGCATAGCAATACCCTTCATCTTGCAGAGAGGTTTATGATTCCAGGTGACTGGACTTTGAGTATTGTTTCAGAAAAAAGTGGCCAGCCAAGGATTGTCTTGGTCTGCTATGGGATAGTTACATCTCATAGAACTAACATACAGTCAAAAGTTAGAAAAGACCTGTAGTTAAACAAAATTTTCAGAACGGTGTTGATGTTGAGTGGTGTGTGTAGCATTAAGTATCTCATGTGGAATGCCTGCCCAGGAAACCTTTGCTAGGGAAAGCTTGAAATGATCCGGAGAATATGCTTTTAGTAGGAGATTTACCCAAAAATGGGTAGAGTATGACAACACAGACAGCTACTTATTTGGTCACTTTGTTCTTGTTCCAGCTGTGTACCCCAAGTAGTCTTAAACACATCAGAAAGTTTGTGGAAGTCATCTCATACCAAACAATATATTGTTTTCTGCACTGTTGGAACACTCCAGGGACCTTATAAGGAAAGGCTGGTGATGGGCAATGCTGTTTGACTGATGTGGCTCATCACAGGCAATGTCATCTCTGTGAAGGAGGAAGCCTTGATCAAATTTTCTTCTTGCTGCATCCTCTGGTGCAAGGCACTATATTTGGGAATTGCCTTTCCTATCTGCTGACTCATCCATGTCAAAAATAAAAGGACGTTAGGCTTTTTTTAGACCAAGGAAACTGTTATAATTTTTATAGAACTTGGCATCTCTTAGTAATATAGCAATTGTCTCTGCAGTTCCTAGTACTTTTATAAGGTAGTATAATGTCCCTTCCAACCCAGATAATTCTCAGGTACATGTTTATCAGTAAATAAAATGGTCCAGGTCCTTTACTGTGTGGGCTTGAAGGCAACTTGGCGTGGCCTGGCTTTTGTCTGTAGGGCCACATGCATGTCTATCCCAATTTTTCCCCACTATTCATGCTGTGTGTGAGAAGCATGCTCTGTGGCTATGTCCTTACATTGTCTGGGTGGCATGAGTCACAATGGGGTCAGTGTGACAGCAAGCAGAATCATGAGAAGGTGTTCACATCTGTGCCCTTGCTGGGTCACTATTATAGACATAGCTATGGGGAGATGGCAATGAAGTTCCAGGTTCATGCTCCAGAGCCGTTTGTTCAATGACATCCCCCTTCTGCTCTTTCCATGTTCATGTCCACATCTTCTGTCTGAATCGAGGGAACTTGACTTTCTCTGAACCTAGGGGAACTTATCCGTCAGCTGTGGCTGGAGATGATAGCCCTCATGGTCAGACTGTATTGGAAGAGTCTTAAAGCGCTCCAACACTGTTTTGTTTGATGACGTGTTGGCTGTGTGAAGCAGGAGGATGGTTTGCCTCTTGAGGCCTTTGCATATTTGATTTCTTTGCCAGTTATACAGAGGGGGTGATCTTTCCCTCCTTAAGATGCTTGCAAAAGGATCCTGATCTGAGTTAGCAGACCTGAACACAACTTGCTGTGTTGTGTATTCCTCAATTGTCTCACTTTTTAGAAACCCACACTTTTGTATTTTCTTCTGTGTCTTGTTCTTGTTAAATTTATTGCTAATAGAGAAATAAATTTCCTAATTACACCAAGATTCTGCCTGAGTCCTGAAAGTATTGAAGTTGTAAATTATCTGATCCAGGCCACTGTGAAGCTGTAATTGCATTTCAAGAGCTCAGTAGTTTACCACAGAGATGTCTTTTGTTAGGCATTAGCACCTTCCTCAGGGGGTGAGGTCACAACAGGGCATTCCTCATTGCTTTCCTCTGACCTCGCCGTCCTCTCTTAGATTCTGCACACGTGAATTTTTGACGTAGGCTGATACACCTTTACAGGCTGATAAATGCTGATATGCATTTACAGGCATACCCATTTACTAATCTTAAATAATGTGCAAGAAAAGTAGTTTTCTTTTGAAAATACCTATACTATGTTGTGTTAATTTTTTCTCCCCTAGATGTGAGAGAAGAATATTCTCTAACCACCCTGTGGCTTAGTGCCCATCTCATGTTTTGTGTTGTTCAGTCATGACTATGGATCTCACCTGGGCTTACGTGGAAGTTCCCATTTCCAATCGCTTAGGAGATAACTGTGGGAAAATCTGTGAGCTGAGTATTGTGGTGTTTGTACGTCAGGAAGAGTGTGCAGCCACTTAGGACCTAGTTTCCAAGCCATGAAGCTGGTGCCAGTAAGCCTTGATAAGAACATGGTGGCCTGTCAAGAACAGGGGAACTGAGATGGATAACCAGGGTTATGTCTGGCTTGACTGCACCTGTATGACTGCAGTCACACCTTGGGATTGCAATGGGTCATCTACCATGGAATATCTCTGTTCTAAGTACTGGTTTTTCAAGGGCAGGTGCTTTTCAAAAGGCCAGATCAAGTTCCTTCAAACTGGAATATGTTCATACTGGAGTGGGCAAAGAGTGAGTCAAAGCAGGTCTGGTGCCATTAGCAGCTACCTCATGAAGATTATGAGAAGATGGGTGTCATCTCAGAGAACAGGTAAAGCGTACGTTTGAGGCCTGATTTTTAAAATGGTTAAATAAAACTGAAGAGGAAATGGAAACAGAGGACCTGGAAAAGCGCTAACACAGACAAAGCCATTACTAATCAGTATGATGCTCTTGCACAGGATAGATGCCATTCCAAGTGTCTGCACTGTACAGTTGTACCCAAGATAATATTCCTCTTGGCAATATCAGGGCACTGCTGGATTCTTATGATTAGTCTGGAAATATCCAGAGTGAATGTGTTGGAAATTCAGAAGTAGCATAACTGAAGCCTAAATATGTCCTTCAAGGAAAGTGTGCTGGTACAAAAATGGGGAAAGTCAGCTGCCTGCTAAGAGTGCAAAGGACAGGACATAACTGCACAGCAAGAGTTTGTCTTGAGTAATAGAAACTATTTTTTAACCGAATTCTGCTATAGAGTTAAATATAGTTGTTCTTAAAATTATTATTCCAAAGAATATCTTTCAGATAGACCACCTCTGTCAGGTTTTAATCTATAATTAGTCCTGCCCTACATTTTTTTTCATGACTAGCTCACGAAGGAGCTCTTGGGAGGAAGGCGTGCTTGAAAATCCCCTGAATTACATGCTGAGCTGCTGATCTGTGAAAGCTCATACATGTTAATGGGATTTAAATGCTTAAAATACCCCTGAGAAATCTGAGTATGAGGCCTTCCAAGCCTTTAGAACAATGACTGAAGAGCCCTGAATTTGAGCATAAATTCTTCCTTTGTTTTCTGAAAATGGAATTCATAAAATGCCGAATATCTCAACAGGCTATTCTAGCCCCTTGAGATCCACCTCTGTCTCCTCGGACACTGTCCTTCCTGTGGCACAGGTGCCTAAATGTCTGATTCGAGGTTCTCAGTCCCATGTGCTAGAATAAATTGATGTATGAACAATGGAATATATAGAAGTTAAGATTTATTGATTCTTATACCTCATAGGTGCCTTCTGAA
The DNA here is from genome assembly GCA_013400495.1 of Nicator chloris. Classification (NCBI taxonomy): domain Eukaryota; kingdom Metazoa; phylum Chordata; class Aves; order Passeriformes; family Pycnonotidae; genus Nicator; species Nicator chloris. The sequence goes on from WAAE01000051.1 coordinate 16,556, forward strand.
AATATTTTTTATTGCTTCTCACAGTGGATTTTAGCAGAACGGTCAAGGACTTTCCAGTTCGTGCTCAGACTGGACTAGTTTTGAAAATACTGGTTTGCTATAAGATTATTATCCCGCTCTTTTGGTTAGTCAGCTTTTAGAAACATGTGTCCTGCAGTAAGAGAGTTTCTCTGCTCACAGCAAAGATTTTCTTGAGTTGATATTCAAGCATATTAGTATTTAAAGCTTGTGGCTTGTACTTCCTTTCTTTTCTTTATTCTCTGTAGGGGCTGTTATGAACATCACCAATGCCCTCTTAATACCACAGACCCACTGAATTTCAGTACCTGCGTACAACTTGCTCAGCCCTTGAATGTAAAACTTCCCAACCCTCCCAGCTGCTCTACATTAGAAAAGTATTTTCAACACAGACTGAATGGCTTTCTGATACAGGAATGAGACCTACAAATCTGTAGGCTTTTGATTTTGAGCTCAGAAACCCCTAGTGTAAGAAATTAAGTTGCACACAGCTGTACTGTGATGCTCTTAGTGCTCACTGGACCTGGAGAGAGATGGATGGTGTTCTGCCAGTACTCCATGACCTCTTGCACACCGAGCCTCTGTGGAACAGGGAGTTGTACCTCTCTCTGTTCCTTTTCTGTGAGACACTTGAAACAATGTAAGTGAAATATGGAAGCAGGCCTTGAACAAATCTGTTGACAGAAGGCTGTATGGATGTGAGTGTGTGTGGTACCAGTCCCCTCAAAAGCCATGCTTCCTTTTCTGCTTTATATGCTTTAAGCAAATGGCTTCCCACTTCTCAGGTGATAGAAGAAAGATGTGAATTTTAGTAATTGCAAGTGGGTACAGAACTATGGCCTTTTGAAAATTTAAGCACTGGAATCTGGCAGTGCATGACCTTGATCACTGTGAAGAGAATTTTGAGACAAGCTTTAAAAGTGAAATGAGAAGGCAGCTTTCCTTGGCAAAGGAAATTGCAAGGCTTTTGTGGGCGTGCAGGTGTTTACAGCTAGGATGCCTTTGGGATAAATGATGCCAAAAATGAAGTGATGGATGTTGCAGTGAAGGTAGCCACAGCTTAGTCTTGAACTGCTTGAGGCTGGGTTTAAGATTTTTCATATAGCAATACTGTGACTTTCTGTAACATAAAGCATGCTTGTCTCCATCCCAGTAGTTGGGAGCACAGCTCAACTGCACAGTAAGGAGTGTGCACATCCTCCATGAAAGCCATTCGGCTGGTAGCCTCTCTGTTCTCGGTGATTAATCAGTCTCGTATGTAAGACTCAGCCAGCCTCAATCCCCGACAATTTCTGTTGAAGAGGCTTTTAATGGGAAAGGTGTTAACAGGGAAGGGAAGAAACAGGAAAGGTGTGAACTTGCAATTTTGTGTTTTGAAAGTCAAAGGGACGCATGCTCCTGCTGTATTTGCAGGAAAAACAATTAAGAAAGTGAGCAAAATCTATTATCCACATGATAGCTGCTCCTTAAGTTCAAGGTTAAGTGGACCACATTCTAAATTTAAAACAAATGCATGCAGCCTAGGCCTGATGAAAGGTTGCAGGCTGCACAATATATCAAAAACTGGTCATTTACTTGGTTTGCATAAAGTAATGCTTAAAATCCAAGTCCAGATGGTTAAAAGTGCTACTGAGTTTGTGTTTGCTTCTATATAGATATACACATTATATATAAATATATATAAATTATTTTAGGAGTTATACTGCATTCCCAACTGCTTTTGAGAAAGAATACCCAGGAGGAATTTTCCATAAGTACTGCATCTTATTCCAAGGATATTGGTTTTACAGAAACCAGAGAGAACAGTGCTGCTTCTATATCTTTATGAGATATTTAATTCACTAGGATAGTTTTCAGTTTCATTGCTAGCTTTGAAAAATGTAATCATAAGGCCTTCTCCTTCAAGCCCTATAGTGACACCCTGTTTCGCTTTATTGCTGCTTTCTGTTCTTGATATTTGTAGAGTACAAAATTAATTTTTGTCACGGTATTCTGGTTCTGTTACTAAGTGAAAATCTCTCTTGTCTGACTGCTAGGTTTTGTTCTGTAAAATTATAAAAGGCTAGATTCTCAGAAAAGCATGAAATTGATATTTTAATTATATCTTTTAAATTGTACTTGGCTATTACACCCCCAAAACTGCTAAAGAGATTTCATGTTCTTTGAGTCTTTATGTACTTCAAGCAAAATGCTGCAGTAACGTTAAGCTGTGTAAAAAGGTTCAGCTTCATTACCCAGACAGTAATTAGTGAAGTGCTAGATACTACAGACATACCACTTCTTGCAGTTCCCTTGACACTACAGATGCTACAGCTGTTTCTAAGATGGTGCTGTCCACCTCACTGAGCATTTGGAGGAAACCAGTGTGGTTTATGTGAAGCTTGTAAGTTGAGGCAGTGGTGTGGTTAGGACCCCTGTCCTCTGCCTCTGCTTGGTCTCCTCTCACAGCTGCAGCAGAGGTGAATGAAGTAGAAGTTATGTTTAGTTCTCCTTGGTGAGTCAGACGCTGTTAAGAATGACTTGAAGGAAAATAGCTGAGAATATTGAATTGCTGACCAAGCACATACTGGTAATAGTCCTGTGACTTTACAGGACTATAAAGAATGACTGACTGCCACAGGACAAGTGAAACCACTGCTCTGCTACTGAAGCCCTCTTTGTCATTTCACTTTCAGAATAAACTCTGCTTGTGTATTGGCTTGGAAGGGAACAGACCACCTTTTTGTGGTGCTGTGTTGGAGATTTTTACAGCCTAGTCAGAAGTTAAGTGTCCTGCAAAACATGCAGTGAGATAGCAAGTTTTTCTTTTTTGAAGTGTGCCAAGATGCTGTGGATTGGATAAAGGGCGACACTGTTGGGGAAGGTGATACAGGGAAACCTTATAAATATGATTGTTTAGCAGTAGGTTCGGAGAACATCGGACCGGTGGGTGAGGTAGAAATGACGGTCACTTTTGATATGGGAAGGGATGCCAGTTCAGGGGACAGGATATTGAGCAATACCAGTGACCAGGCAGAAAAAGGGTCTGCAGGATAGCAGGAAGAAGGGATTATAGAAATTAGCATAAGAAGGTACTGCCTTATTCTAATGTAATAGTTCTCATAGGCTGTATGTAAATTCTATAGGATTTGTGTCTCACACCGGTTGGTCACTGTAAATAGAATATTCAACACAGAATAGGATAAAAGATACTGTAACAGGAAATTCGCTCTCTTGGAACTCTCTTGGAACCACGCCAGCAGCTGGGCTGGCAGCTGATGGCAAACGCTGGCACCCACGACCCCTGAGAATAAAGCACGTGTTCCATGAGCAACCCCTGTCTCCTGAAGTATATCATCTAACCATCGAGAGAACAATCTCACACGACACCTCACATTTTGTGATGGAAAGTCTCCTAATTTCCACTGAGCAAGTTTTGGGAAGGTGCAGAAGGAAAGACAAAACAGGCATACCACCAAGAACCAGGAGCAGACTGGTTTCTGCCCTCATCAGTCATTCACTCAAACCTGCCACCTCCCAGCATTCTGGGTGGTAAAGGAAAACATTCACTTATGGTGTTTATGGCTGGAGTCAATCCTTTGGTATGTACCTTTCTCAAGAGAACAGAGCACCTTTATCAAAGCCAAGATAAATGTGACAGGCTGCTGCTTCTACAGAGAGCTCTCATGAATATCTGCTGTTTCTATCACAGAGCTCTCTTGGGATATCTGCAGCAGGCTGCTGCTACACTTAAACATCTAAGAAAGCAGTATTTCTCTCAGATTTACAATAGCATATGTGCAGGAGCATGCATGCAGACAGAAACAGTCAGTGCAAGCAGGATACCTGTGAAAAATTCCTCTCAGAGGTCAGTGAAATATTCGCTTTGCATACTTTTACATCTCCTAATAGGTGAAGGATTGGACCTCAAGGAGCGAGATATCGGCCCAGGATATGTTGTCTTTTGTCAATCCTCCAGGTATAGCAAACCGTAGGGTTTGCTGGCTCTGAGAGGGGTCCCACTCAGAGGGAGGTTGCTGGATGCAGCCTGCTGCAGCCCAGGAGAGCTCAGAGGTCTCATTTTGGACCACTGTTTATAGAGTCGCAAGCAAGTGGGTCATAACAATGTTTCATCCTGGCCACAGTTTGAGTTGGCACTTTCTTTGAAGGTATGAGAACAGGAATGTTATGCCATTCAGGCAAGAGGAATATTTTCTGAGGCTGGTCATAAGGAAAACAGCAGCTTGTTAGCAACTCCTGGGAGCAGACAATGTTTCTGATAAGCTTGGAAAGAGCTGATCCCAAGTGCTGCTTTCCTGGCCAAGGCCTAATAAACATTTCTCAGATCACACTGCAGGATGGAAAGGAGCTGGGGGTACCACTGCAGTTGGTGACAACCAGCACAATTTCACTAAGAACAAGTTATGACTGACAAGTTTGATGGCTTTCATTGATAAGGTGACAGCATTAGTGTATAAGGTAAGAAAAACTGATGTCACCTACCTGGGCTTGTACAACACATTTGACACTGAACCTCATGGTATCCTTGTCTGCAAATTGGAGGAGTGTGGATTTGATTATAACATGGTTTGACACTGGTCAAATGCCAGGCACTCACGACAGCCCCTCTCCCTCCCCTGCTACAGTTGGGCACAGGAGAGAAAAGAAAAAATTAACAAAGAGTTCATGAGTTAAGGTCTGGGAGAAAACACTCCAAGGACAAAACAGGCTCAGCTTAGAGCTACAAAGTGAGTTTATTACTAACAAAATCAGAGGAGGATAATGAGAAGTAACATAAGCCCTTTTCTTTGCCCCCAATGCCTCCCCCTTTCCTGCAAACAGCACAGGGAGACAGGGTGTGGGGGTTTGGTCAGCTCATCATCCGAGGTTTTCTTCTGCTGCTCTGGGAGAGGATTCCTTCCCCTGTAAGGCTGTGGGAGGGACCATGCTCTCTGTGACCTTCCCCAGCGTGGGTCCACTCTCACAAGCAGCAGTCCTCCCAAAGCTGCTGCAATGCGAGTTGCTCCCATGGGCAAACTGTCCTCCCAAAACTGCTGCGGCATAGGTCACTCTTCCATGGGGTGCAGTCTTCCAAGAAGAGGCTGCTCCAGCCTGGGAGCAGGGCACCCTCTCTCCACTGGATCACAGCCTCCTCCAGACATCCACCCGCTCCAGCGTGGGCATCTCCTTGATGGGCTGTGGGTAGATCTCTGCATCCCCCGTGGATCCCCATGGGCAGCAGGGGCAGGGCTGCTTCGCCATGGTCATCACCACGGCCTACAGAGGAATCTTGGCTCTGGTGCCTGGAGCACCTCCTCTCCCTCCTTCTCCACTGACCTTGATGTCTCCATGTGGTTTCCCTCACATTTTCTCACCTGCTCCTCTTCTCTGGTTAGAAAAAACTGTGCCCTCATTTTGTTCTGTTTTCTTCTTAAATATGTTATCAAAGAGGCATTACCAACATCTCTAATTGGCCCAGTTTTAGCCAGCAGCATGTCCACCCTCAGAGCCATCAAGGATCAGTTCTGCTGGACATGGTGGAAGCTTCCAGCAGCTTCTCACAGAAGCCACCTCTGTGGCCCCCCTGCAACCAAAAACCAGGCTGTGCAAAACCAGCGCAGATGGATGGACCATGCAGTGTATAAGGAATTGGCTGGATGGCTGTGCTCAAAGGGTTGTGGTAAATGTCCCCAGGCTGGTGCTGAGTGGCATTCCTCTGTGGTTTGTGTGGAGACCAGTGCTGTGTAACATCTTTGGCGGCAGTATGGACCGTAGGGATGAAGACACAGGGCAGCAAGTATGTTGATGACACCAAGCTCTGTGGCGCAGTTGATGTGCTGGAGGGAAGGGATGCCATCCAGAGGGACCTTCACAAGCGTGAAAGGTGGGCCCATGCAAACCTCATGAAGTTCCAACAAAACCAAGTGCAAGGTTGTCCGCTTTCCTTGGGGCAATCCCATGCACAAATACAGGCTGGGCAAAGGATGGATTGAGAGCAGCCCTGAGGAAAAATACTTGGGTGTGTTGGGAGATAAGAAGCTCAACATGAGGCAGCAATGTGCTCTCACGTGCCAGGAAACCAGCTGGAACCCCCAGTACTCCACTCTTATGGATTCTACCCAGAGTGCTGCATTCAGCTCTCAGGTCCCCAACATAAGCATATGGTCCTGTGGAGCAAGTCCAGAGGACCATGAAAATGATCAGAGGGCTGAAGCACCTTTCCTATGAAGATCAGGCTGAGGGATTTGGGGTTACTCAGCTATGAGGAGACCTCATTGCAGCCTTGCAGTATGTAAAAGGGATCTACAAGAGAGCTGGAGTGGAACTTTTTACAAGGATGTGTGGTGACAGGATATGGAAGGAGAGAATGGCTTCACACTGAAACAGGGTGGATTTACATTTTGGGGAGAAATTCTTTGTTGTGGACCACATTGCCCTTAGAAGTTATGGATGCCCCATCCCTAGAATTTTCAAAGCCAGGCTGGATGGGGCATTGAGCAACCTGGTCTAGTGAAAGGTATCCCTGCCCACGGCAGGGAGGTTGGAACTAGGTGAATGTTAAGGTCCTTTGGTCCTTTCCAACTGAAACCATTCTATGATATGAGTAATTGCATAGATGTAGGTAGATTAGGTAACTCCACCCAACCATTGTGAAAGATTGATGGGAAAATGTTGTAGATATGTGTGCAAGTTTTACGCTGCTATGGAATACCAGTTTAAATTCATACCTTAGATTATACAAAACACATTTATCTTGCACATTTTGAGGAGCTGAAAATAAAGCTTCCTAATTATCAGTGATACTGTCAACTATGGTAATCATCTTATTCTGATGAGCAGTCTTGAATGCAGTAATGTTAAAACACAGCCATTAGCAAGTCGCTGTGATAAAAGCTTTTGTACGAGGCTTGATGCATCCGCAGGCTTATAACCTGTAAATTGTCAAGGGTTTGAAAGGAGAAATATTTTTTCAGGTGACCAAGCATTCCAGGTAGTAGTAGAAAGCATTCAGATGAAAATAAGTAATGTAAAGGCAAAGACTGTTCAATGGTTGCTGAGGTTAAGTTAGGGATGTGAACCTCTGTGTTCTGGGGCGAAAGCTATCTTAAACTGATTGAAGGAGAAACTGTGTAGTTGAGCATCATGTAGCAGCCAGGCATGGACTTTCTTGAGCATTTCTCTAAAGTGAATATAGATCTGGACTTGATTCCTGTGCAGATCAAGGCAGGCTACTTCTCTGCTGCATGCCAAATGTTTCTCTGGCCCTGTGTGGAACCTCCTAACAGCATGCATATCTGTGTTTTATTGCATTCAATGTTTTCTAGTCTAATTATAGTTTCATTGCTTCCCAAATAGGTCTGGCTCTGCTACTCATTCTGATTCACCACTGTAAACTTAATTATTTGATGTTCTCAGTAAACAGACACTCCAGGAGACAATTGGTGATTGTCTTGAAAGAAACCACTGCAGGATTTCAAACTATCAACATTATTTCCATGGAGTATGATTGTGTCATCCTTCATCCCAATTTCATACCTAAAGTTACTTAAAAAAATACAATCAATCCCCCTATACCCAAAATTGATATTTCCAACTGCTGCAAGTTTTAAGTATCCAGCATGCATCTTCAAAATTTTCCAGTGTAAAACAATTTGTGTGTATTCTTCATCACGAGGCAGGCAGTTTGTTGTACATATTTATCACAATAACATCTTTGACAGCAATGTGACCCACGCATTATTTGATGGGTAATGTAAAGGTAAGTATTTTGTTTAATTTATTGTCCTAGAATCTTTAAGCATGCCATTAAGGTACATCCATACGCTTATAAATGTAAAAAGGCAAGACAGGCAATTTGCCATGTTTAAAAATTGCTCTGGCTGCCACAATGTGCCAAGGATCTACAAAAGAGTTAAAGAAGCACTGTTGTGCTTTTTACTTCTGTGGAACATCTTATATTTGTGATAAATGTTGGCAGGTTTCCATGGTTAGGGAGCTGATCATGGCCACTGTCTAGCCCGGAGCTAATTCTATGGATGTTACCATGGGCACTGATGGAAGAAAATTCATATTGAATGAAAGAGAATCGTGGAAAAAAGGCAGGAGGCAGAAAAGGAGTGACAGTTTTAATTGTGTTAGAGGTCAGGAAGGTCTTATAACTGTGGAAGAGCTGTGAAGCTGTATTGGCATCATACAGTACAGAAATATTAAATGTATGTATGCTGCAGCTATGGAAAGTGTGAGAAAATAATGCTTCCAGCCCAAGAGCAAGACTGTGGCTGTTGTTCTAATCATCTAGGAGCTGTGACTCTTAAGCTCACAGTGCTAGAATAAAAAAAAAAAACAAACAACATTTTGTTCTTGGTAGACAATAGAGAGTGACTGTACGTTCCTAATTCTTTCCTTTAGGAATATGCTTCCCATATATATAATCACATTTAAGTGAAGCATGGAGCATGTCATCTTGGAAGCATTACAACACCCAGGCAGCTTCATTGATGTGAGCAGCTGTCTTGGCTGAGATGTGGACAGCACATTTGAGAAATAAGATAAAAAACCCCCACTCCCTCTCCCTCCAGCCCTCCCCTCCAAACCAACCAAGCAAAAACCCAACAAAACCCAACCACACACACACACACACATACACACAAAATTCCATATCCTTGCACATTCCTTTGATCCTGATGCTGCTGTGCATTTTTGATTTCCCAATATAATTTAAATCACAGAGTTCTGCTAGTATTTGGGATATAAGGCATCAAATCCTTATGGCATTGGACCTTGGCAATTCCCTTGGGCACTAGTGATCCTCTTGGGATTGGGTATTATTGAGAAGATTAAGGCCACTGAATAGGATTTCTGATGTGCTCAGTTTCAAGGATAAAAATTCACATCAGCAAGTTTTAGTTCCCGACTGCCCCTGTGTTTCATAGCCAGCATCTCTTGTGCCTTCAGCTTTTCCACTGCTCTGATCCTTGTTTCCTGATTCTAAATCAGTTTGCACTTCTTTGAGGTGTCAGGCATGAGAGCTACTGTTAATTCTTCCTTCTTGAGCACCTGTGAGTTGAGTTGCTGTGAAGAACACGAACTATCCAGTGAAGAGTGCTGGAAGCAACTGCCAGCATGGGTGGTGCACGAGGAAAAGCTGGGATGAGATCCAGAGACTGTATGTTGGGAGGAGTTTGAAAATTGCGTTCTGTGGGGGAGAGGTGGCAGATGGGCATCCTTCACCCTCATGCATTTTCACTCTTCAGCCACCTTCCTTTTGTTCACAATGAAGAAACCTGAGTGGTGTCCTGACTCCTATTTTCTTTCTGAGCACCTTGTAAACCTCGTTGTGTGAACCAAGTGGGCCTTGTTTGTTGTGAGGACTTGGGCACTTGACTCTGTCTCCTGCCTTTTCATGAGTGGCAGTTGACTTACTGCCAAAGGCCTGATGAAAGATGGGGAGGGAAAACTAATTAAATGATTTACAATGGTCTGAAAAGTAACACTGTGGGATTCAAACCTGTAGTTTCCCAAGGTCTTTCTGAATATGACAAAATTATTTCCCCAGCTTTTCAGTGCGTCTTCCCTACAAAAGGAATCACATCTGCTTTAGTAAATATTGTTTTAATTTGACAGTTTAAGGTTTTAATAGGAAATCTCAACAACTTTTGCATCCTTCAGTGTAGTATCTTTTTGTTTATTTCTTTTCTCTCTTGATAAGAATTATTCTTGACCTGCTGCCCTCCTTATTAAAGTTTCCAATAGTAGGAGCTAGTCAGTATGGACAAGTGCAATGTTTTCCTGATGAAATAAAGTCACAGCTTTTTCTCTAATTTATTTTGAGAAAAAGAAAGGGGAGAAAAGATTGTTCTTCTAGTTGGAAGCTTTATAGTGGCATCCTAATGGGCCAAAGGAAATCAAAATAATATTTGTGTTTACTTTTCTTGTCTGAATTTTTTCAAGAAATAATATGATTTAGGGCTTTTTCTTTTCAACAAGTATCATTCTGTGTGCACATTTAGGGCAATGAATGCATTTTCTGCTACATTTCAGTCTAAGGGAAATTGGGGAAAGTGAACAATTTTCCCTTGAGAGGTATGAAGTGCCACTGTAGCAAGTCTCAGAGCTGTAAGATGGGGTAGTTATTCTCAAGGTTGTTTTCAGAAGAACTGCAGACTTCTCATGTGAAGTGTTTTTCTTTGGTTTGCTGATTTTACATCACTTTTTCTTGCTTTATTGCCTCTTGTTTTTCCTGTCATATATACTCATTCTTCCCCCGTATAAAAATGAGTCTTGAGATCAAGCTGAGGTCCTGAAGTCACAAAAATATGTGAAAGGAGAAAAGAGCCCAGATGTGTGTCTGAGTGCATGTGCAAGAATTGAGAAAGTGACATTCTTATGATTTCTTTTCAGACCAAGACACTTATATCTGCAGATCAGTAAGAGCTGGGGCACTAAATATTTCCCTCCATGTCGGAAAACCAGTTGGTGAAGGCCCAGTGCGGTGAAGGCTCTGCATGGGCAAATAAACCAGTTTTTGGTTGACCTGTGATATGGGGAGCAGTTCTTGGGTCCTAGGCCATGGAACACTGGGAACCCTCTGTGATGCTTCTGTTCTGCCCCATCACTTTAGGCACTTCACCCCATCTCCATATTAAGGTTGGAGATTGGCTCTGGGGATTTGCAACTTACAGTGGGAAGCAATAACTGTAAACATGTAATATGCTCTGAATTTCATATGTTTTCAAAAGAGGAAGGCTTCTGGCATGGGGGCTGCTCTGTTCCTCTTCCAGCTCCCATAAGGGAACGTCCCCCTCTGCTTAGATGAGGCTCTGCAACTCACAATGGATGGAAGAACTTGCTAGGAAGAATTTGGGGGTGGGAAAAAAATTGTTATAAGCAAATTGCTTCATATGCAGCTTATATAAACATCTTTTAGTAAGCAATAAAGGCCTCTGACAAGAGGGAAACAGAAGAGCCTTCTTAAAGGATATAATTTTAAGCTAATTCATCTGCCAATTGGTTTGACTGTTGACAAGGAGGTGTGCCATGCCCCTGGTGTCCCTTTCCCCTTTGGCAGGTCCACATAACTTCTGCAATGTATTGTGGCTGCTTCCTTGTCAGGTGGGGGAATAACGGGCTCCTACGTTGGGGCCTGGATGTTGGGCAATGTCCCACAAAACAACTGAGACTGTAGTGACTTTCTGATTCATGATTTCCCTGTCCAGGCAAGATTCATGATTTACTTATCCATGATTTCATTGTTTTGAAAACTACACTCTCCAAACTTTTCACAGACATGACTACTTTGAATTTTTTTTATTTATTTATTCACTTATTTAAGTGGGGCTTAAACTTTAACAGGATTTAGGACTCACTGATCCGAAGCAGTTTCCCTCTTGTCAGAGGNCCATGATTTCATTGTTTTGAAAACTACACTCTCCAAACTTTTCACAGACATGACTACTTTGAATTTTTTTTTTTTTTTTTCATTTATTCACTTATTTAAGTGGGGCCTAAAGTTTAACAGGATTTAGGACTCACTGATCCAAAGCAGTTTCCAGACCTCTGTTGCCAGAAATGTTAAATCTCTTATGATGTTTTTCTTGCTTTGTTGTGTGCTGAAATATGACTTAATATTTCCATTGTTTTTGGTTAATAAAAGAATTCTTGTTATTGTAATCATGGTAGGGATTAAATAGATACCTTTACCCTTAATTATCCTTTTTTCTATTTGGATTTATAATGACCATAATTATTTTAATGAGTCATGCGTGTGGTCTGTTTCTGGGTCTGAGATTTCATTGTGTTCAACATCAGAGTGAATGGTACCTACAAAATATGCTGTATGTGCCTCTGGAAGAGGTGGTAAACATTTGGAAGATGTGTAGAGATGTTTTCTTAGTATTGGAAATACAAGTAAATGTGTTTTCTTTTCTTTCCTTGATTCTGTAAGAGTAGAGCCATATGTTATCCATTTTCTGCCTCCTACAAATTAATTAGAGCGTGACAGTGTTTCCTGACTAATGTGGCAAACACCCTCATTTAGGTTCTTATGTGGAAATGTTTCTATCACTGTACAGATTTTTACATGGCAGCAATAGCAGTTGCTGCAGTCTGATCAATAGAAGAAGCTGCATTAAGATCAGCAAGTAATGCACAGTGCTAAACAGACATAACTGAGCATTAGAAGTTTTGTAAACACTAACTCATTCACCTGGTGGTGCACTTCTATTGCTACTGGAATGAGATGTGGTATTGGGTTTTGTTGTTTATTTTGTTTGTGGGGGGTTTTGGGGTTGATTTTTTTTGTTTGTTTTAAATGAGACATCTTAATGTGTTTGTCTCTTTTACTTTCTGTCCAGGACCTACTAAATATAGGTTGCTCTGAGGGGCAGCCCTGATATACAGTCTTAAGACCTGTGGATTCAGGATGTAGGTTAAAAGGATTGCAGAATATTCTTTTCCCTTACGCCCTGCCTTTTCTAGATGTCTCGAGCTTCTTGGGAAGGGAGGCCTTTGTCTTACTTTCATGAATGGAGATCAGCTGCAGTGGCCCTAGAGCTGGCAGCACGGGGATGTTCTCAATTGTGGTAGACTAGGATTGTTTGGTTTGCAAAGGCCACACTGCAGAAAGTGCTTCATGCTACCCTTCTGGAAGGTAGTCACACATGGTGCGTTTTCAGAGGACATGTGGTGTATTTTGTTGGGTTTTTTTCCCTTTCTTTCCATGATACTACACAGTAGTTTGGCCTGGGACAATAGCCTTGGGAAAATGACTTTGTTTTCCTTTTAGAGTAGCAAAATTTTCTTTTTAAATGTCTCTGTGAAATATTTTGTTTGTGCTTTTATGGTTGTATCTGTGGGACAGTGCACTATTGCTCTCGGTGCTGTGAGCTAGCATAGGTGCTAACAGTTTCTAGTTCCAAAGCACACTGTCCCATGGAAATGGCCTCAAGTTGCACCACCTCATACACCTCTGAATTATGGCAGGTCCAAGAGAGTTGGTTAATATTTGAGCATCACTTCCTCCAAGGTCAAGATTGCTGATTCCTTACTCATAGGGATGAACAAAGGGGGTAGAAAGCCTCCGTGACTTAGCAACAAGATCATGGCAAAAGAAGTTTACAAAATGTGGAAAAGAGGCAAACCACTTGGGAGAAATATAGGGATGTTGTCAGGGTATGCAGGGATGTGACAAGGACAACAAGAAGAGCTCCTTTAAGTAGATTGGTAGCAACGCAAAGACTAGGTAAAATGAGAACCTCCTGCTGAATGAGGTGAGTGCCCTGGCAACAAAGGAGATGGGGAAGACAGAGTCACTGAATGCCTTCTTTGCCTCAGTCTTTACTGCTAAGGCCAGCCTTTGTGAATCCCAGATCTTGGAGGGAAGGAAGAAAGTCTGGGGAAAGGAAGACCTTCCCTTGGTTGAGGAGAATGAGGTTAGAGGTCATTTAGGCAGACCTGACAACCACAAATCTATGGGCCCAAATGGGACACACCCACAAATCCCCAGTGGGATATACCCATGAGTGCTGAGCAAATAGCAGATGTTATTGCTAAGCCACTCTTTATCATCTTTGAAAGGTCATGGAGAACTGAAGAGGTGTTCTGAGGACTGGANGTGACAAGGACAACAAGAAGAGCTCCTTTAAGTAGATTGGTAGCAACGCAAAGACTAGGTAAAATGAGAACCTCCTGCTGAATGAGGTGAGTGCCCTGGCAACAAAGGAGATGGGGAAGACAGAGTCACTGAATGCCTTCTTTGCCTCAGTCTTTACTGCTAAGGCCAGCCTTTGTGAATCCCAGATCTTGGAGGGAAGGAAGAAAGTCTGGGGAAAGGAAGACCTTCCCTTGGTTGAGGAGAATGAGGTTAGAGGTCATTTAGGCAGACCTGACAACCACAAATCTATGGGCCCAAATGGGACACACCCACAAATCCCCAGTGGGATATACCCATGAGTGCTGAGCAAATAGCAGATGTTATTGCTAAGCCACTCTTTATCATCTTTGAAAGGTCATGGAGAACTGAAGAGGTGTTCTGAGGACTGGAGAAAAGCCAATGTCACTCCAGTCTTCAAAAAGCAAGAAGGAGGACTCAGGAAACTACAGGTCAGCAGTTCATTATGGCCAGGAAAGGTGATGGAGCGACTAATTATGGATGTCATCTCTAAACAGGTAGAGGAAAAGGTTATCAAGGGTAGTCAGCATGGACTCACCAGGGGAAGTCATGCTTAACTGCTCTGATGGCCTTCTACGATGAAGTGATCGGCTGCGTAGATGGGGGAGCAGTGGGCGTTGTCTACCTTGACTTCAACAAGGCTTTCCACACTGTCTTCTGTAACACCCTCATAGGTAAGCTCAGGAAGTGTGGGAGGGCTTAGTGGACAGTGAGAACTGGCTGAATGGCAGAGCTCAGGGGGTTGTGAGCAGAGATCCTGATGATGCAAACCTGGGAGGAATGTCTGGCACACCAGAGTACTGAGCTCTCATTCAGTGAGACCTGGACCAGCTGGAGAGTTGAGTGGAGAGAAACCAAATGAAGTTCAACAAGGGCAAGTGCAGGGTCCTGCATCTGAGGGAGGAACAACCCCAGGAGCCATGACAGGCTGGGGACTGACCTGTTGGAAAGCATCTCTGTGGAGAAGGACCTGGGGGTCCTGGTGGACAACAAGCTGTCCATGAGACAGTAGTGCCCTGGTGATCAGGAAGTCCAATGAGATCCTGGGGTATATTAGGAAAAGCGTTGCCAGCAGGATGAGGGAGGTGATCCTGGGCCTCTACTTAGCTCTAGGGAGGCGACATCTGAGTTCTCTGTCCAGTTCTGGGCTTTCCAGTTCAGGGAAGAGAAGAAACTACTGGAGCAGATCCAGCAGAGGGCTGTAAAGATGGATGGGGGACTGGAGCATCTCTCTTACAAGGAAAGGCTGAAGGAGCTGGGCCAGTTTGCCTGGAGAAGAGATGACCAAAAGGGGATCTTATCAGTGCTTATAGATATCCTAAGGGTGGGTTTCAAGAAGAGGGGATCAGGCTCTTTTCAGTGGTGCCCAGTGACAAAACAAGGGGCAATGGGCACAAACTGAAACACACTTTCCTAAACAGGCTGCCCAGAGAGGTGGTAGTCTTCTTCTCTGGAGATATTAAAAATTCACCTGAATGTGAAGCTGCTTTAGCAGGGGGTGTTGGACTAGGTGATCTCCAGAGGTCCCTTCCAACCTCAACCATTCCATGTTTCCATGATCACACTTGGTTAGCCAACATGGTCTTTCAGCTGGCTCTGTTTTTACAGTGTGTCTGGCAATACCCCAGCTTACCTCATCCAATTTAAGATGATATCTTTTGACATCTGTCTTTCAAAAAACATAATGATCTCTTCAGATACTGTTCTTTTTTTCCCATAATTTTGGCTTGTGTTTCTCCCTGTTTGTGACTTCTTCAGATGTCTCTTTTATATCTCCTATTTAGCAGTTATTTTCAGCTACCCTCTTAACATACTAAAAGGGAATAAACCCAGCTATATAACAGAAGGAAAAGATACATTTCATGCTCCTGACAGATGTACTTGCTTTTTCCTCCAGCCTACCTCACCTGGCACCCTCAATCACCACTGTGTGACACTGCT
Source organism: Nicator chloris (assembly GCA_013400495.1). NCBI lineage: Eukaryota > Metazoa > Chordata > Aves > Passeriformes > Pycnonotidae > Nicator > Nicator chloris. The sequence goes on from WAAE01000051.1 coordinate 32,163, forward strand.
TCCTAGGACAAACCCTGTGCTCCTCTGTGTTCCCTGAAAGCTTTGATTAGTAAAAGAATATTCTATGGAGAAGTGTGCAAAGTGCTCCTGTGAGAGAATCCTTTTGTGCTGTGTTTCTAGTGGTGCTGCCGCAGAGCTTCCTTATGGAGAGTGAGAAATTTGTCACAGAGGCTTTTGGCTGACTGAAAACCTTTTCACCTGATGGTAGTGAAGAGTACTGGGCTTTGATGTGCCATTTGGCTCAGATCTGTCAAATAAAAATACTGTCAGAGAGAGTGTCTGTATCCCCTTCCACTACAGCAAGTAGAATGCAACTTCCACAGAGGTTTCATCCTTTTCTGCACTCTCTGGGAGATTAGGATTGTCAAATTGAACAGAAGAATCATGAACTAGTAGAGAATACAGTTAATTGGGAAGATTTATAGGCTTGTTAGCTGAAATGTTTCTTAATTTAAAATGTCATGTATTCCCTGAAGGGAGACATTACTTCTAGTTGAAGCCTTAATTGGAACGGGCTAATTTTCAGTGCTGGGACTACTACTACTACTGAAAAAAATTATTTAATCTTGAACAGAGAGAGAGCTATTTAAATTTCACAAGCTGTAAAAGTGTCAGGAACACCAGGTTTAGCTTTCTCTCCTGAGGCCACAGAGGAGACTAAAAGGTGAACAGCAACACTGGGCAGTTGTGAGAAGGTGTTTTCTTCAAATGGTTCTGCCTAGAGCTGACTTGGAAATGTCACAACTCTTTCTTTCCCCTTTCACTTACATGGTGATGCTCATGGTCTCATACTGAAATTGCTTCAAATAGGTATATCTTGATAGGTTGCAGTTCTAATGCTTACAGGCTGGGTAAAATTGAGATATCTTTCTGAAAATGGAATTGTCTACTTGTATGAAGAATAATCGCTAGTATTATTTTTTTTAATGTTTTCAGATATCATCTAGGGTCAATGTCTGCAACGAGGTCATGCTAAGGGAAGTGCTCTGTATGACTTTAATGCCCTATATTTTTTGGGATGGTATAATGTACTCCTGTCTCATACTTCTTCCAATAAATTTTCAGATTCTTATGTTATCTAACTTATTTTAGGCACTTGTTCCTATCTGCTCTATTAGGAAAGAGCAGTCTTTTTCATGTGTAAATAGATGTATGATCCTGAAGTGGAGAGTCTAAAGTGGAAGCATAGGTGCAACAGAGAAAACAAAGAGGAATTCTTGTTGCCCGTTATGCAGAGATTTTCAGCTGCAGAGATTTTGCAAAAACATCTAAAACAACGTGGTTTAGTTTTAGGTAGTCCTGCAAAGAGCAGGCAGTTGGACTGTGATCTCTATGGGTCCCTTCAAACCCAAGAGATGCTATGATTGTGTGCTCAGGTGGAGCGTATGCTTTCCTGTGCCTCTCAACATTTTGGGGAGGTTGGTGTTGTGGGGGTCTTTTGGGGTTTTTTATTGCTTTGTTCTGGATGGACCTTACGAGCTGTCCCTGAATTGTCTCAGTGATTGGTTCTCACATGAGGATGAGTAGTCATCGGATATTATTTCTCTGTCCTTTCTCCAGGAACAAATTATTGTTAATTGGCTGTGACTTCCTACTCTCTCACCAGCACTGGAGGACACTAGTTTCTCTGTTTACTTCTTTGTAATTAAACAATGAGACACAACTTTGGAGGTCTGAGTGCGTGAGAATGTAAGATGGCAGAAGATGTTCAGTCTAGTATCATAATCCTAAAAAAAAATCACTTTTTTTGACCTTCCTATGACTTGGAAGTGCCAGACAGGGTTAAATGTGTTCCTGTCCTGCTATCAGCTGCTGCCTGGCCAAAATGAGGGACCTGGGGAAGATGTGACAAGCAGGGATCACTATGAATGCAAAGGAGGTTCTTGGATGGGAACAAGGCAGAGAGTGGTGTTGAGAGATTTCCATGGCAACAAGGTGTCTGACTATGGGGCATCTGCAACTCCAGTGCAGAAATAACTCCTCGAGCCTTCTGTAAATAAATAAGTGCCTGGAGCTTGATCCTTCACTGGTATAAGTTCAGACTTGTGTGGTTGCTTTTGATAGATGACTCATGCTGTGAACATATAGCTTGTGGAAAAAGAAAAAATAACTTACAGTTCTCTGGTGCTTTTTTAATGCTTTTAGAAAGTCTGTCTCTTTTTAATGGAGATTTTTTTTTTTAAATATAAACATAGGTTCCTGAAAATATAATTTGTAATTTGTAACATAGCAGTTTGGTTTATGAGATCTGCTATATCTGTTATGAAATCTTCCATAACTTACAGTTCGTAAGAGCAAAGGTTGGAGCATATTGAATCCAATGTTTTTGATTCAAAAATGCTGTCCTCTGGAGAACATTCCCAAAGTCAAATCCTATTTTTGCATCATGCGTGATGCTTTAAAAAAATCCTGGGCTCCACTGCTTAGAATTAGAATCAATGTGTTTGAGCTAACTCCTGTGTTTTGAAATAAAGCTGGAAAAATGACTATAAAGTGATGCTGACAGCCAAACCAAGCAAAAAGCTTTAAGTATCTGATAAAAAATAAAATGTCAGAGGGAAGACAGAAAGGAAAAAATCATATCTAATTCTCTTCTCTGTGCTAAGACTCAATGTAGATTTTAACTAACTTCTGACACCATCTTTTCATGGCAAATGTTTTCTGAGGTTCCCAGTGTCATAAATAGTATCCATTAGCATCATCCCTTTGGTTTCCTTAGCAACTGAGACAATTCAATGATAGTTTCATCAGCACAGAAAAGCACCAGCTACCAGAGTTATGGACAGAAGTACAAAAAGCAGGTAGGCTGGAATCTATTTGTCTTCAGACAAGCTTTATTTCTTTCTCTCCTTTTTTCTATTTTATGAGCTGAAAACATTTAATCACAAATTAAGCACAAGTCTCTTCAAACCGTGCTGTGCTTGTGCATCAGTGATGGTTGGTGCTGACTCGAAGGGTTTCTCAAATCCATTCAGCCCAGCTGCAAGAAGCTTCATATTTTAGCTTCACAGCCTGAAAACCTTCTTCATTTTCATCTTTTGGATTGTGAATGGGTGTGAATATATCACTTTCTTTTTTTGAGTATTAATAAGAAACTTGCAACATTAAGGTCATGCTGGGACTTGTTTCAGTGGGTAGAGGAAAGGGGCCTGGTTGCTGCTGCTGCTTTCTTCATTCCTTTCTAGTACAAAGGGGTCACATGCAGTCTGTGTTTTCTGTCACTCAGATCCACTCTGAAGAAGAAATTCAGAAAGCAAGCAGGAGTTGCAAAAGGCCAGTATTCATAATATGTTCTGCAGACTCCACTTGTGAAGGAAGATGATATGGCTGGAAGATGTATTCCTTTAAAATACATATTACAGTTATATATCCTCTTTATTTTCAAGAGTAGCTTCTTTATGTCCTGCTGAGGCTTCAGTTCAACTCTGTATGATTCTGTCTGCAGAAAGGCTTTCTTCTCTTAATTTGCACTGCATTGTCAGTACCAAATATCAGTAGTGCTGTGATAGTGAGTTATTGGAAAAGCTCTATACTATTTACAGAAAAAGTAATTTTTTTCTCTTTATTTAATTTTTCTTAATTTCTTCAGAGTCAGACAACTGGATGTATTCTGAAGAAATACAGCATGTAAGATGTAAACATGACTGTGGCAACTACTACTCCTGAAACACAGACAAAAGTGTTGTTTTGTTGCTTTTGGTAATTTAGAAACTTAAAAAAAATGTTAAAAAGAAGTTAATATCAAGCCTCTTGAAGTAAGTACAGAAGGTCCCTTCGGTTGCTGTGGGGACTTCCCAAGCTAACCATGGAACAAAAAAAAATTAAAAAAAATTATTAAACAAAAAATTCACTGCATGCTTCACTTAGTTCTGATGACTGCTGCTCCTGAACTTCACCAGTTTCTGTATCAGTTCTACCAATCTCTAAGCCCACTGTTGTGAGTAAGATTTCTTGTAGGTGTCCGAGTTCAGTGTCACAAAAAAA
>WAAE01000052.1:0-168153 GCA_013400495.1 Nicator chloris
GGGAAGGAAAAAAAAAAAGACTTCAGAACTTCACTAACTTCATCTCCAGCTATTTTCTTCACTCTCTGCTCTTTTCCCAACATAAAAGCACTGCTTTCCTACATGTAAAGATGCACTGCAAGAACACGTATCAGAAATACAGAAGCTATATAATTCCAGGGTTAAGTTGTAGAAACCACCAAGCATGCTGGTGGCAGAAACAGGGACATAATCAAAGTTATCTCCAGTGCCTTGAACAGAAAAACCTCAAATCACCACCAGCTGCTTAAGAGAGACCTGTAGGGGAGTTGTTGACTTACTGAACTATTAAGCAACATAGACAAAAAGGGAAGGAGGTTTTATTCGACTTCCTTCTCCCCACCCAATCTCTTCTGTTGACATGTTTGAAGCTGATATTGCTCACAGTAATTGCTGGCACTCAGTAAGTTTCTTTGATGTCTCTGTGAGTTTTGACCAGATGTACATTTCAAAAAATATCTTAAAAAAATTACCTAAGACAAGAGCTGCAGTAGGGATTTCTCTGAACTTCATCCTGCACGTCCATTCTGTTGTCTTCTCTTGAAAGTCAGAATGAGACCGGCTCAAAAAACTCACCAGATTATCAAGCAACTGCTTATTCAAGTCTTCCTGTATTTGCTGCAAACATATACAGAGAGAATTGATCTATAAAAGTGTGAAAACACCACTGCATTTTCCTTTTGCTATTCCTTTCCTGCATAATCTTTAACCCTTACAACTCCAGGGTTTTAAATTTCCTGTGATCTATAAACCACACTAACTTATTCCTTGTGTGGCAAACAGAGACATTTCCCACCTTGGAACTTCTAGTCAAGTGCCTCAAGAATAATTTGAAAAGCAAGTGATCTTAACTGTGTTGTCACACAACAGCCTTTAAGGAAGGAGAAAAAAACAACATACTGACAAAGCCTCAGTGATGTAGGCAGAAAAAAACAATATAATTAGTTTCTGGAACAATGTTCATGAAAATTCCTATTCTTCCTTCTCACCTTACAAACCACGAGCAAATATTTTTCTGAGAGATCTAAATGAGAACAAATATTCTGCTCCTCCAAATCTAATTTGGGATGAAAGAAGTAAAAGTATTAAAAAGGAAATCATTAATATGTTTTGTAGGAAAAAAATATTAAACCACATGACTCCCATGTTTGCTACCACCGTCTTTTGATCTTCAGGATGGTTTTCACACAATTTGTATAAGCGGGAACACATGAAAAGATGAGAGAAAGTGGGGGGAGATGAAACTTTTAAAGGAAAAAATAGGTCAGCAGCATTTTGTATTTCTTCTTTTTACCTGTGTGCTTTTGAAAATCTGTCCCTAAACCAAGATACACCTTCTGCTAAAAGACAAAAAACCCTCCTGAACTCTGAAGTTCAGGTTATCAATATATACTCCAGAACAAACACGTTAGAAAAAAGATTAAACCCTTGTTCCAAACAAAATCATCGTCAAGATTTAATAGCAACAAAAAGTGACACACACAGCTGTGAACTTGATTTTAAGCAAAGTGGCAAAGGCAGTCTCTAGCAGCACTGAAGAGGCCACTATCAGAGTGGTGGTCACATCTCCAGTGGATTGCACGTGATCCCTGCTCAACAGCCTGAACTCCAGTTCCATAATACAGAAAAGCTTCTGTTGGTCTCCTAAACAACTAATAAAACTGTACACAAAGTAATTTTAGTTTTTTTTCATTCTCTACTTATTGAAGAATATTCTTCTGGCCTTTCTGATGTTGATTGTGCAGCTCTGAACTCCCACGTGATAAATTCTATGCAACTCAGAACAAATTGTAACGACATGTTTGAAAGAATTTACACCATCAGTGTTATAACACCATTGTAACGACTCCTGTATTATCACAGATACTTTTAACAATCCTCTGAGGTTCTGTTTCAGATTCCACCAAACCCTAAACTTCCTGTGATCACTACTGTTTTTGCTAAGCTGACCTAACAAGAACCTCAATTCTTACTCTGCATGATTATAGTATATATTATTTCTTCCATTGTGCACTTGTGACAACGGAATTCAGTCTGCCATAGCATTACACATTTACCTAGCTTTCTTAAAATACATCATTCTTGTCAAAACAACTTTGTTACTAGCATTGTTTTGATAATGCTCCAGAAAGGTCACCAGGCTGCTCTGCATCTCAAGTGACCAAGTCACGCACTTACATGGCATTCGCACTCTGGAAAAGTCATGGGAACTGGAAGTTCAGTTACAGCCCTGACACCAGGTTTTGTCAAGACTATTTCTCATGTGGTCTGAAAACCATTATCTTCATATTACAGCAAAAATTACTGTATTTTAGCCCTGCACTTTGCCCTTTTGTTTCTAGCCCAGATCCTGGTAGAACGAATTCTCGTCTCACAGAAGAAGGTTTCTGTTAGCCCTTGATGAGATTCATCATAAGAACATTGCAAGGTCATTTCTGACAGCAGGGGTCAAAACTGGGATATGCTGAAATACTGAAACAAAAAACAGTCCAAAATTCACCTTCCAAAACCAAAGGGCAGTTCCTGCCACTCTTTTGTCAGCTTTTCAGTTGTTGAAAGGATGTCATCACCAGATGACAGACGGTGCTGCCACAAACGCAGCGCAGTTTACGATGCACATACAAAGGCCAAGTGCTCTACAACAAAGTGCCTTGGAGGGCAAAATCGTTCTGAACACTTCAGGCAGATACCAGAGAACCAGGAAAACACCAGCACAAGGCCTGCCAACAAATCACCAGGCAGCAGTGCCCTGGCAAAACGTTTGGAGAATGTCCTGCTAGGCTCCCTTAGCACACCACCAGAACCCCTAGAATAAAAGCCCAAACCAGCAAGCCACACACTTCCTACGTACTCTGCCATGGATCAGGTTTGCTACACTAGGGTTTGCAAACACATAAGAAATTAAATCCTAACTAGCTGAAGCCCTCACTTGCCTGGTCTGACCTCACAGATGATGCTGCTTTGAGGAGTTCAGACTAGAGACTTTCTAAGGCCCCTTCCAACCTAAATTATCACACTATTTTACATAAAAGAACAACCATCAGCTCCATGTTCACCAACAGTGGGATAAAAGGATGATGATTCAAAACTCAGTAGGTAAGATATCACAGATACACCAGGTGCAGTACAAAGAAAATTCTCTGTGTAGCAGCAGAAATAACTGCAGGTAATCTGCCCTTGGGCAATTCAAACTCTAAGGAAATGCTCATATCAATATGTCAGTATAGGAGGAATTGTCTTCCATCAGGAGGAGTAAGACCAGACAAAAGTATCTGGAAAACTCTTAACAGCCTCAAAGAAAACAAGGGCAAGGAACAGAATTAGAGGAATTCATGAGCTTAGCCCATGGGTCCAGATATTAAGCTACATTCATCTGGCTTCTACTGCACATCCCAAAACAAACCTTAGGAAAAAAAATTCTCCTAATGTCTGTAGGGCCCAAGAGCAAGCAGAGGAATATGGAATACTTGCCCAGAATCCATGACACTGAATCGAGGAAGGGAGGAAATCTCTGCTGTATGGAAGCAATTATTCATACTATAATGCAAGCCAGCTGGCTATAGGGACACAACAGCATGCCATGTAACACACAACAGTCAGGAGGCCACAGTTCAGTATGAAATTAACTCTGACCCCATTCACACCATCCATACTAATGCAATAAGCTGTATTTGCAGCGGTGTCATTCCATATTTGACATCCATGCAGCTGTGTTCACATAAATCCACTGTGAATCCTGGGCTGCTGTGTATGAATTCTGGAACACCGAGGCCAAGACCAGCCTAAAATCCTCAGAGGGCTGGCAAGCATTAGCTGAATTAAAACAGCAGTATGCCAAGAGTTAATAAAGAAGATGATCAGTAGGAAGAGAAGCTTAGAAGCAGCAGCTTGAAGCGGCAAAAGCGTACAGTTCTGTGGTTACAAGTAATGTGTACTTGATGCATTTATTATTACTACTTTATATTCTGGACAGTCAATATTTCTGGCCCTCCTATTGCTTTAACTAACTGCCATGCACTTTTAAGCATGTCAAAAAGATCCCCAGAAACAAAGAAGCAAGCAGCATTGCTACAAATGCAAAACACCACTTTAGTGTGAGGCACAAGACCCACCTCTGTTTCAGATTTGATCTGGTTCCATAAAGACTGACAAGTGACAAACCGTAGCTCAGTATCCTCTGAATCATGGCTTGTGCTTCTGAAATCATGAGCTGGAAACACAGAAAGCAAAGGAAAGCACAAATAAGCTCATGAAAACAAAACTTTTTTTTTTCCTGAGAATAAAACAAAGCACCGAACTGTACATATATATTTCAGGGAAATGACTTTTCCCTCAAGCAATTAAGCAATTGCTGGTATCTGGTAGAATAAGGAAGAGAACAAGCAGAATCTATTACCCAAGTATGCAGGCAAAACGTAAAGAAGAGGCTTCTATCTCAAGTCCCAACCCAGATAAGCTAAAGACTAAATCAGAGCAAGTAGCCTTTATTATTAAATAAAACAAACATCATCATCATGTTTCTCTTGTTTCAGAAAGCTTTGTGGGTCCACTTGGTTGCCATTCAATGGAGCACCAGCAGTGGCTTGATCTCTAGAAAAGAGCCAGTTGATGAGCACAATCTCCTAAAGCACTAAACCTACCCAAAACAGGTCTGTAAATGACAAATGAGAGACATCCCTCCACCTCCATTTTCATTGTCTCCCCTATCAACTCATTTGTATCCTTAAGAAAAATCACTTAGAATACGTAACCAACTCTGGTTACACATATCTTAGACTTTCAGTTGAAGAAAATCCAGCCACCACATTATCTGGTAACGTACCAAGGCATAATATCCTTTTTTTCACTAGCAAAACTCAAACTATAGGTGCAAATGTCCTCAAAAGGACTTTGTGGGATGTGACAGTATTATCAACTATTGATGCAGAGGAGTGTTACAACTAAAACTTCACTTTGGACAGGACTGGGCTTCCAGACTGGACAGATCCACATCCAAGTACACGTTTTAGAACACCACTCTAACCAATTGCTGTGAAAAGCCAAACCAGTTCACCTCTGCCTCTCTCTTTCAGGGCTAGCCCAGTCAAATTTATTTTTCCACCTCAAAGCACTTGCTAACTAGAACAATATGCTTAGCAGTTTATCCAAGCATTTCTAATCTCGCAAAAAAACCCGTAATATCCAGTATGGGGTAAAATGTCAATGTGGTCTAAGTGCACAGGCCTTGGTTGTTGCAATAACTTGCAATGACAAAAATCTGGTCTCATTACTTTCCTCTCCATCTTTTTCATATAAATTGTCACACCTTTTGACAGCTCTAATAATGACAAAAGTAGTTTAACATGGGAATGAAAACAGTAAGTTTCCCAACTGAGTCTCAAATAGCAATTATTTAAAATGCATTATTTCTGGTTCCAAGAAGAGACAGTTCTCAAATGAAAACAGACCTGAATACACATCTAGAGAAAATGTATACACCAAATACAAGTGGACAGAAGCCACAAATGGATTTTCTTCCTTCTTTTCCACAAGAAACTTTGGCAAAATACCCAGAATGCAAGATTTATGGATGGGATATAATTTATGACATGCACAGCTTAAAAATGGCTCATTGAGACCTTCAGGTGAATTGTCTGTTAATAAAAAACTTATGGTGAGGAGTTCTCCTGTAAATAAAAGTGCAAAGACAAAGATGGCTATACAACCTTGATTGCTGGAGATGAAAAAACCCCAGCGTTTACTCTAGCCAATAATTTGCTTGCATTCCTCCAAAGAAATGAGTTTTCAGCAGTCAACGAGTAAGAGAATAATCTCACACAGCTATGACAGAACTCATGATATTAACTCTATCAGAAATAATGAACCTTTCAGGATTAACCATTCTCAAAAACAGAAACATAAATGAAAATGCACTAACCTGTATTCTCAGACAATCTTCTCTTCTTGGTACTCGGTTTAAAAACAAAGCAGCCCTAGAGAACAGCAAAAAAAACCCCAAACAGACTTGAATACAAGCATCAGTCTGACTGGTTCCAGAGGCCACTTTATTGTCCTTTTATTTCAGTGCTCCATTAAACCTATAATTGGCACTGAATTGCCAGCCTCTTAAGAATATCAAGTTACATATTGCCCCTTTATATTTCTGTTTCAAGCTGCAACATTAGTGGAAGCAGTAACCCAGCACACTTGTTAGGAATTTTTTCATCTTTCCACTATGTTTTGCAGTTCAGCCATCAACTGGGCCAGCAGCAGATTCTTTAAATGTCTCAAAACCTCCAACAGGTTTAGAATTAAAAGGAAATTATTCCCTGGGGACATATCACTATGATTTGCTCAGTACAGTTCCAGTTAAAAACAAAACAAAAGGCAAGAGGCTGAGATGAATGGAAAACACGATCTAGAATAATGCAATGAGTATTATTAAATCACTTATAAAAGGAAACGACATGCCCAAGCCACAGTGAAGTGCATCCCAACTTAAAAAAGTAGATGGTTAGAAGCAGAATGACAAATGGTTGGGAAAAGACTCATATAAAACCCTCTGTTGCAAGGAATTCCTGTAGAGAAGTCATCTCCCTGTTAGACCTATTTCATTATGCAAGCATTAAGCTTTGAGTTCTTCAAGAATTTTTTTTCACTTTCTTTTAGAGAATCTGAAATTTCTTTCCCCATCCTCTCTACAGAGGATATAACTCTTCCTCTTTGAAGAGTTATAAAGATTTCCTATATATCAGAAATCACATGCACTGCCCAACTCTCACTGCAAGGTTCTTGAACTGCAGCAAGGGGGAAGGAAACACCTAAGTGTTGGAAATAACTGATACAATCCCTTATTGCTCAATGCTTACATAAGGATTACTGAACTCAACTTGGATAGTTCAGCCACTAGAGTAATAATGATGTAGTGAAAATCGAACACCAGAGGTATGTTCAATTGTTATCACAGTCACCAGTCTGTTGAGTGACTTTAGACATTTTATTTCCTTTTTTACACAAATAAGAAATTGCAGTAAAACACCAACATTTTTATTGACCCTCTCTGAAAAACAGCCTCATGAACTGGAGATGCCTTCAGACACATTCCATTTTACCACGTATATTACAGACCATTAAAAAAAGTAAACATAACTTTTTACAGCTGAACAAAAGTAATGGTTATTCTACAAGTGCTAAAGACTCTGGAACAATTCCACTGCAAAAAGGTGTCCTACGGATTTATCTGTGCTGCTGCATACACCAATGGAACTGGCCACAGTAAGTATAAATCATATACACAAAAGAAGAATGGATGCTTAATCAAACCAAACACAAATACTGCTGAATGCTATGCAAACATTGGCTTTCCACACTGCTGAATGTGGCTGAGACCAGAATATAGAACTACAAAGAAGTATTACATACAAGATGTGGGAGGCAAGGTGAGGGGACATGATGCACTGCCAACTATCAGGCAACAGCCATTATCAAAAGTGAAATCCAGCTGTTTAAGTTTTAAGTTTGTTTGGAAGTACTTCACTTCTGGAAGTAACCTGCACAGTGCCTTCCTCACTAAGGGATGCAGCTACATATCACAACTCAGTGAAAAACAATGGAAAGGGCAGGAGTCTTCCCGTGATGACAAAACACATGCTGTGAACCATACTGTATAATCAAGCGAGATGTAAGTTAAATGCTTCAATGCAACATTTCAAGTCTCGCTACTCGTTGACGTTCTGATGAAGGCACTATCCCTACTGCCTGCTCTGAACACAGCCCACATAAAAGCTTTCAATTCGGAAATATCAAGGCAATAACAGACATTTAACATTACGTGTTAAATGCACTTTTAGACAGCACTTTTAGTTCAATTTGAATTAGTTTTGGGGCAGAGGGGTGGATGGGTGAAGCGATGAGTGTGGCAGCAAGCAGTGCCACCAGACCTCACCTGGAAGTGACAAAACCTACAGCCACAACACCCCTGGCTCTGTTCTGGGTGAGATTTACTCCAAGTAGGAACGGGTTTTGTGCCAGGAAGGCTGCGGGCAAGTGACACTGAGGGGTCAGTCGCAACTCATGGTGTGACTCTTAGGACTGCCCTGGGCAGAGATAAGGGCTGGGCTCGATGGTCCTTGTGGGTCCCTTCCAACCCAGGATATTAATCACGCAGGTGATTCTGTGGGACTGCGGTGAGGACAAGCAGCGCCTTGGGCAAAGCGAGACCGGGCACGGATGAAGAGCCAGCAAGGCTTTGGGAAGGGGCGGGCAGCGGAACAGGGTAAGCGGGAGCCCGAGCACCAGGGAGGCGGGAAAGGCAGCGGCTGGAGGAGGCGGGAAGAGGAGCAGGCGCAGGACGCGGCGGGTCCAGCTCCCGCACAGGCCGCGCTGTTCCCTGGCGAGACCCCCCGCTCTCTCCCGCTCCTCACCTTGGATACGGAGCACGTGCTCATATCACCCCGCGCCCGCCGGTACCGGAGAGGAGGAGAAGAAGCAAATGGAGGAGTTCCCGCGCACGCGCGCTGCCGACGGACCGCCCACCTCCCTGCGCGTCCCCGCGCCGCTGCCCCCCCCCCTCCCTGAGCAGTGGTACAAGCGCTGCGCCGCTCGATTCCACCCCCGGCGGAACCAAAGGCCTGCTCCTCCCTCTGTAACCTGAAAGTGGTACGGTCCAGCCCGCCCCTAGGCGGGCTGAAAGGAGCGAGTGGGGGGGACAAGGGTCGGCCGTGCAGCTTCCGCCGGGCGGTGCGGCCATGGCAGCAGGTTCCTTCCGGAGGAGCATTGCTTTCCAGGTAGGCACCGTTCCTTCCCACGGCTGGCGCGGAGCGGGAGTGCCCCCTGAGCCAGATGTCCCCTCTGTTCCCTCACAAAAGGTCCCCCCTGCCCGGGCTGCTCACAGTGGGCGCGACCCGCCGCCGCGGCCTCGGCGCGCGCTGCCCCGCCCCGCCCCTGCCCCGTGCGCGCTTTGGGGCTTCTCGCTGGGTTTAGGATGGCGTGAGGGAGGGTCAGCGACCATCCCTGGAAGTGTTCCAGGCCGGGGTGGATGGCGCTCTGAGCAGCCTGGCCTGCTGTGGGAGGTTCCCTGCGCATGGCAGGGGTTGGAACGAGATCATCTTTAAGGTTCCTACTAATCCAAACCATTCTGTCATTCCGTGGCTACTTCAGTCCATAATGGGTTCGATGAGATCTTCGTGACAAAAAAAAAAAAAATCAACGCTCTGTGGTCTTTTGACTTCCCTTTTTTCTAAGGCTCCTTTAACAACTCTTAGGTTTATATTTTATTGTATTGTTCATAATACGTATGAAGTCTGCTTTTTTTTTTTTAACCTGGGCTGAAAAATTAAATTTCAGATATAAAAGGTACATCCCCCGCGGGTATTTAAAGAGGGAGCCGTATTTTTCCTTGGATCTTGTCTTTTTGCTCAAGTCAGTTTTTTCTTTATTTTCAATTTAGCTTTCAAAAGTTTTGGATCTGCCACCAGAGAATTTAATAAAGTCCATATCTGCAGTTCCTGTCTTCAAAAACCGGTAGTTGTTTACATTTTATCTTACAATGTTGGTCATGTTTTATTATTTTATGTCATTCCTATTACTGCAAAAGCTTAACAAGACATTAGGGAAACAATACAGACAAAAACCCCAAACCTTTTATACCAATGTAATTATAAGATAGTTCAATTGAATTAAATCCTTGTATTTTTTCAAGAAAGCTCAAAGTAAATATAATTGCTTACAAGCCTGTACAAATTATTGGCAGTGTATGGATGGCAAATGCTTCAACACTGATGATCTGAATGTGAGACTGCTTAGAACCAATGTGAAGTTATACAGGATTTTTTTTCAATGTCCTGCTCAAGAGTTGCAATAATGTTAGCAAGTAAATCTTATTCATGAGTTTTTGTTTATTCTGAGATGGTGTTCTCACCACATCTACTTTCTGATTGTATTAGAGCAAAGGTGGTATTTGGCCTTCTAGTCCAGCTTTCTAAATATAGTGAATCTTCAGATATTTGTGACTGGGTCATGCTTGGCAATTACACTTGTCATATGTAGAGTCAGCTTGGATGTGCCAAATCTCCCCAGCATTTCAGCAGGTTTTTTTCCTGATTTTCATTTTTTTTTTTTGTTGTTTGTTTGGTTTTTTTTCCAGGCATGTTGCTGATTTCCAGCTCTCTATTGCTTCCATAGTAGAAAATAATTCTAGTGATTGCTTAGCACAAGACCTGCATCTTCAAGCTCAGCAGCTTGCTGAACAGGTATGCTAATAATAAGATTAAAAAGTATTCTTTCACTAAGCATCTGTTTGGGTCAAAGTAGTTTAATGACTGTACTTACTGTAGTTGTACACAGCATCTTCACAGGGAGAAGCAGCTTTGATTAAGGTTCTTGTGAAATCGTTGTTTTCAAACAGTTTGAAGTAAATAGTGCTGGTGAGGTTAGGTGGGTATCCAGAGGATGTGCCATGGTCTGTACTGTTGCCCAGCACTTGAGGAAGATATTGAATGTGTGGTGACTTGGAAAACCAAAGACTACAAAACCCAGCTCTGGAAAGGCAATGGATAAAGTTGGCCTGTGGGACAAACAGGCCTGACTTTCACAGAATCATAGAACCACTAGGTTGGAAGAGACCTCCAAGATCAGCGAGTCCAACACAGCCCTAACACCTCAACTAAACCATGGCACCGAGTGCCCCATCCAGTCATTTTTTAAACACATCCAGGGGTGGTGACTCCACCACCTCCCTGGGCAGACCATTCCAGTACTTTATTATTCTTTCCATGAAAAACTTTTTCCTAATATCTAACCTGTATTTCCCTTGGTGTAGCTTAAGACTGTGTCCTCTCATTCTGTCAGTTGCTGCCTGGAGAAAGAGACTGACCCCTACCTGGCTATAGCCACCTTTCAGGAAGCTGTAGAGAGTGATAAGGTCACTTCTGAGTCTCCTTTTCTCCAGGCTAAACAACCCCAGCTCCCTCAGTCATTCCTCACAGGGTTTGTGTTCCCAGCCCCTCACCAGCCTCGTTGCCTCCTCTGGATGCGCTCAAGCATCTCAATGTCCTTCCTAAACTGAGGGCCCAGAGCTGGACACAGCACTCAGTGTCCTTCCTAAACTGAGGGCCCAGAGCTGGACACAGCACTCAATGTCCTTCCCAAACTGAGGGCCCAGAGCTGGACACAGCACTCAGTGTCCTTCCCAAACTGAGGGGCCAGAACTGGACACAGCACTCGAGGTGTGGCCTCACCATTGCAGAGTACAGGGGAAGAAGGACCTCCCTGCTCCTGCTGGCCACGCTATTCCTGATGCAGGCCAGGATGCCATTGGCCTTCTTGGCCACCAGGGCACTGCTGGCTCATGTTCAGCTGCTGTCACCAGTACCCTGAGGTCCCTTTCTGCCTGGGCACTGTCCAGCCACACCGTCCCCAATGTGAAGAATAACATGAGATATAGTTTAGCTCCTCAGTAGTATTACAACTGGTTTTATTTGTCCTTTTTTCAATATTAACACCCCAGCTGCTGCCATTTTCCAAACTAGCACACCTGAAAAAACTGCTGTTCCAAGAACACTCAATTTCAAGCAGATAAGGATTTTTTTGGAGTGCCTCAAGGTTCAGCAGAATGCTCTTAGTCACTTTTGAGGAAATGGACTACAATATTTGAAATTCAGGTATTTAGGTTAGGCGAAAAGAGATGGAAGTTTTTCCAGGTGACTAAAATAGCCTAAATAGTAGGGCAATGAGACAATAAATGGAGCAATGTGCTCTGAAGTGCTGAAAATTGTCTGTCAGAAAGGTCAGAAGAGTCTTGTTTCCCTGGGCTTTTGATTTCATTTGGCTGTTTTTGTTTCATTTTTGTACTGTTAGTTCTTTGTGAAGGGGACATTGTGTTGGGTTTTTTAGTGCTTCTGTACTGCACAGTGGAATCCTAGTCCAAGCGTTGGGCACAAGGACATCTGGTTTCTGAAGGACCACAGGGCACTTGGAGAAGAGGTTGTTAAAGCTGTGGAGGGGACAAATGAGCACTCTTATTAAAGAGAGATAAAAACTACTGACATGACAAATGACAGATTATGTAGAAAACATCAGAACAAATGTTGTGGAGAAAGTCTAGTGAGTATTTCTGTTTTCTCTCTGCCCCATAAGTAGGAAGGACAATTTGTAAAACAGTAAGGTGGAAAATTCAGTGTCAACACAATTAATGTTTTTTTTCACGTAGTTTGTGAGTTAGCATTGGAATTTGTTGTTAGCAGAGCTTGTGAAAATCAAAGAATTTCAAAGCTAGCTATGATTTCTCCCAGTTACATCACTGTCTTAAGCTGGAGATCTGGCACAGGGGTACAATTTCCTCTTCATGGTGATGAGCTTCAGTAGGAATATATAGCTTGCCTGTCTCATAGATACTGAGTGAGAAGGTGATTGTGTCATCTTTTTGTATGCTTTCCATCCCTCTTTTTCCTTTTTTAGACAACTTCTTGACTGTGAAAGACAGCTAGTTTAATAAGAAACACTCAAACCTGACAGATTGAGATCCAAAGCTCTTGGCCTGTGAAGAGACCCAAATTTGTGTTGACATTAGGTATTGGTTGGCCAAATATGCCTTATGAGTTCAGAATTTTCAAGACATGTGCCTTATGGAAATTGTAAATTAATTTTTTAATAAATTGACCTTTAATATCTTTATTTTGTGATACTGGGTACCACAGAATGTTGTCACTATTTTTTTTTAAGTGCTGGCAGCTACTGTGTAAGTTGTCAAATGTACAGCTTTTGACTGTACAAAGAGTTCAACTACTGCTCCCAATCAAAAAAAACCCCAGACTGTGCACAGGCAGGGTCTGAAGTAGAACATATGTGTGGCACTTCAAGCTGAGTTATATTCAGAGCTTATTAAGCATGAATGGGAAATAATAAAATCATCCCTTTTCCAACAGCATTGATGAAATCATCCATTTATGATTGCTTCAAACAAATAAATAACATTTAATGTTTACAGTGGATTAAATTAATATTCACAGTGGATTGAATTACAGTTTTCCAGTTCACCTGTTTTCATTTAGAGTTTCTGTTTTGTTTTATTCTCTTAGCTAAAATGTGATTCAGTAGTGAGTGAAATCAGTGCTGGTCCAGGAACAGTGAATTTTACAATAAACAAGGAACTATTAGCAAAGGTGAGTAGAGTCTTTCAAGTGCTTTAAGGTAAAAATAAATTTTCTCGATATAAAACTATAGAATACCTACTATTGTCTTAGGATGGTATTTTCTATGTAAAACTGTCTTTCACAAGTTTTCCGTGAGGATCCCTGTTGCTGATTTATGTAGCCCTAGAATCTGAAATGAAGCTCAAGAAAGTTTCCTCTTGTGAGGAAACAATGCATCTGCTGTTCACAATTAATCATAGCTCTTCTTTTTTCCTCTCTCTCTCTCTCTCTCTCGCTTATTAAAATGCAGGCTTATTTACTTCTACTTTGAATTTTTACAGTGTACAACTCAAAATTTTGATCTTGTAAATACTCTTGGTTTTACCTGACATTGAAGTATTTGATAGCAGATCTTTCATTACACGCTTTGCTGGAAACAAAAATCAAGGGGATAAAAATCCCAAAGGGAAGATGTATTCCTCAATATCCTGACTGAATTATATATATGCCTTGTAACCAAGCCAATGCTATTAGAGAATAAGTCTATAAGCAAATTTTGTGTATGTGGCTAGCTTGCTTTCTTACGTGTCATAATAAGAACAGAATTGCAGGCTTTTTTACAGATGCTGTTCCTTTAGAAAAAAATCAATAGCTGCTACAGACAAATTTTAAAGTGATTTTTTCAGTGGGAAAAATTAGAAAAATATCCACTGAATGAAGTGAGATTTCCACTTCATTTCACTTCGTTGAAGGCTTCTGTTATCTTCAGGAAGCTTGTACAGTTCACACAGCTTCATAGATTAGCTCTGTAGTGCATTGGCCTGAGTGACCTTACACGTTTAGTTGATGGAGGGACTGCCTTGGTGCTACGAGCACATTACTGATAATACTCACACAAAGTGTCTTGAGGAATATTTTAAGACATTTTACACAGTCTCCAGGCTTTCAAAGCAGACATATTGTAGTACAGATCATTCATACTGGCCTTACACGCTTGCAGGTCGGAGGGAGAAAGAAGAGTTGTTTGGACACATTAGGATTGAAGAGTTGGTTTTCTTTGGCGCTAAAAGAGTAGAGGGTGTTCACAAAATTCAGCCTTAATTTTCAGCAAAACTCTGCCTACAATTTCTCTTAAATTTTTTATTTGATCAGATTCAGCTTTCAAAAATTAGTGACATTTTTATCTGCATATGAGACCTTGTTTGCTTGGTGAGCCAGCCATCTAATTACAAATGGGAATAAAGGATGTGGGATCAGTCTCCTTTGTGGATGGTAAACAGTTTGCCTGGTGATCCTTTCTGTTGATAAAACTTTTTTTGTGTGTTTTTTTTTTTGTTTTGTTTTTGTTTTTTTGTTTGTTTGTTTTTTTTAATTGTGCCTTAGACTGTCCTGCAGCAGGTGTGGAAAGATGGCTCAGAGTATGGAGTAAAAAGTGAACTTTTCTCTACAGTTCCCAGACAAAAGGCGGTGATTGAGTTCAGGTAAGCACATCTGAGGGGTCCTTTGAGACAATTGCCTTGTCTGCTGATTGATATTTTCTGGTTGATATTCATTGCTGTAAAGTGTGATGCCTGTGATGTTAAACCATATTAACCAGTATTATATTTAGCTGTATTTGACACTCTGATATATTCACCAAGTAGAATATAAATTATGTTCAGGGATTGAGGCTCTTTCCCAGAACGTGTTTTTGGTATTTAAGGTGTTCATGCCTTACACAGCCCTCCATTAAGAATATTCTCATTTAATGCATAATGGCATTCAGTTTTTAAGAAAGCTTCTTTTTATTGTGGCCTGAAGAAACAAAAATCTGAATTTCCAGGCACTAGTCCATTTCTTTTTGCACCTTACTACCTTCTCTGACTCGTTAAAGCAGGCAGGCATTTATCTGGCTAAATCTTGTTTATTGCTGCCCCCAAATTTTTTTCCAGTGAATTTTTGTTGACTGTCACCTACTCGTGGAATGAAAAGTGGCTGACTCAGATTTTTTATGTATAAATATTTTTGTTGAGTAATATTCCCTCTGCAGGCTTCTACAGTCATGGAAAGTAAGAACTCAGGTTTAATTTGGAAGTTGAATTTTCATAGCTGTACTTTCTTCTTTTTTTTATCTGGGCAAACAATTGTGTAGGGAGTTGGGGTTTTGTTGTTTTTCTGTGTGGGGGTGGGCATTGCTGGAAAGATGTAATTTTGGTTACTGATCCTTGTACTAAAGGTCTCTCATCCTGGTTTATCTCTGAAAAAGACATGAGGAGAGAGATCCATATGTCCAAAACGTGTAAAAAGTGAGAAGATATTTTTGATTCTTTGTCACTAGTACATCTGGGCTTTGGTTAGATTTTTTTTGTTGTTGTTGGGTTGGTTTGTGGGGTGGTTTAACCACAACACTGTCTGTTAACTGGTACTGAAGGCAAAGCTGGTTGGATAGGAAAACTTGCTGTGTAGGACAGAAGCTCATCAGGGGATCTTATGGAAAAATTGAAAATAGGGCTTTTATTTCAGCTCTTCTGGATGCATGAGTTGAATTCTTTTAACTTCGTGATGTGGCAGTTTTGTCCACTGAACAAACGTTGTTTGTAAAAATCTGTTAC
Organism: Nicator chloris; assembly: GCA_013400495.1. NCBI lineage: Eukaryota > Metazoa > Chordata > Aves > Passeriformes > Pycnonotidae > Nicator > Nicator chloris. The sequence continues at coordinate 15,719 of WAAE01000052.1, forward strand.
AGCTCCCCTAATATTGCCAAAAAGTTTCACATCGGACATCTGCGTTCCACCATCATAGGTGAGTGTGCATTTCCCTGCCTCCTGGGGGGGCTGCTTTGTCTGCCTGCCTCACTTGGCAGGGGAGCACTGCTAACATCTCACTCCTCGGGTGTGAGTGGCTGTCAGGCTCAACTGGCTAATTAAAACCTTTCTGCTCATTATGCAGTGCAGAAAAGAACGAGCTGTGTTGCTGGCAGATTTATTAAGTCACACATAATATAGTTTTACGACTGTGAATATTAAATGAAGTAGCTTAAAATTGGTCTTCAAAGACACCCAAGGCAGTTTTCATTGAGGTGTTAGGAGAGTCCTTTGAATTTTAATTCTCAATTTGCACTGGGCTGCAGAGCAGTTCAGATCGTTTTTGTCTTGGTGGCTGTCCTGCAAAAAGCTTGCTTTTATGTGCTAATTACTTTGTGCCAGTATTACTGAGACAGATACTGTCATTTCTAATAGAATAATTAATAAATTTCTTATGCAGTGCTCTAATGGTATATGGAAAACTGTATTTGTCCCTCATTTCCTGATCTCACAATAAAAACTAGTAGGTTGTAGCAGAAGATCCTACAAAATCTGTGCGTCTAATAATGTGTCAGTTTTTAATTATACTTAATTCATCATGTATAGTTATTAATTACATAAAGTAATTGCCTCTTCCATGGACATATAGTTGAGTGAAATTATGTATTTTGGGGGTTTTTTATTCCATTTCTGGATCCTTTTTTACAGGAAAAAAACACTTTCAGAAGTACTTCTGTAGGTCAATGTTTGTCCCAGAGTAAGACAATTAATTAACTACAGGTAATGGAATTGAAAGTATTTGCAAGCTATAGCAAGCTATAGTGTGGTGTTATAACAATACAAGAGGAGAGAGCTTTCTGCATCCTTTACAACAGTATTGTAATTAAAAGGAATCCTTGAAGCACAGGAAAACAGAGGAAGGGATGTGGGTATTTTTTCTTTGTAATTCTAAGGTTATAACTAAGCTCGGGAGAGAGATGAAGGGTTTTTGCTGTAAGAGCAGCTGGAACTTACATATATGTCCTTATATGATATGACAAGTTTGGAGCATAGTCTGTTAAGTGCAGAGCTCAGAACTGCTCCAGTCTGCAGAGATTCAGGACTTGATGTTGTCTTTTTAGTATCACAGTTAACAGCAGTTTGTGAATGTTGAGTGCTTGCCTAACCTGGTATGAGGTTGCCTGACTGTGATGGAATTATGTATAATGCCACGTATTTGTGAGAGTACAAGATGACTTCAGAAGGTTTTTCATGATCTTGTACTCTGCAATATGTGCATGTACATCCACCTGTGTATGTTTTTATCCCTGTTGTGGGAGACGCTTCGTGGCACTGTTCAGATGCACAGCCTTTCTTTTCCTGCTCAGAAAGGAACTTGCTTTTTACTATTGCTGCTGCTGCTGCTTTCAGTTGTCAGGTACTTTAGCAAATCCTGCGGAGTATTCCATCTGATTGCTTTTCCTCTTCATTTTGAATACAGATGATACAAAACCAGAAAACTGTTCCATAGGGATGAGAGACTACCTACAACTGAATAATAATATCATTTTTGTTTCATTACCAGGGAATTTTATAGCAAATCTCAAAGTTGCGCTGGGACATGAAGTAGTAAGAATAAATTACCTTGGCGACTGGGGCATGCAGTTTGGTACGTTTCAATATTTTTTTATGCTGTGCCCTTTTCTACTGTATAGTACGGTCTAGGTTTCCAGCTTCAGTTTTTGTAGGCACATTGGATTTGCTCTTTGCTCATAAGGAATAATATCCTGTTGCCATGTGGGTAATGTATAGTTCATTTCCTTAAAAAATCTGAACAAAACAATCCAGACTGATCCATCAGCAGCATGACCTGTACTGATGTCCAAGAAATAACAGGACCAAATTTATCCAACTGTCCCTCTGTCCCTCCAGCAGGTCCTCTGTCAGACTAAATGTGTAGTTTGGGGGTTACATGTTTTGGTTTGGGATTTGGGTTTGGATTTTGTTTCTTTGATTGCTTGGTTTTGAGTTTGGTTTTTTTGTTGGTTTTTGTTTGTTTGTTTGTTTTGTTGCTGTTGTTGTTCCTTTTCTCATTATTCACAGAGCATAATTAATTTCCACAACAACCACATTTTGGCACCTTCGGGCCCAGAGAGTTTATATCCTTAGAGATATCCTTACAGTTTCCCCAAAATACTCTGTTTCCCCTTGAACTGTAGCAGGAGAGAGGTGTGTAGATGGAGAATGTGCAAGTGAATAGGGACTGGAAGACTATCAGTCCAGCATGCACACACATAGACATCCCCATCTCTTCTGAAATCATCAGATCAGTGGGGACTGAAAAGTCCTCTCAAGTGCAGCCTGAGGATGCATGACTTGATATTTATTCCCACACCAGGGATCGTTTATGTCCCATTGCTGGATCTATAGTTATCCCTCTGTTATGGCAGCTGACCCATCCATAGGATTCACAACTTCTGTTGTTAATCTTGCATTTTACATTGACCTATATTCTCCTCTCCTTTTCTAATTTCCCCCAAAACACTGGTTTGGGCATATTTTTAGCCATTTAAAAAAGGCGATCATGCCTGCTTCCTCATTCTTGAAAGCTGGTACACCTCTGAAAACTATAAAAATTCCCTCTTCTTTTGCAGTACGCTCTGGAAACTGTCCATTTATTGATGTTTAAATGGCAAACACAAAGTGCAATGTCTGTTAAGTGGTCACTTTTGGTTATTCCAGCCCTTATGCTGCACCCTCCAGTTTCAGTGGTACTACTTTTTTTGGGAACATCAAGGAATCATTTTTATGAGCAGAACTGGGTTAAAAACTTCAAGTCAATAACCCACTTTCACTCCATTTTTATATTCAGATTTGTAGTGTAGATAACTAAAATACATTCAGTTCTGCCCATTGTCCTTCTAGACTAAATTCCTGGAATTTAGACAGTGCAGCATAACAAATTCTCAGGACTGTGAGAGTGGTAATAAAACATTCTTTCCTCTATTAAATTACCTCCCCTGCAGCTTGTCTTTCCTGATCCTGCTTCTGATGAAACAGGAGCTTAGAGCAGAGCTTTGCTTCGCTTATGATTTGTTTCATAAGAATTGAATACAGAATGAGTTCACCAAAAATTGAGTAAATTTCATCCTTGCATATTTCATTGATGTTTGCCCCTTAGACATAATTTTATCACTACGCTATTGTACAACAAATGTGGCAATGACAGTTAAGCAGTGAAATCCTGTGTGGATAAAAGGCTTCTCAGCTGACCTCATTCAGTCTGCCTTTGAAGATGCTAAATAGCACTCTGGAGTCTGAATATCAAGAATTTTATGTATTTTAATATAAAGGTTCCTGATGGTATAAAGATCACAATACCTATTATTTACATGTGTGCTGTTTTTGCAGCACACAACTCTTAGAATCGTGCTTTTGACCTAGTAGTTCCAACTACTTCTTTCAAAGTAGGTACTCCCCTCTTTATTTGGGCTGGCTCAGCTCAAATATATGGCAGGTATTATAACAAATAATAGTCCTGCTTCACAAAATTCTAGAATAACAATATTGCTGTAATGGTCCTTTCTCAGAAGCAGTGCTGTAATTAATGGTCTGTCAGCTGCTTTTACAACTGCCATTGTCAGAGGCTTTAAAATGTAAGAACTGAGAACATATTTTCCTGAAACACAGCAGAGAGGCCCTCAGCCTTTAGGCAGTTTTGGGGCAGGTTTCTTAAGATAACAAATGCAATGACACTATCTGTCCATATGTCTTCCTGTCACTCTGCTACTAATAAATTTTGAACCCATTGGGCAACTTTAGCCAGATGTGACAAAGAAAAATATCTCCAAGAGAATTAGTTTCTTTTGGAGTTATGACAGCTGGCAGCCAAGTAAGGGTAGAACTACAATGTGTTGACCTCTGGGAGAGAAAGTTAACTTCTGTGTTTTGCCTGCTGGCTAACCAGTCAGCACCTTGAAGTCAGAATCAGTTCCAGCATGTGCTGCATCTTGCCATTAACTGATGAGTGTAACAAGGTCTTAGGATGTTATGGGAAAGACAGAAATGTGAGGAAGGATGTGTTGGGGTTGAATAAAGACTGACACTAGTGCTGGAGATTGGAGTGTGAAGTCAGCATTGAATAGTGGAATGTTTAGGTACACTAATATCTAAGAGAGGTCATTAGGAAACCCACCTCTGATTGCTCATTGAACAAGCTGTCTTTAACTAAACTCCCTTTCAATAGGGTTAGACTAATTTTATTTCCTAAAACCTAACCTGTTCTTCTTGTTAAAGTCTGCCATGCCACCTTCTGTACTTCTGTACTCAGTGTTTTTAAGAGGGAAGTTCTTGAGACAGTGCCATTTGTTTAGTTGCAGAGAGTTTTCCAAAGGGATGCCTGCATACCTATTCCTACATCAGTCCTGGTCCTTGTCAGCCCAGAGGAATAAGCTGGCCTTAAAGTCAGCCTCAGATAATCTAACAGACTGATAGGTGAATATTGCTTCGTTACTGAAGGAGTTAATGGGGTCTCTTGATTTAGACAAAAAAGATAGTGATTTGGATTTTTTTACCTTTTAGATGGCTTTTGGAAATTCCTGCAGCCAAATTGGATGCTCAAAAAAAGCTGCATATTCTAAGCAGGCAGCAAAAATTTCCCTTGAAAATATTGCATGAGTGGTATGAGGAATTCTGTGTTGTATCCCAGTTCTTATTGTCCTTAAAATGATAATACTAATAAGGGAAGAAGCAATAAAAGGACTTTTGAGCATGTTCTGTTGCTGAACAGTTTCCACTGTGTGGCTTCTCATTTACATCTTGTTGCTGTGTAAAACATAATTTTCTATACAAGTCTAGAAATACAAATTCCTTTTGTGAGGAATTGAGAAATCAGCATAGTATTTCCTACTATTTTCTAGCTATTATATTTCAGGGTGGGGGTGTGAGGGGATGATGTTTATGCAGTGGAATAATAAGTTAGGCTTTTGATTTTCTTTTTGTAGCATACACCATTATATTGTTTTAAAATGCTACAATGTTAAGACTGGACTTACAAAAATAACCTGTCAATATACTCTGGTCTGTTGTCTAACTCTATATGTAATTGTTATTCAAGGCTTACTGGGTGTTGGTTTCCAATCCTTTGGCAACAAAGAAAAACTAAAATCCAGTCCTTTGCAACACCTTTTTGAGGTAAGTTCAGAGAAGACCAACTAGATTTGTCTTTCCAGGATTAAACAGGTTGTGGTTTGTTGGCTTGCTCCATTCAAATATGCCTGATACCATTTGAGTTATTATTTACCTTTTGTTGCTCTTCTGGTACTTGTAAGTGATCTTTGTGTGACAGCCGTGCTGGGTGTGATATAGACACAGTACACATGTTCTGTATAAATCTGTCTCGTGCCAAAGGAACAAAATGTGTTTGAATACTTGAATACTCAGCAGCTGAATGCATGTTAGATTGTTTATGTGGAGTAGCTCCTTCTGAGCTTGCCAGCTTCTTTGACACAGGTAAACTTTGTTCACTTGTACCCTTATTCCCTGAGCCCTGCCGATTTAAATTGATAGATTCTCAACCCTGAGGTGTTTTAGAGCTGTACGACTGATTTAAAGAGAAAACAAGAAGCAATCACATTTTTGGAGTTGTGCAGCACTGTGTATTACTTCATTTTTATTTATAATTTCTGTCCACTCTTAGAATTTAAATTTTTTATACTTGAATTTTGCACTAAAGCTTCAAAATGCCAGCTATTGCAGTAGCATGTAGGCTTTATGATCTTAAAAAAGATTGCCTTTACGTGTAGAGAACAGTAGTCAGTCAAGATGCAAAAGATTCTAAAACAGTAGTTGTTTGAGACCAAATTAATTTCTCAGTTATTCCCAATTTTTAAATGTTCAGCTGTATGCCTGGCTGTATCAAAAACTGAAATGTGTTTCAAAGTGATGCTTTTTCTGCTGGTGTGTGAAATCAATCTTTCCTGTGAATATAAGCTTGTAAAATACTGAGTCTATCAAGGATTTTTCTGCTTCAACTGCTGTCTCAATTTTAGGCAGTGCAGTTGCCATAAATGTCAATTTTGTGGTCCTCTGAAGACATGTCTGCGGTTTAAAAGTCCATGATAAGTTCCCTTCTATGCATAAATTAGTTCTTCCATATTTTGCTGCTGCAGTTGTTTCAAGGTTATGAAGAGGATGATAGTGACAGCAGTAAGGAATTAGGGCATTAGTCTTCTTTCAAGATAAGCTGTATGTTTTCCTATTGGGCTTTGGGCTATTCTTTCTTTCTTTAAATGGGGAATGTATTGCTTTAACAAGTCTTTTAAAATTTTGATGTTAAAAATGTCATCTTTAAATGTATTTGTATTGTTCTTGTAGAACTGTTTTTATTGGAGGAGAGGATTATACTACCTCAACATTTTCAGTGTTGTATTTTAGGTGTATGTGCAGATTAACAAAGCAGCAGAAGATGAAAACACGAAAAAGCTGGCTAAGGATTTCTTTAGAAAACTGGAGGAACATGATGAGCAGACCTTGTCAATTTGGAAGCAATTTAGAGACCTCAGTATTGAGGAATACATCCGGATTTATAAGGTACAAATCATCCAAATGTTTTTTGCCTGTGTTGCTGGTAAAATAGTCCCTTTCTCTATTACTCCATCAACATAATTGACAGTGCACAGCACCTTTTCTTCTAGGAGACTGCCAAGCAGTGGACTCACTTGGGATCAGAGATTGCTCTAATGTTATCAATTCATTGCCTTTCCCATAAACTTTAGAATGTTGTGGGGAAGCTCTTTTTCAGTATGCTAGGCTAAGCCTCATTCTGCTTGGAAGAAGCACAGTAGTTGATTTCTCATCCAAGCAGGCTGTCACTTCGGTTGCTGACATGCTAGATACATTTTATTTAATGGTGTCCAGGTAATTGGCCTTTAGACTAATTCTCCCTTCTCAGAAGTCCTGAAGCTCAAAGTGTGGTGCTAAGCAGCAAAGCAAATCAGTGTTGGATAAATACTGCTCACTTTTGCTTTACCTTTGAAGTCAGCAACAACCCACCAAATTTAACAGTATCCATGTAATAAATTTTATTAGATGATAACTCTGTTTTCGCATTTCTGATCAAATGTTATAATGTTGCATATTAAAATTATATAAGAAATTATAGCAGCAGGAGTTCCCTGCAGGTGGAGTTGAACTAATACACAGCCATCTGTTGCACACTGTGATCTCATGAGTGGAGCCAGTGTCCGCTGTTTCATGGGACACGTTTGTGCCACTGACTGAAAAATTAATCTTAAAACATTGGGAAGCCGTTTATAATCCAGATAACCTGGCTGTGCTTTAACTTCTTCCCTGAAACATACCACTGGAGCCAAGAAAGTACTCCTAAGTTAAGATCTCCTAAGTGAGACACTTGATAGTTCTTGTGGAAAGCTGACCTCTGAAGGTAGTTAGGTACTGGGCTGTGTATTCAGCTGCATCTTGAAGGTCAGCCATCATTGATCACATGATGACTGGGACAGCAAGATCTTTCTCTCCCAATTTCATTTAAACTAAAAAGTATTGAACTGCTGAACAGACCAGGTTTGACAGTTAAGGTCATCTTGTCTCTTCTGAATGTACCCTCAGCCTTCATGGTAATGATGATTTCTTATGCTCAGCAATGTTTGTAAGCAGCTTTTACTTTCCAAAATTCCTTTCAACATCCTTTTAAAATAGGGTTGGTTTCATGTCCAGGTAGCTCCTCTGCAGCCCACTGGTTTCACCTCCAGCAGAGCAAGTAAGATACTTGCCTCAGAATTTGTGTATGAATTGCTTTAACCAGTTTATGCCTGATTTCTCATTAACGTGACATCCAACATATTCTCCTTAGGGAGAGATTCATTCTAATGCAGAAATTGATTAAATCAAAATCCAAGCATCCTTTCCTTTTAACAATGAAGTGACATTTCCTGGAATAACATTAATCTTTGCTCTGTATCTGATCTGTGACCTATCATCTGACTTAATTTGAAGAAAAATGGTTAGCCTTGATCTTAATGATATTACTCTTCTTTGATATTCCTGTAACTTTTCAGCGTATAGGAGTCCACTTTGATGAATATTCTGGAGAATCATTTTACCAAGAGAAGGCCCAGGAGGTTCTGAAGATGTTGGAAGATAAAGGACTCCTTCAGAAAACAATGTATGAACTCATTCAATTTATTGGTGTAGTTTATTTAACATCTCAGTTGCACTTCAAACAAGATAAGATGAGTGAGGTTTGTACATAATCTGAGCAGAAGAGTTTTCTTTACGTGGTTTTGGTAGCTGTTCTAGTAGAAGACCATCAGGATTTGTGCAGTCACAGCTAAAATTTACATTTTGCTTTTCTGTGACTAGCACAGAAGCCTGGCCTTGACAAATCGGGTACAATGACAGTGTTCAACTCCTAGTGGTGCTTTAGTCTGTGGGTTAGTTTGGTAGCTGTGTGTGCCATTTAATGAGCAGAATTAGATGAGATCCTTGCCTTGATGGAAGAGGTGCCTGGCTGAACTGGGATGGAAGCTGTAATCGTGGAATGTATCAAAATCTGGTCAGGCTTCTCCCTGGCATCGGCGGTGGTGACAGCAAACTTACAGGAACAGTCTTCAAAAAGACTTAAAGGAGATGGTCATCCAAAGAAAAAGAATTAGACTGTCTAGAGGGAGGGGGGTTTGGGGCAAGAGGCCTTGGTTTTGTCTCTGACCTCAGTCTTGCCTGAACTTACCTGTGTACTAGCTTGCAGTGACATCAGTATTTGCCCTCAACTTACAGAAAAGGGACAGGAATTGTGGATCTCTCAGAGAAGAAAGATCTCTCAACAGTTTGCACCGTCATGCGCAGTGATGGGACGTCTCTTTATGTAACAAGGCAAGTAAGCCCATCTGTGTTCATTGCTAGTCATTTTGCCAGGGAACACTTGAAGATGAGCACATTTTTAACTGATGGCATGGATTTTGAAGCTTTTTATTTGCTAGGATAGTTGTAAGTGAAACGAGCAACGTAACTGTGATGGGATGAAAATGGCTTTTAAATACTTTCTTCCCCCTAAGTAATGTTAGTAAATCTCCTCTTTGCATAAATCATAATACTTTCTCCAGCTACTGAAGTGGAAAACAAAGCTGGAGTCTCTGGATCTAATAAATAGTTGCCAAATAATAAAGGTTTTAGAAAGACCTTTGCTTAAAATGTTTATTGATGGTGTGATACAGGAAAAATTGCTTGTTGAGCCATGTCTTCATTGACTCAGTGGACCACCAGTGCTGTAACATCAATTTTATTGCTGTTTTCCAGCCATCTCATCAGTATCCTAAAATTCCTCTTGGGTATTTTAATATGGAAGCCTTAACAGTTTCTTTGTTCCAGGAACGTAAATAAATCAAGTGTCTAGCCCTCAGGGTAAATAAACTCTGTACAGCTTTTCAGGGCAAGTGTATTAAGGGAGATGCTACAGTCAATCCTGTGTGTTAGGGAGCTGCTGAATCCTGTAGCCAGATAGAGACAAAGATGCCACAGCTCCATGCCCACAGGTCAGCCAGGAGTAAGCATGACCACCTGATCTCAACAGGCCCAGACACAGGGCCAAAACCACTCAGCACAGCTGGCATTTTGTTCCCCTCTGGGTGATGAGGATGAGTATCTATTCCTGTGAAGAAATAGACGTATGTGTATGTACATGTATAGATACATATGTGTATGTGATATAGATTGTGACATAGATACTTGTATTATGTATGTGATATGTGTATTATTTAATAATTTAAGTAATATACATATGTTACACAATACATATGTATTGTGCATGCACTGTGTATCCCTCCAGTAGCTGGAGGTCCCTGTGGTCTCTCCAGCAGTTGGCCTGGATCCTCTGATGGAGCAGTACAGACTCCTCTGGGTGCCTCATCTCTTCTGGAGACTTCCCAGGATACTTTGCCTACATGCTTGGCTATTCAGCTTGATATTTGCTGTCAGTCACATGAGGATACGTGCTCTCACTCCAGCTGTTGGCAGCAGAGACACCTTGTGACCCATGGTCAGGCTCCAGCTGTGACCACTTCGTATCGCTTATGCCCAGTCCCCTCAGTGTCTGACCACAGATGCATGGCCTACAGGACCTGCAGTCCCCAGCTCTGCCTACTGACACTCCAAATACATGTGCGCACAGAGGAGAGAGCCCCCTCACCCTGGGAGAGATGGAAATGGAGTTTCATGGGAAGACAGGACAGACTGTGCTGATGAGGTGCAGGACAGAACTAGGCAAACACAACCAGAAATTGACTTACAAGCCACCCATCCCTGTTATCATCTCCTTCTCTTTTCTTGTATTTGGTTCCTCCCCTAAGCATCCCACAACAAGTCTTGTGCATTTGCAAATGCTTTTTTCAGATTGGAATACAAGGCTGATGGTTCTCCTGTGACAGTCCTGTGTGTGTAGATGACCTTTGTACTGTTTAAGCTAAGGCTGAACACGGGGTTAGTTTTCCAGGAAAGGGTTGTTTCTCTCAGGTCCCAGCAGGCAGACAGACACTGGACTTACTCTGCACCAAAGAACAGTTTCCTCAGTAATTTTCTTAGGTAGTGATTTAAAAAAACATTTCAGACGTGTTATCAGCAAAGTATACACATCCTTTTTGATGTGTAAGGCATACATGGATCCTTCTATTCAGGAAGTCCTCTCCCCTCCATAAAAAGCAGGTTATTTTTCTAAGAGGCAAGTAGTGAGGTATGTTTGAGTGAAAGTCCAAATAGTTTCTCATTTTCTCTTTCAGAGATCTTGCAGCTGCTATAGACAGAATGAATAAGCACAGCTGGGATACCATGATTTATGTGGTAAGTAATTCTAGATTCAGCACACACTTTTGTGCTGACTCTCTCCAGTAACCCAGGGGCCTCTGGCTTGCAATATGACTTTGACACACAGTATTTTTGGCAGTAAAATGGATGCCCTTTCCGCCCAGCAGCTGTGCCTCTGTGTGGCAGTATTTCTTGGTTCTGTTTCAGTGCATGACCCCCAGAATGGTTGAAAAATACCTTTACACTGAAAGAGAGTAGGTTTAGATTAGATACTAGGAAAAAATTTGTCACTGTGAGGGTGCTGAGGCACAGGAACAGATTGCCCAGAGAAGCTGTGGATGCCTCATCCCTGGAAGCGTTCAAGGCCAGGTTGGATGGTGCTCTGAGCAGCCTGGTACTGTGGAAGATGTTCTTTCCCACAGCAGGGGAGTTGGAACAAGATGATCTAAGGTCCCTTCCAACCCAAGCCTTTCTATGATTTTAGGAAAATTAGCTCTAGAGTTATTCTCTAGTACAAAAATTCATTGCAATTAGTTTGAAAGGAACTCATACTTGATTTGATACTTTATTTTCTGTATAAAAGCTGTAATTAATAATTAAACAAACCAGAAAAAGCAGTTAATATTATAAAGGGTTTTAAAATGTTAATTTAGAAATTAATGGTCTAAAATGAATCTTAAGTCTACTCTGAAGTCCTGATATCTTATCTGAAATGTACATTTTTATGGCTTTGAACAATGCCTTAGTTTCATTATATAGAAATTGCACATAAAGTATTATTTGATCAATCTGAATGAAGCAGTTGCAGACAGGGAATCTTTTTTTATTTATTGGTTTCATTATATTGTTTTTTCACAATACTAGCTGTATCAATAATGGATATGAATAGCAGGACTGTCTCCTTACTTGTCTGAAACTGTTTTTTGGTCTCATATTAGCAAAGAGATTTCATGTGATACTTTTAAATCTTTTTTTTCTTAGATTAAGAAAAAAAATTATGAAAGCCATGTTCTTTTATGTGAAGTCCAGAATTAGTAGCATGTGGAAAAAAGCTCTATGTGATCATGTTTGGTAATGTCCTTGTACCTTCTCTGTCGAGCTGTTTCAAAAGTCAATGTAATGTGACACATAACAAGATACGGGGAGAGAGATCAGTGAGCAAAACATTAAATACACAGTTTAAAGTGCAACTTCTAGTTAAACCACATTCCCCCTTTTAGCTTCAGTTTTCAGGAAGTTTCCTCTAGCTTGCCATTCTTGCATGTTGTCATAGAACAGGGACTTCTTGGTTATTCTGGGGGGATTGTTTGGTTTTGGTGGGAGTTTTTCTGCCCCTGCTGGCTGGAGCAGTGAGTTCATTGGCATCAAAAGGCAGCGTGGCTGTGAAAGTGCAGTGCTTCAGATGTTAAGGATGTTTCCTGTCTAGCTGGTGGGTAATTATTTGTTTGATATACCAGGAGATAGCAGGAACCAAGGGAAAAAGAACAATTGAAAAAAAGAATAGTTGGGTGTCTACTTTGCACAAATCAGGATGTCAGCTGAACTTTCAGCTAATGGAGTGAGCAAGCATAGGAGCAAGAGTCTTGAACAGACTGCTGCTGTAGCTGAACTCCAGTCACTGTTTAATTCCTTGCCTGGGCCTCCCTGGTCTCCTTCAAGTCGAAAGAGATACACAGCACAGCCAGATTGTGATGGGATTGATGTGTCCATCATAGCCAGTGTCTCATTCAAGTGGGAAATGACAGATTAGCCTGTCCTGTCCTCCCAGCCTTGCTCAGGTCATGTGGTTTTCTGAAGACATGGTTAGTATTTTTATAATTTCTGGCTTTCTGAGGGCTGAGAAAGTGGGCCATAGAATAAAAAAGTGAAGCAAACTCTTAGGAGACTCTTGTGGGACAAACAGCCTGGTGAGGGAACTGCCAGCCTTGCTGAGCTTTGCTGCTGTTTTGTGGCACTGCTCTGTAGTGACGTAGGACTTTACTCAGTGTTACCAGAGGCAGGAGGACTTCATGGGATTAAATGAGAATGCTAATGATTTTAGTCTTTAATAATTGAATACAAATATATTTCAGAATCCTAATCTTGTTACAAGAAAATGATTTAGAGACTCTAGAGTCTCATTTCATAAGATCATCTTATTTTCATCACATCAACTTCTTTAAAAGAACATTAAATTGGTTTATTACTTGCAATTCTGTAAGTCAGTGCATTCACCAATTTAGGTTTTAAAGAAATCTATTTCATAAAAAGGCAGTGGTATGGGCAAAATATTCAAAACATTTTAAAACGTGTGGCATGTCATTAAAGAGGTACTAAGATTCCATTTAATGCTGCACTCAAGAAGGAGATGAAATTGCTTTTATATATGAAGAATTAAATATAATCCATGCTGTCAGACTGCAGACTTCTGCCTTAAAGCCAGCCACTTAATGAGAGAGGTCTGGCTTTGTGCAGAGATGCATCCCATCTGTAAGGTGCATGGAAAAGGACTTGGAAGACCTTGTTTGAAGCACCAGCCACTGCTGTCCATTTATCAGCCTTGCTTGTGAGTTGGCAGGGAGAGGTGATTCCCAGGAGCAGAGCAGGTTATGGGGACCTAGGAGACAGGAGGCAGGTGCTTGATACAGTGGTAGAGTTGAGAAGGAACACAAGATAAGCATTTCACTCCTTGTCCCAGAACACCAAACAAATGAGGAAATAGTGATTATTTGGTTATCTCTGCACTGTTTTTTAAGGAGGGATAAAAAGGAGTCTGAGTGAGGCAGGCAAAACAACTGGGTAGGAAAATGAACCTCATAGCAACAGCTGTAGCTAGAAACACATATGCACAATATGAAGATTGTTAGACATAACATACAGTCAGAAACAACTTGTTTCAATTTGTAGGAAAGTGTACCTGAAAGTGGAAGAGAGCACAAGATGCATCATTGTTATGAAATTGTGATCATTTCGATGGTTTTTTGATTACGTACCTGCCTTATGATGTAAAACTACAAATCACTCTGGAGACAATAGAAACCAGGGGGTTCTGGAGGCAGACAGCCAAAGAGGTTTTCTGTTTCTAAGCCAAAGGACCCTTGAAGTTTGGTGATATGATGAGTTTGGTGAACCTAGGGATATAACAAGAGCAGCAAGGTTCTGAAAGGAAAATGGAGATGTTTTGTTTGATGGGCAGCTCTCAGATCATGAGAAACTGCAGAACATTAAGGTTTCCTTTCACTTTGTGTCTTTGCCTTCATGACCTGAGAATAATCATTTCTGAAAAGATGGATTTCTTTTTCTAATATAACTCAAAATCCCATTGCCATAGATTCCAGCTGTCACAATTTTCAAGTCTTGCTTGTCTTCATAGGTCTTAATTTTGCTTGCAATGACTTCCTGGCACTGTGGTATTGTGTGTTTGTGTGTTAAAAGCTACTCCTTATCAGACTTGTAATGTTTTCTGATATGCATCAATTCTATTCCTTAGACAGATAAAAGCCAAAGTAATCACTTTCAGCATTTATTCCAAATACTGAAGCTCATGGGTTATGACTGGGCAGAAAGGTATGTACTTAAAAATGGGAATTATATACTGGTTTTGGTGGTTAATTTCTTTTTCCTCAAGAATGTATATAATATGTACATTGGAAATTCAGTGGAGTGATTTTTTGAGAAGAAACTCCTGGTGGTGGTGTCCATCCACCACCACGCTATAGCACACATCATGTAGGCATTTTGGATGAAACAAAGCTACAAGATGTGATGGTGGTGTGCAAGTCATGGACTCCAGAGTACAAGCAGACATTTGGCCTGTTGGACCCAACTAGTACTAGACCAACAGAGAAATAAACCCTCAGAATTATGTGCAATGTGGGCCTCAGGTCCTTATCAGCAACCTTTTCATTCTATGTGTCCACTCCTGCTGGTCTGATTTATTTGGGAGTGGAGTCATTGCTGTGTGTTTAGGATGTGAAAAACAGCCCTGTCTCTCATTTAACAGGTTTTTCATAACTGCCTGATGTGAAAAAGGGAAACAATTTTTAAGAGACTTTGTGGCATAGCTTCTGGGATATTGTGTGGTCATATATTAAATTATTACCTCTTGAAGTATTTTATTTTAGCAGAGATCAGAATCTGAGTCTGAATCATGCTTCAGGCTTGAAGTATCTATTGCAGGGAAGTGTATCCCTGCTGTTACTCATTGTAATTACCAATCTTGTTAGCAATCTGAGCAAAGGTCAGTAATGGATCTCCAGACTAAATCATATTCCTCTCTGCCTGACTGCATGTCTTTTGTGATTAAATATAGGGGTTTAGCCTTCAGGAATGCCCACCTGCCTCCTTTCACAGTGCTTAAAGTTGTGCTAAAATTACCTTAGATTCTGGATTAAGAATAATTCTTGGGATTATTATGAGCAGAAACAATGAATACTTCATTATTAGTAATGATTAATTATACTTCTAGTTTAATGTGGCCCAATAGAATTATTATGACTCCTTTTCTAATTATATTGAGATATCTGTTGCCACAGTAATTTGATCTGTCTACATCCTGCCTCTCCTCAATTTATTGCAAATTATTGCATTGAGGCCTCTGTACTAAAGCTAGTAGCAAGAGATTCCTGAAAGCACACAAATGACCAGGCTATCACAACTCTGATCGTAATTTTCCCATTATATTATAAGTATGGAGCTTGGTTGCTGAAATGAGAGTTAGTGATTATATCACCAAGCTTCCCATGTTGGAGTGTTATTTATTCAGCTGTTATTGCTGTTTCCTGATAGAGAATCCAGCTCTAAAAAAACACTGCAAAGGTTTCTCTTGATTGAAATATAATTTTGGTCCTGCTGCTTCTCAACACAGGTGCCAGCATGTGTCTTTTGGTCAAGTTCAAGGCATGAAGACTCGGAGAGGAGAAGTGATTTTTCTGGAAGATGTTTTAAATGAAGTTCGCTCAAGGATGTTACAAAACATGGCTTCCACAAAAAGTTAGCTATTTCAGGTCTTATTAGTTTCTTTTGATGTTCTATGTTGATCCCATTGTGTCATCTTTTCCACCCTTCACTTCTCCCTGTATTGCACTAATCACAGTAATATGCCCTTTTTCTTTGTTTTTGTACTTCCCATAATATAAACATTACAATAATTCTTTGCAACTCCGTGAACTCCCCTAAATTATAGATTTGCAAATTCTAACATTGAGTGACATTATTTCATCACACAGTGGGAAGAAAGTACCTGCCTTTCTGGGACAACAATTGTTTTGTTCTGGAGGGGCAAACTAGTCAGTAGTAGATTTGGGGCTGGAGTTCAGGGATCAGTCAGATTTCATCCAAAGGATTTATAGCTCTGACAATTTTCTCTGGCAAAAGTGACCCTCGCTTGCCTGCCACTGCTGCCTTGTCACCTTGCCAGCCTCATGGCTGTTCCTGAGTGCCCAGGAGGTCACTGCTCTGCCCCAGGCTGTGCTGAAGGGGGGGTTTGCCTGCACCTCACTCGGGCTGTGGCTCCAGGATCTTTTCCTGCTGATGCAGTACAGATCCAAGCAGTTCCCAGTGAAATGCTGCCCCCTCTTGTGCTCTCTGGAGTTAGGTGCTGGATTGAGTCAGTGATCTGATCTGCTTAAGTAGTATGCATCTTCCTTGCTCTGCTTCCTCAGCTTTTTAAAAAGAGATGATTTTCCTGGTAAAATGGACATGGAGGTGGTGTCTCTGCACGTGGCAGGGTTTTGGACTGGATGATCTTTAAAGATCCCTTCCAACCCAAAGCATTCTGTGATTCTCCCAGTTCAGATTGCCTCAGTATAGTCAGTTTAGATATTTACAGTGGATGGTGTGAATACTTCCTAAAGGTACATCCAAGTGGTCCATTAGCCATTGGAACAACTTTTCTTTTTTTTTTTCTTTTTTTTTTTTTTGTTTGTTTGTTTATGCATCTTGTGTCACTTGGAGCTTTTTATCAGTTTTTCAACAAAATTTGCATTTCCCTGATTTTGGAGATTGGCTGTCAGAATTGTGAAAAGGAACTCAGTGTAGCCTGCATAGTCTGTTGTAATGAACCCTTCTTACCTCAAAATCTGTGCTACACATACGAGGGGAAGTGGGAAAATGCCCTGTTTTCAGCTTTTAATAGAGACTTATATCCTGGACTCCTTGCTGCATGCATCCTGACAATTTCCATATTGCTAGTTTACAGTTATGGAAGATCTGCTCTTCTGTTGGCATCTCCAAGTCTGAGCAAGAGAGTCATTCTGGTACTGCAGACTTAACAATGTTTTTCTGTTTCCCCTTCAGCAACCAAAGAGATCCAAGATCCTATGGAGACAGCAGAGAAGCTTGGTCTTGCAGCACTGATAATTCAGGTGAGTCTGAGCTGCCTCACGAGGGGCCTGCATTGTCTGTGAGAAGTTACAAACTGAGATGAGGAGCCATGTCTGGGTGACATCAATTATTGTTCCAGGACTTCCGGGGCCTTCTGTCATCTGATTACCAGTTTAGCTGGGATCGAGCCCTCCAAAGTCGGGGAGATACAGGTGTGTTCTTGCAGTACACCCATGCCAGACTCTATAGGTAAGAGGAGCATTTCTGCACAGCAGTCTGACATGAATTTTAACCTTGTTACCTTGCTGCTTTGTTAAGTAGTAGTGACACGTTCACTTTTTCAGCAGAAGTGTGAGTTTAGGATAGAAATCAGTGAGACTTCCCAGAAGAGCAGGCCAATTGAAATTAATTTTCTACCTCATTTCTGTGGAACTGAACTAACTGTTCATGTAGTTTCTCAGTTCAAAGAACAGCTTCTCTGTGGTTGGTGTCACCGATGAGGAATGGTTGCCTAGAACTAAGGAAACTGATGTAAAAGCCAAGATGCCCATACTTGTAAAACACACCGCATCCCAGAACTCAGATGCTTTGGTTACCACAGTAACTAGTGGATTATTTTTAACATTGTTATTTCCACTGTTGATAGCCAAGATTAAAAGGAGATCCCTTCCTGTTGACTCGGGTGAAACACCTGACATGTTTAATTATTTTTTAAAGAGTTTCAGAAGAGTCCAGTTTGAACAGTTTTATCAATTATACTGAACTGCCAGAGCAGACCTCAAGATGTGTTTTCATGTCAGATTCCTTCCTGGTGAGGCCAAAGGTGTGAAGCAGCCTGATGTTCTGAGGCAGTGATAGCAGGACATGGTGTTCAGGGAGAATGTGCAAGCCTGATCCCTTTTTCTGGTGTGTTCCTCTTGTACTCCCTTGTCATGTAGGTATTGGTGGTTCCAGGGTACCATTAAGTGAGGGATTGACTACCTCCCTAGTCCTTTTAGCTTCTGGACCTGTCGTCCATCCATATCTAATCCTGTTGATAATTGAATGGCCAGCACAAATTTTTTATTTTTTTTAATCTTAGGTTGAAGTCAGCTAGTCTATCTCAGTATTCCATTCAGCTTGAGCAGAGCCTACCCTGTTTTCTTAAAAACACAGATTACTGGGTTTTTTTGTTCAGCATTGCTAAGAGGTGGTTTTCATCCAACACTTGTTTTCCATTCTTATGTTTTAGTTTGGAACAGGTACATGGGAATGCACAGCTAAGTGATGTAAATGTGGCGTGCTTGCAAGAGCCAGATGCCATCTCTGTTCTTCAGCATCTTCTCAGGTCTGTCTAGTTTTCTTTCCAAGTACCATTTCCCTTGAAATAAATATCTGGATATGCCATTGATCTATTGAGAGGGCACAGACTGCATGATTGTAAGAAAAAAAGGCTGTTTGAGGCAATGACTTGCCTTTTGTGCCACATGGATTGCAACATTTGAAATGTTTGTGGCTTTAGAAGCCATATGATGGAAAAAGCAGTATTTGGAACTTACTCTGTGTACATGAGCCTCCTAATTCTTTCTTGTCTTCCCAAAAGTGAGCTCAGCTCTGTATAAATATTAGCTGCTGATTTGCTTGGTCCCTCATGTTCTGTTTTTGTCACGTGAGAAAAGAGAGAGGAGGTGAGGTAAATGGAGTATGTGCGTGCACATTTGAGAGCTCAGCATCCCTCAGAGCTACTGAACGTGCACAACTGGTACCTGTTAATAGCTGTAGTGTTCTTCATTAATTCAGTCTTAAAGTCGAGCAGTTTCTGTTTTCATTATTTGATAGATCTGTAATGAAACTATGGAGACAAGGGAGTTTTCCATGTTGTGCAGCCTGTGATGGAGTCAGAAGTGACCTGAATTTCTAGTGAGAATTCCTATATAATGCATTGCACTCTGCAGTGCCAGCAAGTTAACTCTTTTGACCATACTAAGACCTTCCTGAGGCCGTGTGTTTAAAATAAGGACTTCCAAAAGTCACTCCCAGTGCACCGGGTGGCTCCTTTGACCTGCACGTGTGGGCTGCAGAGCCCTACCATTAACTGTAATTGCCTCCAGAGGTCTGCCTGCAGTCCATCATTTGCTCTCTTGAGCAACAGCAGGACCAGCCAGCTCTCAGCAAGACCAGTAGTGTCTTATTTGTGCAGTGCCATTGTATTTCACAGAAAACATGTGAGTTGTTTCTTAGGATTTTTTTATACTCTTACGTGACTGCTGAGCTGTCGTTATCACGGTGCGCTCCCCAGTTCTGCAGCTTGTCTTTAAGAGAGGAAGACTCCTTGGCAGTTCAGCTTGGACATGCTGGCAGGGATGGGCCAGGGAGCTGAGCAGAGATCAGGAAGGCCAGTCCTCACTTTGAATTTGAAATGTCTTCTGCCCCGGAGGTGTTGGTACCTTCTTGCAGGCTGTGAAAAAGGACATCAAAGCACATGAAGAAAAAACTCTTCTAAATGGCTCTCATGACTGCCTGTACTGCCCTGTTTAATATTGTCTTACAAAGTTGAGTGTATTGTGTAAGTTATGTTGGATGGCCCTGCTTGAGCAGGGAGCTTGGACCAGATCACCCACTGTGGTCCCTTCCAGCTTGACCCATTCTGTGTAATTCTGTATTCTAGGACTTGTCTTTTTCTAATGTTGCAAGATTCCTTTTATCTACTTAAAATCCTAAGCTGCATTTACTAAAGGCAATGTCCTCTAAGGGACTATTTTGACTTCCTTGGTTATTTAACGCATGCTTTTTGCTCCTAGAAACGTACAATTAGTGTTGAGATGTAAAACAAGACATAATGTTCCAGGAGCAAATAGAGCTCTTGTGTTCTCTTTGCTATAGCCTGCCTCTCTCAGCTGTTTGCATGATGAGGAGCAGAAGCAATCTCCTTCAATAACAAGTGAACAAGGAAGGAATAATCAGTTGTGTGCTAATGACATGGCTTAGGTCTGCTTCAGAAGATTAGTTTTGGTAATTCTACAGCTGTGGTTGTGTGCTTGTTCTGACTTAAGCAAGTCTGATGAGCCTTCTATCTGAGTACACCTCGTACCACTTCAGCACCAAACAATCCTTTCCTTCCTTCCCAGGTATGACGAGGTCCTGTATAGATCTTCTCAGGATCTGCAACCCAAGCACATTGTCAGCTACCTCCTCACACTGGGGTAAGGTGTTTGCTGATACTGATGGTGTCTCCAGTGAGGACATGTCTTCCTGAGCCGGCTCCACAGCCCTCACATCTGCACTGCTTTGAAGAGTAAAAATAGTGGGAAGATGCAAATTTGTGGGACAGTTTCCCTGAAGCAGGAAATATATCAAGTAGGATAGCAAATAATGTAATAAATAGTAGAGATTAAGGCTGGAGCCAGGATCCTCCTGAGAAACTTAACAGCTTTTAAGAAAAAATAATTGTTTAGCTGAAACCCAGTATCTGAACCCAAAATCATGCTGGACTAATGATGTCTGAGGGAGCAGATTTTAGCTGATGACATCCTCTCAATATCAACATTTCAGCTAGGAAATTTTATCCAAAACGTTTTTAACCACTATCTCAGCCCATGGACAGAGCTTGTTATTAGTGTAAGTGATACTGTGTATCTGCTTCCCATAGGGATTGGACAGCACCATGAAATGCTGGCGTA
Organism: Nicator chloris; assembly: GCA_013400495.1. Lineage (NCBI taxonomy): Eukaryota > Metazoa > Chordata > Aves > Passeriformes > Pycnonotidae > Nicator > Nicator chloris. Next base: position 36,532 of record WAAE01000052.1, read on the forward strand.
GGCTTGCTGGAGGAAGCTGTAGAGCCTGTGTGTGGGGAAGGCTTTAACGAGTTAAGCAAAATTGTGTCAAGAATCATGCATCTTGGGAATGATAGGGTAGGATCTTCCCAGAGTAGTCTTGAGACTGTTTTGTGGGTTTTTGGGGGGGATGGAGGGCAGGGAGTGGGACGGTATGTGTGAAGTGGGGAGATTATTTGGGGGTTATTTGAGGAGAATTATGTTGTCAGGGCATGCCATCAACACCACACAGGCTACAGAAAACCTTTCCCTCCTTCAGGCAGGTGAAGAGGCTGTTGGAAATCAGCCTGTGGCATGCTGCATTTGTGGGTGGCTCTTCCAGTTCTGCTGCTTTCTGTAGCCCACAGCACTGCGTTTGTCAAGTGACTTGCTCCTCACCGTTCTCCCCGTTTTCCCTTTCAGCCACCTGGCAGCCGTGGCACACAAAAGCCTTCCCGTGAAAGGCAGCGCCCCTGACGTGGCACAGGTAAGGCCCAGCGGGGTTGGGGGCTGGAGCCTGGAGGGCGGCCCGAGGAGGGATCCGTCAGGGCTTTGCCGGCCCAGCTGTGTAACCACGGGGGGAATTCGATCCCGCAGGGAGGGGCCAACAGCCAGGCTCTCCCGGGGGCAGCACCGCTTTGGGAAGGCAGGGGTTGCTGTCCAGAGCTGTGCCTTCCGGAAAGGGCTGCTCTGCTTGATGCTCCAAAAACACAACACTCTCTAAGGACAACTGCTCCAGACCCAGTCAAACACCTTCTCATCACCTTTGCTTCTAAATGTTTTAAGAGTAAATATTTGAGCATTTAACTTGCTCGTTGACTTTTGATGGTTTCTTTCAGTGGTTATGTGGAAAGATAGAGAATTAGGAGAGAACTGAATCTTGTCTCCTCCCTCTTGCCACCTACATATCCCAAGTTGTTGGTATTGCCTTTCTAAAGCACAGAGGCTGACAACTGTTATGTGCCATTTCAAATAAATGCAAATTCTTTTTACTGATGTCCCAGGCAATGTTTGACCCCCTAATGACTCAGTAAGTGGTATATTAATTACACTGCCTCTCTTATTTTCTTTCATCTATTTCAAAAGGAATTACCAATTTGATTATGGTAGAAAATGACATTTAAGTGTCGAGCTGTGCTGTGGGGGAAAAACAGTCAGTGGAATTGATGGAGCCATAGTCTGTATTTGAGCTTAGATACTGTAGGCATTTGTGCCTTTGGTGATGGACTGCGTCAATCTTGAAGGAAAACTTCAGTTCCTTATCCTGTAAATAAAAGTATTTCTAAATATCTTGCAATGTGACCGCTTTCAAGGACTATGAGTTTTGGAGCAAGCTTGATAGAGCCCTTCTCAAACAGCCAGCTGTGTAGCAGCCAAGACATTGACAAGGGAGAGTGAAATTTTCAAAGCAGCCCGTAGGTTGACAGCCTGTCACCCAGGCACAGCGAGGGGAGGGATTCCAGCAGTATCTTCAGGCTGTAGTAGCCCGTGGTGCATGAAAGATTCTCAGCTTTTAGTCATTGCACTCCAGGCGTCTCTGCTTGCTCTGCCCCAGGGCTGGGCTGGGCTGGGCATTTCTTTCCACCTTCCTTTGTTTGACAACGTGTCCCTCTGTTGACAGTGCAATGGGCTGCCAACAGCTGCTGTGAATTCTGGCAGCATTGGTGTGCTCATTAGTACTCAGGTTTTGTGTGGATCCGAGTCCCAGTGGGGGCCGAGACTGCACAGGGACAGGCTGCACACAGTGTTCTCACCTTTGTGTCTAACTGCTGTCCCAAGAACCACACCCTATTCTGTAGCACTACCCTAAAATGACTTTTTTCCTTGTTTTCCAGGCGCGGCTCTGCCTCTTCCATGCCGCACGCTCAGTTCTAGCCAACGGAATGAAACTTCTTGGCATTACACCCGTAACTCAAATGTAACAAGGCCGTATCCGATGTCAAGTCATGTCTCTTAGTAAAATGATTTTTTCCACAATAATATGAATCCTCTCCTGTGTGTCACTGCTACTGCAGGCTGGAAACTCCATCTGCACTGGGAGGTTTGTGCTCTCCATCCTACCAGCTGCCGAAGAGCAGGTGTGGCACAGCCATTTGCAGGGGGCAAGGCTGTCACAATCACTTTCTTCAGGCATTTAGTGGCAGCAGTGTACTTAAGACAGTACCTGAAATTTCCCATAAAAGAGAACTGCTGTGTATTTGCCATGTAAATATCATATCCTTTTGGTAGAGGAAGTGGTGTTAACTGTGCTGCCCTAAGCAAAGTTCTCCATTCCTGCGGTTGCCACTGTGTACCAAGGCCTAATGACACAATGGCTCCAGGTGCTCTGTCTGTTGTAACAAACCGAGTTAGTTACTCAGACCCAGCCCCAGCAGAGACCTTTGCCTGGGTGTTGTGCTGCATTCCCCCTTCAGAAACCTCAGCCAAGCCCAACTGCCAGCTGTCACACCCTGCTCCTCAGCCCTTCCTCTGTCCCACTGACGTGATGGCTGGCGAGAAGAGACTGCTGCCCAGCTGGTGGAACAGGGCGTGCAGTGTTCCCTCACCACTGTGCACACAGGCAGATGTGGCAGGTGATGCTTGTCCCCCTGAGCCTCTTGCTGCTGTAGAGAGATGGAGCAGCACCTGTGAGGTCCTGCAGGTGCCTGGCAATACCTTCCACCATGGAAGCCTTGACTCCCAAGAGAAGCAGCACTGTGGTGGAACAGCTGGTGGAAGGCAGAGGGGAGCATCTTCTCCCACTGAAAGAGAATTTAGGCATGTTTGTTACTGCTGTGTTTAACATGCCCCACTTTCAAGTAAAATCCAGCTACTTAATTCATGTCTGAAGAAATACAGTCAAGAGTATGAAACTGGTCACATTTCAACTCCACTGTGAATGTCAACAAGTTGCCCAAATGCACCAGGGTCACTTTTCCTTCAATGTAGAGTTGAAGGATCTGGAAGGCTTCAGAAGATAAGGAAGGAGGTTGAAATTACACAGTTGGAACTAATAAATTAAAGGCGAACATGCATTACAGGAACCCTTTTCAAGCATCTGTATGCATAGAGAGGGTGAGAGAGAAAAGATCTAGATAGAAACTCTGTGTTGACTCATTCACACTTAAGCCAGAGGTATATGAACAAACACAAACCTTCCCCTGTGCTGTGCATAGAAGATCCCTTTATCACTTACAGCCAATATAAAAAAAAAAATTAAAGAGTAAAAGGAAATCCACAGCTTCAGAGTCTTTCATCTGACTTTTTAAACCAAACATCAAGGGGTACCTCTAATCACCCTGAGGCAGGTGATGCTCAAAGCAGGGGTATTCCCTGTAGAGTTGCATCATCTTGTACTTCTTGCCTAGAAGAGAAACTCTTCTGTCATAAATCAAACTGCAATTGCCAAGTATTTTAAGAGAAAATGCTGGCAGTAGTTGCTTTTTTTTAATAGTTTTTTTATGAAGCTTTCAGGCATTTCTGCCCTCAAAGAACAAGACAGTTTATCAAATACACAAAGAACCGATTTCCCTCTGTTATATACATTATATACAATTGAGTGATCAGTTCCTTCATTGGGGTTTCCTTGTAAATGAGACTCTTCACTGCTGATGTGAATGAAGAACACCTTCCATAAAATACCCAGCCAGCTCTTCAGCTGCAATGTAGCCTCAGTGTCAGCCACTGGAAACTCCACTGTAAAAGAGAACTAACTTCTGTTTTTAGTCTATCCCACTTAAACCATTTCATAACTAGCTTAAGGCTAATTTTGAAAAAAAAGCAGTTTTTTTTAAAGTCTATTTTTTCTCTTGTCCATATGTCCCTTTTTATGGACATCATCACACAGTAGGAAGTCTCTCTTTTGAGCTCTTAGTCTCTGAGGGCTGGATTTTTGTGGTGTCTTGTCGAGGTAATCCATACAGGTAAATAGAAATACACACCAGGAGAGCACCCAGGGAGAACGTAACAGCTGAAAGGAGACAAAATAGTTTAAATAAATACATTCATGTAAGAAACCTTCAGCAAGCCACGTAAGTTACATCTGAATGACAATATTGAAGTTACCCAAAACTAAACAAGACAGCAAGCTGTTAAGTCACAGCATTTAGCTTCATCCTCTGTCACTGGGATCTCTTGAGTGTTTACAATCCCCATGCAGTTCCAGTTAGTCTCATCAGCAAGACTGTGGTGGTGGTGGTCATAAAAGCAAGAGTGAAGCATCTCCTGCAGTCCCAGGTGCCACCTGTACCGGCTTACATTACAATGAACTTAATCATAAAAAGCCAGTGGATGTGATAAAGTAGCCTGTGATAACACCTCTTTGCCTTTCCATGTCTAAGACAGGGTTATTAAGAAACTCTATTAATAAGGCTTTCACAGAAAGCTCATTAGTCCAGGTTTGGTTTGTGTCAACTGTCAAGAAAACTCTCTGCCCAAGTAAATTTTTAAATTCTTTTTCATCCCTTGCTTTATGGTGCTCTTTTGCAGCCAAACACTGATTATTTTCTCCTTATGCAAACTTTCCTTACGTTTTGTCTCACTAATACTACATCAAAAAGCTAGTTTTTCCACCATTTTCCCACACCATCTTTGGTTTAAGGTAGGAAACTACCCACAACTAAACAGTGCAGGACTGAGTGGGAGTGCTGGGCACAGTATCAGATACAGACTTGACTGAGGAGAAGATGCTGTGTAGTTCCAGAACAGCTCAGAGCCATCTGCTGTTCCCTCTCATAGACATTCACCACATCAGTCAGTCACAACCCCAGCTGCTCTTTGACTTTCTCACATGGTGGTGTCCACAGCAGATGGGGAAAATAAACGTTAATGCAGTAGTGGGTGTAACTCATCAGGGGCGTGTAAAGCCCTTGAAGAAATAGCTGAGGAATTAATTTGGCCCTGGCTGTACTAAACCCAACAAGAAATAATAACCCATCAACAGCAGTCCCGGTAAACAGCTGTATGACACACTAAACTGCATCAGAAAGTGATGCATGAAAATAAAGCTGTTTAAATCAGAAAGTTTCTTTCTGTTTGAAGTTGTAGATGCCTCTGAAAGAACAAAGCACCGATGCCTTTGAAAGCACAGAGTCATCAGGCACCTTTGCACACCACAACAAGGACTGATGATGCATTAATGCACAGGAGTCCTGGAGAAGACTTGAAGCTAAAAGCAGAAAAACTGAGAGGGGGGATAAACGATGGCTTTGGTAGGAGCTGTGTACAGCAGGCTGGGCAGGCAGGAAACATGCACAGCCATCAAATCAAAGGCAAAAAGGCACTTACTTATCTGGAGGCCAAAGAGGATGACTGATGCCACAGTAGAGAGAACAATGGCTGCTGCTGCAGAGAAGCCTTTCATGATGTTATCTGTGTACTTAACAACCACCGAGGTGTAGATGCCACCCACGCTGGCCAGAACTGTAAGGCAGATAAGGTGTTAATCATAAGTACAGGTGCAGTAAGTTACTCTTGAAATGATGCATTTTACTCCACTAGTGTGCTCCTACTTTGGGCTCCATTGTCCTAATTAGTGATTTAACAGGTCATTCAGTGGAATGGGATGTCTAGTGGCATCCAGTAAATAAGATATAACTCATTTAAAGGTGATCTACTTGATAGTCAATTATTTAGGCTGCTGTTTCAGCACAATTTTAAATTGAATAAGTGAGTAACTTCCAAGAAAATGACACTTTTAAATAAAATCCTTCCAAACACAGCTGAGAGTGTGTCAGACTAAACTTGTAGCTCCCTGCAATCAGTTGTATCATTGTTAAAGAAGAAAAACAATGTCAAAAGACTAAAACCACAAGTTACTTACGGACGACAAACCAGACGTAGTATGTGTAGCCATAGAAAAACCCTTTCTCAAGAACTTTGGCTCCATCTGACGTGTACACAACCAATAAATTCACCACAATCCCAGATAAGTACAGCTGAATATTCCTCACCCACAAGGAAGTATCTGAACTCTTTAACACCTTTTCAAAATAAACTCCTGAAAAAAACAAAAGAAACAAAAAGCCAAAAATATTTCAGTGAGGAGAATGTTTCATGGTTTATTGCATTTTAAAACCAGACAATCTCTTGGAGCCAGCAAACTCTCAAGTTCACCATCCTTGGGAGACCACTGCTGAACACCAATGATGGATCCAGGGTTGCTGCCCCCACTCTTCAAGGCTCAATCCTTGGCCCGCTGAGAAGATGAAAAGGCATTCCATGGGAGTACTTCACTGAACTCGAGGGGCATTTTCCACCCTGTACAAACTCCTCCCCATCTATGAGCATGAATATGCTACAGCAAAGGGACTGTGAATGTTCCTCTCCTACGTTCTCAAGTACGTCAGATTTGTAACTAACCTAGCTCTATAAGGAGTTACTGTTGTCTCATAGACTCTTTTGTTAAATTGTTTCAATTAGGCTGTAAAGTTTAAATGCAGTTAAAACCTTTAGGCCTAAACCATTGCTTAAGTCCGGGGCTAAGTTTAGCAAGGGGATCTGCTTTGACTCAACGGGAAGGTCTCCCTCAATCCTGTTTCTCCTTACCCTTTCCTATCCCTACCCTTATTCAATCCACAGCCTCCATGAAAATAATTTATGTTGACTTTAGTTTTAGATTGATTTTAGTCTGATTTTTCTCGGGGGGTAGGGGAGGAAAGGGGGATCTATATCACCTCAGTATTGAAACTGAAAACTCCTCAGGAGCTTTGTGCTGGCAGAGCACTTGGCAGAGCAGCTTGTTCTGAAACCACAGCTTTGGGGGATTACAAGAGCAAATCAAAACCGAGGCCTTCTGCTAACTGAAACTACAGGTTGGTTTTGAGGAAGTGGAATTCATTTTAATCTAAAGCTCTAATTCTCAATACCACATTGAAGATCATTATTTTTATGCTCTCCATTACTGAAACTCCCCAAATACTTCTTCATTATTCTACTTGGGAGGCATTTGTCAGACTAAGAGGCAGACATTTGGCAAGGCCCTCACCACCTGCCTTTTTAACCATTGCTCACCCATCAGGGCTCTGCCAAGCTCTGGAATTTCCTCCACATTTCAAAACAAAGACAGCAGTTTGCTGGAATCTTACCAGCGACTTTCATGACCTTCTGGTGAGAGCCCTATTGACTGAAAGTTTATTGGTGATTAATATCACACATGATCCTTCATACAATATGAGAAAATAACATGGAATCAACAAAGGTGCCCAAGACCCGTGTGTTAGAAGCCCTAGGCACCCCCCTCACCCCAAATCCCCAAGTTAGCTTCAAGGAAGGTCTTGCTACTCTTTTATTGATGAAAAATGCAACTTATAATTGGATAGAACTCAGTGAGTATTTATGGTGAATAAATGAGAAGGCAGATTTATATTTCAGGGGTTCAAATAATTATAAAACCAAGAAGTATGATATTATCTCATAAGAATATAAATTTTTGAACTGTAAACAACAACAATCTAATATTGTTAATGACTTCAGCCTTTAAAATAACCCAGAATAATTACCTTGAGATTTCTGCCCCCTGAGAAGACCCACAGAGCACAATGAGGTGTAATCAACATAACAGAAATTTGGCTTGAGTATGAACCATACTTATAAATGTTATAAACAGAGAAAACAGTAGGCAAATCAATAAAACTATGCTTCTAGATTTGTGAATATACAATTCACAAATCCACTAGACAAGGTGAAGGAAAGAATGGGGGCTGATTAGGAGAACTTAATCCTCAGAACTGTTTTAAGCCACAAAGGATCTGCCATTAAATTATCCCCCCAATGTTTCTAAAAGCATTGTTGGGGCCCCAGATACTTAGAAATTATCACAGGATCAGCAATTTGAAGAAAAATCTTCTTTTCCATCTCTAAGTGACAAAAACACACAACCTTTTTTTCATTTTGCTGGACTAATAAAATACACCATAAAACATGGTCAGTCCAGAAACCGGAGGTCTTATGGCAAAATAACTGCTTCATGTGAGTGTGGGAAGGAAGAACAGGAAGGGAATTTGAACAGAATTTATGTTTTCAACATGTAAAGCCCCAAGGGCACAAGGAGCTCTGTGGATGAAACACACAGTCCCTCCCAGCTGCCCCAGAGCTTCAGCTGTCAGCAAGGAAACCCAAGCTGCAATCCTTTTGCAGGAGAAGAAAGCCCTAAGTGTCTCAAGCTGTCTGCATCAGCTTGTCAGTTCTCTGAATCTGCAGATCCTTGGAAGCACAGCTGTTGACCCACATTATTGGGGAAAGCAGGAGTTTGAGGAGACTCTGAAGGCTGTATTTTGTCTTGTGGCTTGGGAACATCTATTTAAATGAGGAAATTCATACCTTTCCAGGAAAAGCTGACTGAGCTCTACACAGTTTTATTTAGTATTTCTGCTTCAAAGTGTCCATTTCACTGAAACTACACCAAATAAGAATGACACTCTCCTCCTTTCCTCCTCTACCCACCAGAATGTCTTTCCATGAGTAATAAGCATCTATGCACAGCACAAGATTATTCTTGCAAGATTTTACAGTACTAGAGGTGGGTGATAGTACCTTGTTTTTTTACAGAGGAGGGGAGAAGAATCCAGTTTAAAGTCAGGGGAATATGCCCCTGTGAGCCAAATTTCAAATTAACAAGTAATTTGCATTTCTTTATTTCTGAGCACCAGTTCACTTGTCCTAAAATTTTGGTGTCCTTCTCCAGAAGCCAGAGAAAAAACTATGCTGAGGGGAGACACTGGTTGTAGAACAAAGCAAAAATAATCTAAACCAAAAATCTTTCACTGAATGCATCCAGGCTTTCTGCTACTAATCTACTCTGCCTTCCTCATGCTCCCTCTACAACCCAGTTAGATTTTCCACCTATAGAACTATGGCAATCTGTATTTCAGGGCTGAGCTGGTACAAGAACTAAGCAAGAAGCTCAGTTCCCCTTGTAAAAAAATGTAAGTATTTCATGTGATCACCAAAGGGGAGCTATTCACTGCAAAGTAAACTTTATAAAATTGATGTACATTAATTAAATACACAGAGTGAGTCATTATGCTGCTCCCTACAGTCTTATTCACAGCATTTGAAAGACACTTCCACTTGCAAACCAGCCCTCTATGTTGCATCATGTAAAACCAATGGTACATGCTCCTATCATTTCCTTGACAATGGGAGTAATCATGTTATGAATCTGCCATAATTACCAAAAGTAGAAGATAATTACGGGCAGAGGGAATAAACTATTAGAGGAAGACAGTTAACAAATGTAGAATGTTCAGTTTTAAACACTGTTAGTCCTCCTGTCCTTTAGATGCAGCCCATGTACAGAAATAATACTGTACCTGCAAATCCTGAACACAACACTGCCACAGCAATTGCTCCAAACCCTAGCCATGGGTTCTGCTCCACCTGCAACATCAACCATTATCTTAAAAAGGATACAACACTTCAGTCATTCACAATTATCAGTTCCAGAGTGCTGTGGTTTAACTTCAGCCAGCAATGAAGCATCACCCAGCTCTTCACTCATGCCCCGCAAGCCCCACAGTGGGGAGAAGAATTGAAAACAAAAGGTAAACTTTGTGGCTTGATATAAGCATAGTTTAATAACTAAATCAAAATAAAAATTACTAATAATTCTAGTATTAACAAATGGAGAGAGAAATATAAAACCCAAGAAAACTAAGTTATGCACAAGATAATCGATCACCACCTGCTGACAGATGCCCAGCCCATCCTGCAGTGGCAATCAGCCCCTCCTGCCAAATTCCCTGATTTTCCATACTGGGTGTAATGTTCTATGGTATGGAGTATCCCTTTGGCCAGTTCAGGTCAGCTGTCCTGGCCATGCTCTCTCCTGGCTTCTTGTGCCCCCCCTCACTGGCAGAGCACAAGACACTGAAAAGCCCCGGACTCAGGTTAAGCACTGCTGAGCCACAACTGAAACATCAGTGAGTTACCAACATTGTTCTCATACCAAATCCAAAACACAGCACTGAAACAGCTACTAGGAAGAAATGTAATTCTATCCCAGCCAAAATCAGGGCACAGAGCTACTTCATTAAGTAGAGCAAAACTACTAGCATTTCACTTCAGTACCACATGCACTTGCTGATCTAGGGCTGTCCCTCAGATCAGTTCCGTGCAGCTGTGTGGTGTTCCACTTTCTGTGGGTACTGTCACAGTGCTCAGAGGCACTGCCTACTGGGCTGTGGCCAGTACTCCCAGAGGCATGACCTACCTTTCCCACTAATGCAGCTGAGCAGCAGCTGCCACCTAAGAACCAGAAGACACTTGTTTCTCCCTACAACGGTATTAGGTCAGTGCCTCTGAAGGGTGTGTTTAAATGACATATGCACACTGTGCTGGAGTTTCGCCCCTAATTCGTCCCAGTGCTTTGATTCCAAGTTTTCTGTTCCAACAATTACAATGTTACCAAGGCCAACTGCTGGAAACAATCTATTACTCAGACACTCCTGGGATGGTGCATAAGTCTGATTATGATGGCTGTGGTAATTTACGCTAATTGTAGCAATTGGTTGCATTTCCAACAAGTGAGACCAGAGTAATACCACAAGCCTGCCTGAACTGGTACACAATAAAGGTGAAAGCCAATGATCAAGGGTCGCTTATTCTTTACCTGAAGAGGCAAAATATTAACTGTTACCTGTACTTTTGTAGCCTGAGCGGGCTCCCACTGAACAAGGGTAACGCCACCACACAGCATGAAGACAGAGAACCACTGCAACTTACTAAGGGTGCGGTTCAGCATCAGGACTGTACATAAAGCTGTACAAGGGATCTTCAACTGGTACGTCACCTAAAAAAGATGGGAATGTAGTGTAGAGGACGTGGTTCTCTAAACTCCTCCAAAACAAGAAAATAAAATAGAAAATTCAGCTACAGAATGACAGATTTTTATATTCATTGATTTCCTACAGATCCATCGCCAACTACAACAAAGTGAATTTGAAGTGACTCTAGCAGTGAGTGGGTGAGCTCAGAAAGCCAGAGCTCTGCAGCAGAGTGTATGCTCCGAATAGAATAAAGCACACTTTCACTTTTAACACTGAGGCTAAAGAGAGTGTTGCGTGCCAGGCAGATACCTGACACATGTGCCTCATGAACCAGGAAAGAGAAATGTATTTCCAGATCTGTTACTGACAGAAACCTGTATTACCTGGTAGACTGCAGCATCCAAGTTGCTAAGAGCCACAAATGCCATGTTGTTTTGGACAGCATACACCACAGATGGAACACTTAATTTTAGCAATTCTCTGGGACTTCCAAATACATTTTCTTTTAAAGATGTTATTAACCTTGTCAGACTTCCAGTTTCTCTGCAAAATAAAATATTAGCATAACGGAGGGCATTCTTAAACTGGTATTTTAAAACAGCAATCAAATCAATGAATCCCTTGGGAGGGCTGCAAATTTGTCCTCAACAATCACTTGTACTTTCTGCTCATAAAAGAAAAAAAAGGTTAACTGGCAAAAAACAAGTGAAGTTTTCAACAAGTAGAAAGCCCTGAAGGCAAGAGAGACATTCTGGAATTAGGAAGTTAGATGCATTAATGTGTAGCAGTGTGTCAATACAGGCAGTGGAACAGAAGGCTGTTGTTCATATCTCCCCTTTTTTACTGGGTATTAATGTTTGTGTGTGATGTCAAATGCCCATGGTTTTCCAGATCCTCTTTAAACTGGGCTTCACAGTACAGTCAGAAAAGGATTGTACCCCCTCACACTACTTACCTAGAAAAACCTCTCATTCCTCAGTCAGCCACGGGCTCCCAGTCTCACTTGTGCTGGCAGGTGTGTGGGGGCTCCCTGTCCCTGTCTTGGCATTTCACAGCTCTCCTTCAAGTCATTGCAGTGTGTGACAGAGCAGGCAATGGGGAAGAACGTGTTGCTGCTGGCTGCTTTTGCAGTTTGCTACTCAGCTTTTCACAGCTGCCCTCTGCATTACTGGTTGTCCCTTACCACTTGCACGTCAATCTGACACTTGCTGCTTACTTGCTGCTGCTGCTCCAGTCCTCTTCCCAGTTCTCCCATGGCCCCCCTTTCCAATCTTCTCTCACTTAGCACTGACAAATACCAACATCAAAAATCATTCCTTCCCCCTCCCACAGGCCTTGCAACTTGCAAACTGTACTGCTCTTAAATTCAACTCTCCTTCTGGTTCTATTGCACACTTGTATGAATAAATAGCTTTAACTGCATTGTTTCAGCATATTTTCCTTTCCTGATCAACCCCTGACTCTGTACTCCAGTTGTTAAACTTCTCCTCTCCAAAGATTCACAGACTTAACCCTCTCATAATCCTTCCATCCAAATTTTGCTCCTTCCTTGCCTTCCTCCCTACTTGCACCAAGCATATACTTCCTTTTGTTGTTTTGTTGGTTGGTTTTGGTTTTTTTTTTCCCTTTATGGAGAGCAATCTTTATACAGGCAGTCGCAAGGGACTCTTTTTGTATTTTTCCATAACAGAAAGCACACACAAAAAACCAGTCATGTCTGGCCACAGAGAACAACCATGACAAGAAAATCCATGGACAAGTAGCACTTAAAGTGAAGTTTGCAATACAAGAAAGGGGAAGAGTTCATGCTACAGCTCACCGTGGTTAATTGCACTAGATATAGAACTGTATAAAATGTTAGGAGTCATAAATATTATGGGAAAATTTTTTTTGTTTGTTCCATTTCTGAATGTATTTATTACATTGTCTAGGACTGGGAGATAGGATGTGCAAGAAAATTGGGTAATACCCAAGTACAGCTGGACTAAAGTGCTTCTATCTCAAACATCTAACTGAAAATAAAATATATTTAGCACAAACACAGTTCCATGAAAATAAGAAGTAAAAAAATACCACACAGCAATGACTTCTTCTATTAATTGATACTAAGGTGGGCTGCCAAACAAGAAAATAATATTTATATTATACCTGCTTCTTTTCCAGACCATGCTCAGTGAATTTGCTGATCACATTTTTGAAGTAAAGTCACAACAGCAATAGTAGCTTCTGTCTACTGTGACTTCTAGAACCAAATTTAAGCAATGAACAGTAACACGTGTCTAATAATCACCATTGTCCCTTCAGTTTTTGAGAACAAGAAGATGAACTATCTAAGCAGGCACTTACCAAGAATCTCTAACTGTAAGTTGAATTCAGTACATGGCCAAAAAATAACTTAAAGCAAAACTCCATGGACAGCTGACAATGCAAAATTAAGTGCCCAAATAAGTACGCTGCAAGATCAAATTAGAAAATAAAAAATTATCTAGCTTGAATTCAGCTTTCTTGATGTTGATCTATGTTGGAATTTAAAACATAATCAATTTTCTTTGTAGAATGGTTCAGGTTGGAAGAGACCCTAAGACCATCTTGTTCCAACCTCTCTGCCATGGGCAGGGACACCTTCCACTAGACCAGGTCACTCAAAGCCTCATCCAGCCTGGTCTTGAACACTTCCAAGGATGGGGCATCTGCCACATCTCTGGGCAGCCTGTTCCAGAGACTCACCACCCTCACACTAAAGAATTTATTCCTAATATCTAACCTAAACCTATTTTCTTTCACTTTAAAGCTATTTCCCCTTTCATTAACTCATTACTCCATTGACAAAGCCAATTCCTACGTATGAAGAAGTGAGAGATACTAATACCTATCAGTTATGCAACACAAAAATGCATTTGTTAGAAAAGCTGAAGTTAAAACTAGAGTTTGCAAAACAGCTCTGTTTTCCTTCATCCATTGCTAAGCAGTTATGTACCAGCTAAGAATGCAGCAAATGCTATTACCAGATGGTGAACAGGACTTTAAATAAGCATGAGAAATTGAGAGTATACTGGAGTTAACAATTGGCACAGTTTAAACTATCATAAGCTTCTCTTTTGAAAGACAATTCTTTGGCACTCATCCATTCAGTGTGCCCTCCAGGAGATGCCTTAAGAGTAAACAGTGAAGGCATCATGTAATAATGTGTAAGAAAACAAATTTGGCAGCTGGAACAGTGTGAGAGTTGTACTCTAGTATCCTGTATACTGCAGTTACCAACACTGTCTCTTTCAAAAAGGAACGGTACCCACACAAATGTATCCTGCTGTACAGTAAAAACAGATGGTACTCTATCTTCTGACTGGTTACTGAACTACAAAGGCACCTTGCCTTGGTGAGACAAATTGGTTAGGATTTAAAACTGAAGGAAGCTGTAAAGGAGACACAGAAAGAAGCTCTGCTGGAATTGATGCTGTTCAGCATATTCATAATGATCTGAAAGGGGAGGTTACTAGAAAGTTGGCAACTTTTGGACCCACCAGCATGCCAGACATGCTACCAAGGAGAGGTGAGCATGGCCTGATGGATGGTGTCTGCTGGTACCCATCTCTCCTTCAGCTATGGAGAGAAAAACTCCACTAGCTGACCACATGAGAACAGACATTATAACCTCCAAACAGCTCAGTGAATCTGATTCTTCCCATTTTAATTGGTAAATAAATTTTATTTAAAACTGACACCTTTAAATAAAGGCTCAGGTATCAATAAATGAGAAAGAACCATAGGAAATTATGACCCCTATACAAAGCAACCCTCTCCCATCCAGTTGCGGGCATCTGCCAAAAAGATGCAAGTAGGCCTTGGATGGCACCAGCTCAGCTTCAGAGAAATGAGCAGAATCCTTAGGAAAGGAACTGAGGCCAAGAGAGAAAGCATCTTCACCCCTCTGCCTAATGTCATGGCATGTTCACATCCTGAATACAGCATGCAACTCCAGTTCCTGTTTCAAAAGGGATGTAACAATACTGGAAATGCTCTAAGGATGGATCATCTATGATGATCCCAGAAAAATTAAACTAGGACTCCTGGCTTAGAAAATAAATTTGTGCTGAAAACACAGATCTGTAGAGAAATGAAAAGCAAAATGAAGGATGAAAGATTATTCATCAGATCTGCCAACACAAGAAAACAGGATCCATAAGTTTCTACCACCAGCTAAGGAAAGCTCAGCCCATGCTTGGCCCCTTGGCTACACTTCCATTCTACACATCCTCTGCTGACAAAGGGAAGATAATGGGCTACAGATACTTTTTGGTGTGCAGGGCTGTTCTAAATACATCAACATGCTAAGACTTCTTTCTGAGTTAAAAGTAATTTAGTTTTGAATTATTTCAAGTAAAAAAGACCATTCATACATTTAATGAACACATCCTACAGACCTTTAACAAAGGGAATGGTTACCCTGCTGCACTAGGTGTACTATAAACAGCCTGGGTCCCAGGTGCACAAAACCTGACAAATTACATACACAGGTGAGGCTACCCAGGGGTCCCTCACTGTTGGGAAGCGTGGGCTGCTACAGTCTCCAGAGAGCCAGTGGGAACCTCACTGGTCACACCAGTGAGAACCACATGTCAGCAGAGTCATTTCTGCCAGCATTTTGTGCTGACAGAGTGAGAAGCCCAGGGAGCATGAAAAGAAAAATAGAAATTTCCCACTGGTTGCACTTGCCTTTTCTAACACATTCCATTTAATGAAAAGTTAAAAAAAAAGCCAGTTTGTCACAGTTGCCTTACCAAATTCAAATATGGTCTCACTTCTAAAGCAAGTAAAATGCCATTTGTATGTTAAGAGGAAAAGAGCTGATGAAAATCTGAAGTACATCATGTGTCTCCACGATCCTCTAGCACATAACAGCCAGCCTTCTGATGTACCACAAGCCACAAAGAGAGACAGAGACCCTAAAAGAATAAATTCTACCACAGCAGCAAGAACTGGGCTTTGGAAAAGTCCAGAATATAAAGATTCTTCCTAGGAAGGATGTAGCACAGGGAAGCTGAGAGAAAAGGCAGCAGACTGATAGCCTCCCTACCTGAGATGCTCCTGCATGGACTAAAGTTCTAGTTCATAGCAGCAGCCTGGGATTACAGAAAGTAATATTTCTTGATCACAGTCTTTCAGCATTGGTTTGCAGATTATTAGAGACAGCAAAATGTCTGTCTGTAACATTGTTTGGGAAAATTGATTAGTAGGAACATAAGAATTTTATGTAACTCAGCAGATGATGGCTCACAGCAGATCATGAAAGTCCAACTTTCATCTACACCAACATTTTAAAGACCCAAAACATCGTGAATAATCCATGCTGACATTCTGAACTGATTCCAAAGCATACAAAAATAGAAAATATGTAGAAAGGACACACCTGAATATCATATCCTTCCCAACAATGCTGTATACAAAGCAGTTTCAGTTGATGAGGACTCACGAGCTCTAACCCACTCTAAAATTACCCTTCCACATCATGACTATCCAGCCACATTCTCAAACATACCTGCACTTCACTACCCAAGAATCTGAGGTTAGAAGGAAGGACTGGTTTTCAAAACACTGATCATCACTGCCACACTTACTTAGCCAGGATGCCCATGCTCAGGAACAGCTTGATAACTTCAGTGACACACACAGCCGTCGTCGAAAAGTAGAGCTCTGTCCCCACTGTCCTGGTGTACCGCAGCGCCACCGTGTACGTGGCAGCGACCAGGGTCATCACCGTCAGGCAGTACAGCTTGAACAGCAAGCTGACATTTTCTGAAACAAAACGGAGCAGAGGACACGACTCAGCGTGACCCCCATGTTAATTTACAAACTGAAACAGTGTGTTCTCCAGCTGGAGGGGTGTATCAAACACCACTGTGCAGTAGACAATAATGACAATGTTAGGATAACACTTCCCATTAAAAAGTTTCAGTTAAATTTTACAGCTTTCTCAAAGAAGCTTATACAGGAACTCCATGTGTTTGAAAATAAGATGCTCTCTTGCCCTCGTAATCATCCTTCATTCTAGAAAAAACTCCTCCTACATTAATATTTATCTAATAACAATCAAAAAGTTTTTGTGTTTTCCTGCTCTTTAGCTGACAGTAGGCACTCGCTCTGAAATGGCAGCTGATCCTCATCATGTAATACACTGAACTCTGACACAAAGAGCATTGCCAGACTAGCAAAAGCAAAAAGAAAGGAAAACTTCAGTATCAGCAAAGAAATCTAGCAAATCTTAATAAATAAGGCAGCATTTGTCAGCCCTATCTTCCACCTAAGTTAGTAAAAGAAGATTTTGCTCTGAATGGTGATGGGATTTCATAAAAAGGGCTTTCTTGAAAAATCCCCTGTAGAAAGATCTAAGGTTAAGGCTCTTCCAGTAGATTAAACCACACAAGGACTGTGTATCATTTGTGTTATCCCCTCTGTCTTCCCCATTGCTATACTCCTACAACAGTAGCAATACTTGTAACAGTTTTGACCTGGACCAACTACTACCCTGCAAAATTTAGGAGTTAGCCTGTCCAAGGTCTCCTGGCACAAGGCAGTTTTTCATCCATCTGCACTCCTCTAAGGCCTGAGAGTTCCATCAAGCCACTCCAGTGCATTCCCAGGTCAGGGAATGGCTAAGCCTGCATCTGAACCAGCAAAGAGAACAGCACACAATTCCAAATGGGATTTCTCTGCACAAAGGCAAGATCCAACACGAGACACCAGCAAATGTGCGGCTTCTACAAAATCCTTTTTCAAACTGGTCGATTGTTATGTTTGGCACCTCTCTGGTGGGTATTGGTCACTCAGCAGCACCTTCAGGGCCACTGTCATGTTCTAAATATCCTAAAGAAACGTTTTAATTGGTGTAAGTTTGTGTTCCTCTGCTCATTAGGTAACAAGATACAGGATAAGTTGTTTTGTACTAACTTTGCTCATTTAACAAAGGAATGAGTTGCTGAATCCAGTGTGACCAATGCTTTAGTTCATGTTTCTTTCAAACCAGAGATGTCTTCAATTGCATAACATTTCTGCAAGGTACAGTTAATACCTCCTGTCACTGCAATAATTTAAATCAGCTACTTCCTTATAGATAGAAATCTTACCCACGTCAGTAACCACTTTTAAAAAGTAGAGCCAATTAGTTTTTGGACTAACAGTGCTTAGAAGAGACTTACAAGCTGTAATCCATTTTTAAATTAAATTTGGATTGTGGGGAGGGAATCCAAGGGCATAACAAGCAGGAAATATAATTAACCCCATCTGGTTTTCCAAAAACGTATCTTCTAATGATGCTTTAGTGCTGACAAATTACAGTAATGTTGTGATTTGATACACAAAGATTTTAAGTCTATGCACCACCAAACTAAAGCTAAACTTAATCCTTGCCTCTATTAAATACTCTTAAAAAATAAAAAAAGGCCCCAGTTTGGCAATGGTTTGGAAACTTGGGTAAACCAAATACAGCAAGACATAACAAATCTAGTATCTAGACTAGATAGTTCCAATATTATGTAAAAAAGTAATTATTTTCAGCCTGGACATTTCTTCAGCTTGGCTCACATGTCTGCATCAGCACCAGTGCAGCGAGGGGGGCAGAAGAAAGCATAGTTGGGGCACCCATAACTTCTGCTGATAAATCTGAACTTACACCTGCCTAAAGAAGAGCTGGAAGAAGCTTTTAGTTTTTTCCCAGTAAATCCCACCTGGATAAAATGATTGCTGCCAAAAAGGGACCAGACAGGCCAAAAGCCTCAGGATACAAGAGCAGGCCTCCCACACATCTCCACGGCTCATCTAAGGGTTCCGCCTGGGCTCCTGGAAGGCAGCCCTGGGCCAAGCCTGGCACGGGAGCACAGCCCGCCGCCTGCCGGGTTATCCGGGGTGGCGGGCGCCGGGCACTCACTCACTGCTGGAGCTTCCTGCCCCTCACCCTTGCAGGCCCCGCCAAGCCACTGCCCCGAGCTGGGGAGCCCTGGGCAAGGCCCTCCATGCGGGCGCTGGGAGAGGGGCAGGCGGCGCCTTCCTGGCGGATTTAAACCCTCCTGGCTTTCCCGAGGTTCTGGCTTCGGGACCGTGGGGGCTCTGGCCTCGTTGTACACAGAATCACTGAGAATCAGGGAATCAATGAGGTTGGAAAAGACCTCTGGTGTCATCGAGTCTGACCTATGACCGAACACCACCAAGTCAACTAGACCGTGCCACTGAGTGCCACATCCAGTCTTTCCTTAAATACCTCCAGGAACGGTGACTCCACCACCTTCCTGGGCAGTCCATTCCAACAACTAATCATCCCTTCTATGAAGGAATTCCTTCTAACGTCCAACCTAAACACACTCCAATAGGCACCTGGGTGCGGTGGCGTTTCCAGGGACAGCTGCGGCGCCCACAGGGTGGGTGCAGGGGATGTTCCTGTGCACTGACCGCCTGTGCCCCGGGATAAGCCCCAAAGACGCTGCGCCACGGTCAGACGCTCCCAGAGGGGAACTGGCGGCAGGGGGAACGCGACTGTAGCTGATCCTAAAGGCGGAGGCGTCCCGAGGACCCGGCAAGCCCCGTACCAGGAGCACCCGCCGCCCACAAGCCGGGGACGCAGCGGTGCCACACCGCGCGGAGAAGCTCCCGGGCGGCAGGAGAGCGGGAGGGCGGGAAGGCAGGCGGGGAGAGCCCCTCCCCAGCGCGACCCTGCGGCCCCGCGTGGCCCCTTCCCCCCCTTCGCTCTCGCAATGGTGGCGCCGGGTGCCACAGCCCCCAGCGGGGAGGACAGTTCCACTCCCTCACGCAGGGGGAAGGCAGGGGGAGTCTACGCGCGGGTCGCGTTTCCTCTTGGGGAAGCGGGTGGGAATTGTCCCCGTTCTCCGGCCGTGCCGCCCACCAGGAGCCGCGGGACCCGCCGGGAACTCCGCGCCGCCGCCCTCACCTTTCGGAGGCGACATGGTGCTCGGTGAAGACTCCAGGACCGCCGGGCCGGAGCCGCCCGCCGTGCCCCGCCGCTCCTCCCATCGCACCATAGAGTGCGGCGCGGCAGCCCAGAGCGCCCCGCCGCCCGCGCCGAACCATCGAGTCGAGTTCCGTCCCGCCTGGATATCCTGGAGAGCATCCTGCTCCACCCGGCTGCATTTCGGAACTGTTTCATTGGCAGCAAACATCCATCACACGTATTTCTCATTGCCAGGAGCAAGCTCGTAGCCACCGACACGTTTCTGCCGCGACAAAACCGAGATGGAGGTTACAATTGTATTCCCCAGTATTTTACGGCACTGCAGTGCCTTCTCCAGTGGAAAAGAACAAAGTAGGACAAAATGAAATTTCAGTCATTGCTTTTAAATAAAATGTATTTCTGGATTCTTGAAATACCATTTTGTTGGTAAGAACTGTAACATAAAAGCCTAAAAGCAAATGATGATAATACAGAGAGATCACAGCAAGAAAAAGTGTTTAATAAAGAAGCGACAGTGTCTTTTTGTCTGGAATAAAAAAGCTGCAGGTAGTCATTGAATTGATATTTTAATTAACAAATCTAATCATTGGTGACCGCTCATAATTTAAAAGCATGGAGGAGCAGCACATCTAGCTGCTACTCATTAGTTTATTTCCCCAACAGAGAAAATCACAGTCAAAAACTATTTAGCACATTTCTTTCTTAGTGCTCCCCTCACGCTCCTTTGGTTTTTTTAATAATGATTTGGGGATTCATCCCTGTTGTGTAAACTTTTAAAAGTGAACCAGATACCTTGGAAAACAAGAGAATGCTATCCCACATTCAGGATAAAATCACTCAGCAGCTTGAATCTTCGAGCTTCATTGTCACAAGCTTGTCTAGCTACGAGCCAGGAAACCACACGGCATCACAAGGCACACACAAAAAAAGAGATTTAGAAACCTTAGCGTGCCCTATGCAATCACAGTTGTGCACCTGGACATTGTGCGGATAGCAGCTTGAGGAAGTCTTTATTGTCATGAAAAGAATCTCTGTTTTAAAGTACCCCGTTTCCATTTAAGAAGATGTTTTATCCTGAAGCTCAAATAATTTGGGTTTTCACAAACAGAAGTACTATCTGCAGTTGCATTGATCAGACCTGGTACATATTTCTTTGCCACAATGACATAAAGCTAAAAACTTTGTTGTGCTTTAGTTTTTCAAACACAAGCAAAACAGAGCTTTCAAAAAGGTCCCCTGAAGTCAAGTTCCTGTGGTTTGCAATGTGCTCACCAGTACACTGTTTAGCCAAGAAATTGCTAGAGACCTAAAAGGGTGCTAAAACCACCCAAGACAAATGTCCTCTTCTCAACCTCCCAGCCTTGGTCTACACTCATTGGGTTGGGTTAACGCTAGCGCAAACGGACAGGCCCAAGGATGCAGACTGGTTTCATTCTGTTGGTTTTGCCTTCTTGACAATTCTGCTCTACAGCTGGAGCTGTGACATTCAAGTGACCCTCCTGAGGCAAGTTTTTTCACTTAAAGACAATATTTCAACAAGCAATTGTTGCATTAAAACTTTAGTAAAATCCCAGAATGCTACACATTTAAATGTTAGAAGTGAAAGTCCTTGGGAACATCTTGATTCTAAATTGCTGTTTAAAATCTGTGCTTCAGGCTTATCACTTCTGTCACTTAATGCCAGTCAGCAGCCCCAACAGATAAGATAAATGAAAGAGACCAACTGTTCCTGGAATCAACAGACAAAGCAAAATCTTTAGTGTCTAAATTCAGATATATTCAGGGATTTTTATATACGCATTCAAGATGTGTCTTCAGCTTTCTCATTTTCACTTAGGTTTCATCCAGTGGTCTTGTTAAATCTACTGTGACCATATGAGTAGTGGGAGATGATCCTCCTCGGAGACCTTTCAGGAAAATCTGGGGTTTGGGTACATTGCTTGAGTTGTCACGCTTAGTCTGGGTGCCAAAATCTTTTGGCAAGTACACTTGGGTGAAGTTCTCTCTTCTCATGTGGCTGAGATCAGTCTGCATGGCATGAGTTAACTTGCGTCGCAAGTTGGCCTAAAGACACAAAAAGACTCAGATTAAGCAAAACTTTGTTTGAACATTTTAGCACCAGTATATACTCAGGAGTGTTTGTGTTTTACATCCGTGGGCTTCACAAACCTGGAACATGGTCCAACTTACCCTCCTGTCAATACATGGTTGTGACTGTGATTTGGTAAGTTCTGAACTAACAGGATGTGTGAACAGCACTTTAGGTAGCCCACACAATTTTAAATGAGCTCTTAATAATTTCATACCATTGGTCGTTGTCCTTCAAATTTTGCTAAACGCCTCGCCTTTGTTTTTTTAGAATAAAATGTTTTCATGGCAAGTGCTTCTAGTCTTTGTCTGGTTTCTGCCAAATTTGATGAGTTTTAGGGGTTGGTGTCACAAAGTATCAGATAAAAGTGAAAAAATGCCTTCTTACACGTTGCTCACTAACCCCTTGACAAGGGGTAAAAGGGTAATTTGTGATTAAAGCTGATTATTCACAGAAATTGCTGTAGATACAAGAACAAAACCACTTCTCACAAAGTGTTAATATTCCAAAGCCAGCACTTGAAACAAAAAAAAATGTTCCTTATTCCACTTATTCCAGTCTTTTATGTCAGCAACGATGTAAAACGCTGCAAATTATGATATAATGTTCTCCTCAAAATATACAAAATACAGTCTCATGTACTGGGAATTCAGACCCCTCCATGTAAGTGAGAAAGTCCCCAGAGTCCAGTCCAGTCCAGTGAAGACTGGAGTCAGTGGAAGCTGGAGAGTGATACAGCTGGCCAAATGTCCTAAATCTTGTACCAGGCCAAGTTCAAATATTCTCCAGACTCCACCACTGAGGTCTCTTTTGGCTGGAATGGAAGGTGAAGCACCTAAACGTAGGCACATTTTGGTACCTTAATCTACAACTGAATCTTATATGCAGAGTCATCAAGCAGAATCCAGAAAAAAACAATAAGGGACTTACAGAGGAGATGCCATGGGAAGAAAGACAATATGTTGTCTTCTTTTTTTTTCTGAGGGTTTTAATGACTGAATGTATGCTATTACAAGGAACTGTGCTTACACAAAAAAAAACAAATGTGAGCTAAAAATTTTACTTCTGTCAGCATATAGGTTTTCTAACAAAGTAAATGCTTAATATTTCATACCACTACAGTATGAAATATTTTTGGCTAAATATAAACAACACAAAAAACCCCACAGGCATGTGAGCTCATCCTCTAACAAAACCCACAAATATGTCTGATGCTCCCCTGAAGTATCAAATTCATTTGATGCACTGGTAAACTATTTCTGTTATTTTATCACTTTGATACTAAATGTTTTATCACCTCCATATTACAAATTAGCATAGTCAAACACTTTTGCATGCATCTGGGACTTTTTCTTTCAGCTCCATATCATTAATCTCACATTTGGACAGCTGAGGTTAAAACACCCTTACTACTTTAAAGAATTTTCTCTAAATATTTCAAACTAATGAGCTACAAATTTGTTTGTGAATGGTCTTCATGACCAGATATTGGAAAATATTCACTTTTGCTTATGCTGGAGAGCCACTGACCACATCTTATGTTTATTTATGTACTTTTGTCCTTTACAGAAGCAAAAGAGGCTTTTAGCTAGGCTTGTTGTAAACCTAATTGGCTTCTTTATATACCTCAGTAACAACTATTAGAATCCTTTATAAGCTATCAACACTGGCAAGATTCCTCACTCCAAAATTTTGGTTTCCTTTTATAATGTTAGAGATTTCATGGCAAAAAGAAAAACAGAAAGGAAATAGGCTGCCCAGCAGACCACAGGCCTCCACAGTGCATCTGTTCACAGAAGATTAAAAAAATCCTTTAGTATTATATGTTCAGTTCATATTGTTAACTGCCATATTCCCTTGTACTCAAAAGTTGTTCATTTTGATTGAATTGTGAAAATCAGGTGCTATACCTTGACAACAACATGTGCTGACAAGCCCTAGAAAGAAGCTTCTAAAACATTTACTGTTAATTTAAAAGTTTTTATGTACATATGTGGTCAACCTTCTATGGACAGACTGTGATTCCCAATCCACCAGAAAATTCTGATAGTATGACAAACATTTGCCCTGGCTTTTTTTCACAAAAAAATTACATAGTAGTATCTTCAACTCATTTAACTTGAATGTATTTGAATGTAGAACAATCTTAATATTCAATGCAATTCAATTCAAAACAGCAAACTCATATTGCATAAAGAAGGCAACTGAAAAAAAATTAAGAGATATAGCGGTGGGAGCACTGCTCAAAAAACAGGGAAAAACATGGAAGAAGCGAGAGAAGTAGTCTAGAAATAAGGAGAGAAAATATCTAGAAAAAAATTGAACCAGTTGTAATGAAGTATATGTCTTAGAATAAAAGGTTAGATTTATGTTTCAAGGAACAAAAGTTAAGAATAATTTATTCTCAAATCTGTTATCCAACAATGAAAATCTGGTAATAACAGTACAAACCAATTTTATAGCTTTTCTTCTCAGTTCCCATTCATTCCACTCGTAGGATCTCACAATAGTTGGAGGCAAGATATGAGTATCAGTTTGAGTACCACTGTCACGTTTTGGGGGTGGTTTCATTGAACCTTTCTTTGCATTTCTGGCCTGGATGAAAAGAAACCAAAGCCAAACAAGGCATTGAGAAGAAGATAGAGAAATAGCATATGGGTATGCTACTTTTTAAAAGCAAATAGTAACCTGCAAACTACAAGCGGATAATAATTTTTACATTCAGTATTTTTGTTCCCCATGCCCCCACTAAAAAGAAAACATTAAGTATCTGATGGATTTAATTTCTGACAGAAAACCCTTGAGGCAGAGGCCACAGCTGAGTTGCAGGCTCCTGCCTACTTAGTGAGTGCTTAACGTTGGATTTTGGAAAAAAAGGGTCCCACCACCACCACCAGTATTTTATGATGCAGGCACCTCAGTTTGTCTTCATGAATGGACCAAAAATGACACATAATAACTGGAGAAGTGCACACATCTCTGATACAGCTGGGATATAAACTGTATTTCAAACCAAGAGCCAGTTCAATACTACATTCTTTCCACTGCTAGGGATCTAAAATTCACAAGTGGATCACAGAGAATGTTGTCTATAAATATAAATCAGGTCTTTGAATTTCACATAGTAACACCATCACATTGATTATTGATGAATCTCCTTTTATTTTGTAATATGTTCTATAACTCCAGGCCCCAGATGCTGCTACATCCTCATCCAGCACACATAGATGGACTGCTAAGCTAAAACTCCAGTTAACATGATATCTGACATAACTTCTCTTGCATTTATTTACTGGTCCTTTAAGCTACTTTTGCAAAAATGAGGAAAAGAAACATCAAACACAAGACCTGCCTAGGCTATGGACTAACAGCTTTTATCACTGCCAGAATGCTTTGGATCTACATATTCTCCTACGAATAGATAAGGTGAGAATTATATTAAGTAGAAATGTTTCTTCAACACTCTGAAGACCTGGAAAAGATGGACCTTCAGACAGGCAGAGGATTTTACTTATTTCCTAAAGATCGGTATCATCTCTTTTAGAAAGGACAGATCAACCAGTGACCCAGCAGCTGTTCAGCAAGAGGCATGGGCAGTGTGTACCTGTGCATGTGGAACAAGGTATTCAAACTGATGACGGAGCTCAAGCAGTTGAATTAGCTCTGCATATTTTTTTGCTTTTTCTACATTCAGTTGAATGAACTTATCTGGATCTTGAGCAAAGATGTATGCAGCTTCTTTTGAACTGAAAACATAATATTTCGCCTTGTGGTTCAAAATTCCAATAGCAGGATTTCCTAAAAATGAGAAGAAAAGCCAGCCCAAAATAAGCTCCACAATTTAGAATAGTCAACAGTATGATATCCAATACAAAAGACATTTGTAATCAACCTTCTGTGTTTCCTTCAAGTTAGTTTCACTTCCTTCTTTTTCTGAACTCAGCATAAACCCTTGAAAGCAAGCTTTTTTAATATAGAAAAGTCCATTTTGTTAGGTCAGTAAAACTGCTTTTGATCAGTTTCACATCCAGCATGCCTTAGGTGCATGTCTCAGAAAAACAGCAGATAAAACACATGTAGCAAAGGCATAAGAAGCCAGTCTCTACCCTCAAATGTTTCCCCTAAAATCTTCAGCAAATATCTGATTGCAGATCAGTAGTGCATTTATACCAAAGGGCATAACACTGAGATTAACTGAAGAAGCACATAAAGCTGCTGGGAAGCTGAACAATAAATTAACAGAGAAAATGAAGTGTCAATAAAGGCCAAAAAACTTATATAGGAAAACACAAACTGATTTCAAGGACAGTGGCAGGTTGTACTTCAGATGTCATTGCCCAGGAAAGACCAGAATCATCATAGGCAGTGCTTTGAAAATACTCCGCCAAAAAGGAATTATTAGTATGCAAAGAGAGGAAGAGAAGAAAAGCAACATTATAACAACCTGTAGGCTACATTTGTAATAATACATTTTGTTCCAACACAACAGAACAAGTAAAAGGGAGCTACGAGTGATCAAAGGCTTGTGATACCTTTCATAGAAGGAGAGGTTAAAGAAAGAAGCCTCCTCAGCATTAAAAAGAAAAAATAAATAATATGATAGGGGGTTATAAAACCATGAATTGTATGTAGTATAAAATTACTATTTTGTAATTTTCCTAACAGAAGAACTATCAAAGTTTTTGTTGCAATTATCAAGCCAGATCTTAATACCATCTCAAAAAGAGGTAACTTTTCATAGCATATATAATTATAACTGTGGGGCTCTTGAGAATAAGAATATCCCATGACAAACTCTAGATGGATTCCAAAATCAATTAGATAAATGAAAAACCTCTTTGAAGGATTATTCAACAGAAGGTTACAGATTCAACATTAATCAGAGGAAATCCCATAACCACTAACTGCTAGAACAAGGAAGGATATAATAAAGGAAGGATCACTTTGACTTGAATTCTCATAATTTTAAAGTGTTCATGACTGTCCATGTGCAGTGACAAGGTACAGGGCTAGAGAGACCTTCAGTCCAACTCAGGACAGCTGTTCTCATGTGCAATACTAAGTAAGTGTATGTAAATTACATTGCCATTAAAATATCTGTTCTTGAATACTGACAAGTAAATGGCCATATTTTCCTCCCAAACTCCCATAGGCTTAAAAAAATTCTGTATGGACAGGTTATAGAAAGGATAGGGAGACAGAAAACATGAACTAGAATAGCTGAAATAAGGCTAACTTTTAAGACAAATGAGCCTAGAGAGACCAAAAATACCTACAATTAGTTGACTTAATCAAGTGCACTTTTGTATTCTTTTCAGAAAGATTTGGAGTACTTTGTCATGACTATTTAAAAATACATATGATGTAGGCATGAATGGCTTTGTTTGCAACATATGGATATACAAAACAGAAGGAATGGCTGTTTCCCTATGCCTGCATTATAGCACATTAACAACACTAATCAAACCTGTATTCAGCTGCAGTGTAGGTTATACAAATGCACATACAGCAGGAAGAAACATTTATCCATCCCATCTTGTTTCTGCCCTTGCTTGCTGTTCAAGCCCTCCTGCCTTCCACTAAGGGCAGTTTATTCGTGTATTTTTTAAAAAAAGATACTTTAACAAGGAAAATAAGTTATCTGGGGTGCAAATTGCAAATGTGGAAAAACCATATTCCAGCTTTGACATAAGAAGATGCATCCAGAATGCCTTTACCTTTTTCCTAATCCTTGTGTAAATATATGGTATGGAAAATGTCTAACTACAAAGCATACCTGGTAGGGTGATACCTTTCACACCAATTGAATGTGCACAGAAACCATGGTATTGGATTAGCAACTGATCAAAATTATCAGTAGTCTCTGGAAAAAGCCATTCTTGGTTCTCGAAATCAGAAACATTCACTCTGGTTCCTAAGAAAAGATAAAACAAAGGAAAGATTTCAATATTAAAATATCAGATGTCTAAAATAATATTACAGGATGACCAGATTACTCTGGTTTTCACAGGACGACCTGCAGGGCCTAGATCCCAAAAGCCAAATTTTAGTCCTGCCTTGAAAGAGAAACTACTGAAAATCAGTCCTGCGAGAACCTTCTTTAGTAGCATTAGTTCTCTTTGTAAACTAGATGGGACAACACCAGGAAGATAATATTTTATTCTTTGATTTTGTTTTCACCCACCCATGCATTACAAACTCTTTGGCATAAAACTTGGTACCTAGGGATACCATTTTACAAACAAACTCTTCTGCTAACCAAAGCCCTGTTAAATTACTTTGTTTATAACCTACCCCTCAATTTCCAAAGTTCTGAAAGGTATAAAAAGACATAAATACACTTCAAAAATCTTTACAAAAAATTATAAATATTTTCTGATCATTCTGCCATTTTTGTAAGGTATACTTGTATCTAGAAGCTCTATTTTAATTTTATATGTAAAAATAAAATCCCAAGCTACACTACATGAAAATGTAAATCTACACCATACAAAACTTATTTTCATTTACTGTGCAAATTCTGAGAATTAAAAATCAATATATAGCACCTTTTGTAAAGCACCTATTGTAAAGAAAATTCAAACTATAAAATCTTGGAAAATTAAGGAAAACCAAAAAGTTTCAACTTTCCATACCCATGGTTTCCTTTATTCTTTCCTCATCACTTTTCACAGTCACTCCTTCCAGAAGAGATGTTAGCATTTCCTCTGGAAAAAGCTGTGATTGGATTTCCAAGAATTGTTGCAGATTGTCAGCTATATTTGTGAGGAAGCTTAGCAGTAGCATTTCATTCTGATAGCTGGTCCAAAGCTTAGAAAGTTCTATAAACAGAGGCTAGAACATAAAGAAAATTATCTGAAATGCAGATTTATTTTATGTCTATAGTGTAACCCAAGCACTGTGCACAACAATATCAGCTATGAACAAAGCAGGGCTGATCTCCAAGGCCTTCAGCAACCAGAAATTCCAGGGGAACTCAGGGACACTGTAAGAGGACTTTCCACCACATATGCCTAAAGCAAGTATATCCAGCATGTCAACCCACAGGCAAGAGTACTCTTCACTGACAATACAGTTTTATAACTGAAAATATGGTGTACAGGAGTAAGGACCAGAAGGAACACAACTGATTAATTATCAAAGTAGGTAAAACCACACCTATACACAAACTATCAGGTTTTGTTATTTTGTCTGCCCTGCTTCAGGAGTGAGTTGGTACCACAGCTCCCAGGCCATCATGTGTGTCAAATGAAAGGGGTGCAGGCCTCTTCAGACTGGTCCAGGGTTCAGGGCAAAACTGGAGGCTGCCCTTCCCAGCACTGACATGCTGTTGGCACACAGGTGTAGGCACATAAAGAAGCACCCTATAAGCTTTAAGTTTCAATGCTGTTTTCAATGACAGTGACATCAAATGTGCCCCGTTACATCTAAACACACAGAGAGCATTTACAGGAAGAGATTCAAGCAATCTGAAATGTACACTTAACCACACATTTCATGCATGTTAAAAACATTATCATAAGAGCAGCCAACAGAGTCGGCTCTGGAATTCATCAGCATTGCTAATGCTGTGAAAATGTTATGGTTACAAAAATGGAAGAAACTAAAGAAAGATCAAAAACATTCTTAATAGAATAAACAAAGACTATTAATGAAGTTTACTATTTTTCCTAAAACAAATGTATACTACAAATAAGGCCTTACCCTACGCTTTTTAAAAGACAGAATGCCCTGCTTCTCTACCTTGTAGAGGATCCACCTTGTCAGCAACAAACCAAAGACAAGAAAAGTTATTTAAATGGTGTGTTAGCAGAAATATCTCTACCTGAAAAGGATCTGAAATCAAAAGGCCATATATATTCTCTCTTCAGCAGAGAAGACAAAACAACGAACCAACTAGAAGAGAAAAAAAATTCTAGGAAGGCAGCAAACAATAGACAGCTTTTAGGGAAAAGGGTAAGGTGTATCAGTCACTTAAGCCCCACAAAGATATAGAAGAGGAAAAACTGCTTTGAGTAGCTGGACAAGAGGGGAAAATGTTCTCCAAATGAGAACATCTGGTTTATTGAATCAAAAGCATGCATAAATTGGAGCTTGGATCACTCAGGTAAAGTGCTGTTCCCATGAGTTTCCAGCTTGGATGCTCTTATGGGAAACATAAAAAATACTCTGAGTAGGTGGGGGACATGATCTTCCTCTTCCTCACAGTAGGCTTTATTTTGCTTTCTAAGAATTAGCTTAGAATGTTGAAAGATAACCTAAACTATGTATGAAACTGCATGCCGGTACAGCAGCTAACCACAAGGAATTGGAATGATAATCAAATCACACAAAATAACGAGCTCTTCCATGAAAAGCAAATTAAATGAAGCTGGTTTCTAGCATATTTCTCTCCTGTTTCCTTTATAACATGCCAGCATAATAATCCCAGGTTTTCACAGGCTCATCAAGCACCCTCCCTCATAATACCTATAGTTCACAGTACTCATTCCCTTTCCCCCTAATACCTCCTTCCCATGTCCTTTAGCTCCCAACCAAGAGTGCAACAGTACAGAATATCAATACTTCAGTGCCTGATCACTGGCCAGAAAGCACACAAACCATTTCAGACCTGATCTTGGTAAAGGTCTAATTGTGTGTCTCTAGTTGCTCTTTTCTTTTCCACAAAACTTGCAGAAAATTAGATATTTTGAGATCTTTGGACTCTGGCAAATGTGACTGAAACTTGCCAACGTGTTCAGAAGCTATTGGGAGGGGAAAAGAGGCTGACACCCCATCACAGAAACCCAGTTTCTTCAGAAAAATGATATCAGTGACTCATACTGTAATTACAGGGATTGCTATCTGAGGGAACTTTAAAAGAATCACACTTTCATGTGCTGTTTTCTGCAATCATTGTGTTCTTACAGTTCCTGCAAGGGACAGGAAAGAATATATACACACACAAAAAAGGAAGATATCACTGTAAATCTATAAATAATGACAACTCAAGACACTTACAGTAAAATACCATTTAATTCCTTTGCTCCCTTTTTGTATCTTGCCTTTTTCTTATCTTAAGAGCAAGTCTTTTAGTTGCCCCTTCAAAAATCACAGATGATATTGTAATAGAGAGAAAATATGTAACCTCTTCCTAAACATAAATTATTCAAAAACACACCAGCAAAGTATCTGACTTTAAAATTTTTTTCTACTGAAGAGGTAATGAGTTTTCCATTCATAATACTTACAAAGACTTCTTTGGACTCTATGGTAGCCTTATCCTGCATTGTGTTTTTCAATACCATCATTGCTGCTTCAAACTGAACATCCAACGATTCAACCTCTTGAGCACTTGTAATTGCATTAGACTGGAAAGAGAACATCAGATAAGACATATCATACTCAAAAAATCAAGTATTTAGTGGTAAGTATTTACCTGGGTCTCTTCATTCAACTATTTCCAGAACAATTGTTTTAGGGAACAAAATGTATTCTAGCTTTCCACAAAATACATTTTTCCTTAAATGTTCAGGTGTTCAGGCACTTCACTCACACCTGAACTACCAAGTTTTATAGAAAATCCTCTATATTTTCCCAATGAAGAGAACAAGCAAAACAAAACAAAACAAAATTTTTATTCAATGCCTTATACAGGAAAGACTAATAAAAACCTGCAGTTTCTCAAAAGACAAGTAAAAGCTCTTCATTAACAAAACAAGAATTTAAATTGTGTTCTTCAAAGACTTTTGGTGACTCCATATATTTTGGGGGTATCTGTAGAATAAAACTGAGATGATTTATGGATGGATCAAGGAGATTTTTTCTCTCATGCATTTTGGGGCAAAGAATCAGTATGCAAACAACGGTTTAATGGTGAACTTTGCAGTGCCAGGCTAATAGGTTAATGGTTAGACTTGATGATTTTAAAAATATTTTCAATCCTAAACAATCTACAGTTCTTTATCTACAGACTTATTTTATTTCATTTATTTTCAAATAATTTTTCTTATATTTCTGTCC
The DNA here is from genome assembly GCA_013400495.1 of Nicator chloris. Classification (NCBI taxonomy): domain Eukaryota; kingdom Metazoa; phylum Chordata; class Aves; order Passeriformes; family Pycnonotidae; genus Nicator; species Nicator chloris. The sequence goes on from WAAE01000052.1 coordinate 68,321, forward strand.
TGTGCAAGTAGGTAACTTGAAGACATTCCATCTGCAATAAAAGTCCACAGGATATAACATGATATCTCACCTGAAGGATGCAAAGGAAGGCTTCGTACTGTCTCACATTGAATAGTGCCTCTTTTAATTTAAAAGCACTAAGTTGGGAGTATCTGTGGGGGTCTTCCTGCATGGATTCCAACAGGGCTGTGTAGCGGTGAGCTAGCAGCTGGCAGGAATTCAGACGTTCGTCAAGAGTCCGTGTAGCTGACGGAATGGCTTCGTGCAGGATGTCTGGCACTATTCACATGGAATAAATATGAAATACGTATAAAAAGAAATAATGAAATCATTATCAAATGGTTAAAGTGCAATATTTGGGCATATTGGTCTTCTGATGAAATTTCAATTTCTACATTTTATCTTTATATTCATGCATTTCCAAATACTTGTGAACGAGATTGAACCACTCTGTCTCACTAGTCAGGTTGTTTCAAATATTTAGAATTACAGGTGTGGAAATATCATAGTCAAGTCAGGAAATGTGAGAAAACTTCCTTTATAGTAGATGCAACTCTGTTGCTACAACTAACATGGGTTACCTGAGAGAATCTGCACAATTTTCAATTCTCAGTTTAATAATTTGTAAAATACCAATAACAATAACAGGCCTTCCTGAGATGGGATATTATTGGAGCAGCTCCAGTGAAGAAGGCCAGGAAGAAACCCAGCTCAAATGTAGTTGTTTACTCACAGTCATCAATGCCGCTTCCTCCTTTCTGGCACTGCTTGTTGTACAAACGAATTCCTGTGACTAGCATGGCAAGATCTTTCAGCTGCTGTTCTTTGTCCTTCTTACTGAGTGAGATGAAAGTAATCATCTCTGTCTGGGGGAATACACTCTGCAAGGCAGCTATAAATATTACAAAGTGGGAGAAAAACCTCAATATGAGAGAACAGAAAAGAAAATCATTAAATAAGCAAAAATAGCCTCTCCCGAACAAATGCAAAAAGTAGGAAATCTATGGGAAATTTACACACTTCAAGGCTGACCAGTGGCAGTTTGGATAGTAAGCATTCATCACAGCTTACCACATTTGTATCTAAATATCAGCAAAGAGAAGGTGAAATTTTATTTTTCAAGAATAAAAGCCCAATTTCACAGCTGGGAGTTTACTGACCTGTTACCTCCCTGACAGCCTCAGTATCTGTTGGGGATCCCATGCCAGATCTCACCAGTGCATAGGTAACGATGTTTTGATACACATTTGCCATTTCTTCTTGCGCATGTGGACCACTCTCTGTGATAGCTCTAACCACAGGAGCCAGTTTTCCTTCCAGAACACGCTCCTGCTCACTCAGTAATTCATCTAGGAAAGAAGGACACTTAGAAAGTGTTGTCTAAATTCTTTGAAATTGGGCTTATACAAGAGGGTGCTATTCATTTCCACAGTCAGAACACCAACTTAGTATTTCTGAAGGACAGGTACATGGAAGAAAAGTTCATAGTATCACACCATTAGAATTAAAACCAGCAGAGTTAAACACTAATATAATTAGCATGATTAACATCAGTCAGTAGAGTCCTGAGAACTGTTCAGGCCAAATTAAACAGCAAGTCTGGCTCTCTGGACTCTTCGACTGTAGGAGGACCTAATTTACACATGCACATATTTCAAACACACCTGAAGTTACATGCTCAAGTCTGAATACTACTCAGGATCTCAAAAACTTGCTGCAGTTACTGAGCTTATAGAGCTCAGAGGATTTAGGAGCAGTGTTGCTAATTTTTGGTTTTAATCCATGCTAACAGGAAAATATTTTCATTATGTCCCCACAGAGAAATGCTTTTCTCACATTTATTCTTGTTCTGTGTCTTCTATTTCCCAACCAGCCTCCACTGTCCCTTTGAGATCCGAAATGATGTTTATAGCAGAGGCATTTTCCCCATCTCATTTTATTTTCACATTCTCATTCTCAGACCATATGAAATTACTACTGATGAGAGAAAAATGTACTCAGCTAAAACTGTAACTGATAGTTCAAGATTACTCAAATCTCCCAATTAGGGATATTGATAAAATCCTGAGTTCTGAGTGCCTTCAGATACACAGGTGCAGGTGCAAGCTTTTCTTGCTGAAGGCAGCTAACCACTGAACCTAAAAATGTCATTGTGCACAAACAACCTAATGCATTATATTCAGTAAATCTCTCAGACAGCGTGAGAAGAGTGTACTCCCTAATCTAATGTACACTTTTCCCTACTATATCCATACTTAAACATCAGGCTTCTGTAGAGTAAATTTCCCCTGGGGTTATTTTGCTTTACTGACAGGATTAATTTAATAGTAATTACTATTATTAAATTATAAACTCAGCATCAACGATGAAAACATATTTGAAATTACCTCTGTTTGTATAGTTCATATCAAAGTAAACTTGCATCTTAATTGTGCTTAGGGATGGGTTTGTTGTGTCAAGCAGTCTGGTAACACAGAGCTAAAAAGAGAGTCAGAGAAGTGAGTTCTTTCTCATCTCTGAGGAAACATCTGAACTGATAGTGATCTACTACAGGTTTCACAACAGCTGTAGAGCCCTCTCACTACCATTCTCTCCATATAAAGCTTTTCTAAGGCATTTATTTATGGAAACACAGTCCAGTCTTTACTATAAGAACTGTAAGAATAAAGTAGCACTAAAATTTTGATAGTATTCATGTCATTTTAGTTACAGGAACAGGTAGAAAATAATGCTACAGTCTTAGATAAGTACTGACTCTCAATATCATGTCAGATTACCTGGATAAGATCCTGCATATCATTTTCTGTAAGGATTCGATCCATATTAAAGTCATTTCTTGGATCTAAAACAACAGCTTTCACCTAGAGATTACCAAAAGAAAGATACTAATTTACATCTCAAAACATAATCTTTGCAACTCACCTTTTATTTTCTGAAAAATCTCAGATGCATTCAGTATTTCTTTACTATTCTTTTTTAGCCATTTCAGTCTTTGATAATGAAACAAAATTTCTTCATTTCACATCTCATCAGTTGCAATCTCAGTTCTCACGCACAAATGAAGAAAAAAAAATCTTTTTGTGATACAAATATTTAAATATAGCTCCTTTAAAAATTACTTGGAAAAATATTTTCCTAAGTAACACTTTTTGAAAATCCATCATGATTGTTTATTCATTGCATCACATTATAAACTTCTAAGTTGGTGTTATATGCATCAGTATAAACATTTACCATTTGAATAAAAAATCCATAGTGTTCTGCATGCAGGAAAATATGTGCATGTTAGCAACTGGTGTTCACGCTGGGTGTCTTGCCAGCCACTTGTAAGAATTTTTCACGCATTAAAATTTTCCTGCCTAATCTGCTTTTGAGCCCAATCTATTTTCTAAAGCTGCAGTGTCACCTTTAGGGGAAAAAATAGCACATTAACAGTACTGCTGTGAACATTTACATTTATATACAAGTTTATCAAGAGCTTATCATCAATAAAAAAGGAACCTAGCCCATCTTTCTTTAGACACAGCTTTGCAGGCACATTCAGACTACATTCTGCAGCAGCGCTGTGTCTCCTAAGAGATGCCAAAATGTAAAATGTTTTTAGGATACTTACAGTTGTCTACCAAGGACAATACTGAGACTGATTCCATTAAACTTTCACTTTAAGTGGGACCAGAGCCCACTCCTTCAAATATTCAGCCCATTTATACTACCTGGCCCTGTCTGAGCAGAGAAACAAACAAACGTATCCATCACAATAGAGGAAGGAGGTAAACATCGAAGAACAAATATAGCTGCTGCATTAAACATTCACCTATGCATCAGACGTTCATTTATGAGAGTGTGAAAAACATTATTAAAAGTTGGTAACACTTCTCTTTTTTACTTCTGAAAGAAAACAATGGTTTATCTGCCTGCAGAAGAAAACCGAGAAAGAGCTCTGAGTTGGAGTTCAGGGAATTGCCAGGACTCAGAACCTGCAGCCTTCTTGGAGCGTTATATTCACATAAGATTTCAGGGGAATGGAATACTTTCCAGGTTTTTAGGACGCTATACTGGATGTCGCTGACTGCCCCTTTAAAATATGTCACTGCAGGCAACTGGGAACCAAGGTATTTCCAAGCTCAGGTCACGCCTGAAAGCCTCAGCTGCTGCCAGCCCCTGAACGCTTCCTCTCGCGCTTACCATGAAGGCCACCAAGGTTTCCGAGAGGCTTTGCCCCTGGGTAGCGCACTCCAGGCCGACTTGGCGGATTATCCTCTTGATGACACTTTGGGTCAGCTCGCCGGACATGCTGGCCAAACACACACGCCTTAATCGCGTTACATTCACTTCAGCGAACGTCCCTTCTCAAAATTTCACCTTCTGGGCCCGGCCCTGCTTGCTGAGCACCCTGTCCCGACGCCAAACCTCCCCGGTGCCGCTGTCCCCGCGTCCCGGCCGCTGCCGACGGGCAGGAGCGGCCGCGGCCCCGCGCCAGCCCCGGGCGTTGCCATGGGGACGCGGCCCGGCCCGGCCCGGCCTGCCGGGAGTGCGGCCAGCGCACAAATGTGACCGTGTTTGTACAGGGGAGATGGGGCAGTGTGCGTGCAAAACATACACGCCTGCATATGTGCCAAAGACGCGGCTGTAGAGGCACAGGAATGTAGTGTCTCGGTGCACATATAAACCGTGGGACGTCTGCGGCTATGGCTGCATGTGGGTATGTGTAAATTTAGATACATATGTATGTATAAAGACACATACATACCGTACATGGGTATATGTACCTTAATATCACAGAACCGTTAGGGTTGGAAGGAACCTATCGAAATTATCCAGTCCAACCCCCTGCCAAGGCAGGGTCACCTAGAGCAGGTTGCTCAGGAATGTGTCCAGGTGGGTTTGGAACATCTCCAGAGGGAGATCCGTGACCTCCCTGGGCAGCCTGTTCCAGGGCTCTGCCACTCTCAGTGTAAAGAATTTCTTCCTCATGTTGAGGTAGGACTTCTTGTGGTTTAGATTATGGACATTGCTCTTTATCCTCTCACTGAGCACCACTGAAAAGAGTCTGGTACCATCCTCTTGCACCCATCTTTGAGATATTTATGTGCATTAATGAGATCCCCTCTCAGTCTTTTCAAGACTAAACAGGCCCAACTCCTGCAGTCTGTCCTTATGAGACAGATGTTCCAGACCCCAATTTGTTTCTATGGCCCTCCCCTGGATACATATATACTCATACATACAATATCTATACACCCCATGGCAGTGGGAGCCAGAACTAGGTCATCTTTAAGGGCCCTTCCAACCCAAACTTTTCTATGAATGGTCTGCTCGAGGGGGGCAGAGTGGGAAAAAGAAAACCTTCATGCTAAGCAAGCACACAGCCAAAACACCTATGTGTTAACAACACACCACAAAGCCAAAGCAGAGCACCACAGAGAATGCTGATAAGCAAGCTAACTCCATCCTAGCCAGACCCAGTACAGATAAATGTATTTACACACCTGTAAATGCATGCAATACATGGATAAATTCACACATACATGTATAAACAAAATGTGTGTGTGGTACACAGTGAGTGCTGCAGGCAGAGGCAGCGCAGACAACTTTGGGGCAACTTTGCTCTGCAACACAAGCAAGAGAGCCATCTNGCAGGTTGCTCAGGAATGTGTCCAGGTGGGTTTGGAACATCTCCAGAGGGAGATCCGTGACCTCCCTGGGCAGCCTGTTCCAGGGCTCTGCCACTCTCAGTGTAAAGAATTTCTTCCTCATGTTGAGGTAGGACTTCTTGTGGTTTAGATTATGGACATTGCTCTTTATCCTCTCACTGAGCACCACTGAAAAGAGTCTGGTACCATCCTCTTGCACCCATCTTTGAGATATTTATGTGCATTAATGAGATCCCCTCTCAGTCTTTTCAAGACTAAACAGGCCCAACTCCTGCAGTCTGTCCTTATGAGACAGATGTTCCAGACCCCAATTTGTTTCTATGGCCCTCCCCTGGATACATATATACTCATACATACAATATCTATACACCCCATGGCAGTGGGAGCCAGAACTAGGTCATCTTTAAGGGCCCTTCCAACCCAAACTTTTCTATGAATGGTCTGCTCGAGGGGGGCAGAGTGGGAAAAAGAAAACCTTCATGCTAAGCAAGCACACAGCCAAAACACCTATGTGTTAACAACACACCACAAAGCCAAAGCAGAGCACCACAGAGAATGCTGATAAGCAAGCTAACTCCATCCTAGCCAGACCCAGTACAGATAAATGTATTTACACACCTGTAAATGCATGCAATACATGGATAAATTCACACATACATGTATAAACAAAATGTGTGTGTGGTACACAGTGAGTGCTGCAGGCAGAGGCAGCGCAGACAACTTTGGGGCAACTTTGCTCTGCAACACAAGCAAGAGAGCCATCTTTGCTTTCAAGGTCTCATGGTTGCTGCTGGAGGTGGCAGCTCCTCTGGGTGTAGTGCCTGCAAGTACTACAGGTCACAGCCTGCAAGCAGCAGCCCAGTGAGCCCCAAGTTCTTGCACACACCAGTGGGCACACCACTGGATGAATGTGGCGCCTTGCTGTAAGTGGTTCAGTTAGTCAATATGCAATTAATTCCAGCTTTTCCATGTCAGATAAAGAGTAATAGCATGCTAATTAAATTTAAAAGCTATGTCCCTGAAAGGCAATCAGATAAGCTCAAAAGGCACAGGGAATGCAGGGATAACAGATGAAAAGCTACACCAATTTTCCACTGATTTAATTTTTTTCCCTCTGATTTACACTGTCAGACAGAGGGAACTCCACTGAGAATCATGATGAGATCAAGATGATAATTTTTTTCCACTGTGACCTCAGAGAAGTCACTCTTATCAGTAAAATTAAGATGATGCTATGCTACCAGGCAAGTAGCTGCGGGGTTACATCCATGTTGTCAGAGTGTGTACAAAGGTACAGTGCAAGTAGTGCCAGCATCACCCATGGGAAATGCTTTGGGAAGATCTGTGGAACAGGCATCAAAACAATCCTACAACAGACATTGTGAAGTCTTAGGTTTCATTCTAGTAGCACAGCTAATGGAGCTTCTTAATATATCCTCTGCATTGATATTTAAAAAATTCTATACTCTTAAGCTGAGTAATTATAGCAAGACTTTCATCAAGAGAACAAAAATCTACAGGACCTCTTTTTCTACAAATTGCTGGATGAGAAGATTTTGGGGGCCTTCCTGGAGCAGAAGCGTGTTGCTGTTAGTGAGCTTAGGGTCACAGAGATTTTTCTCTGTGCTTCCTGGTAAATCACACAAGAACCAGCTCTTCTGCAGTTGCAGGTGGGGAGGAGCAAGAGGAGAAGAATGTAGTTTTGGGGATTAGAAGGAAAAAGAAAAGTGCCAATGCCAGCTCTCTCTACAAAAGCAAATTTCAAGTCAGTCATAAACCTTGGTGCTCAAAGCAGTGCTAGTAACACTTCCTCCTGAAAAGATTATCAGTTAAAAGTGGACAGTTTTACCAAAGTTTACAGTTTTACCAGTTTTACAGAGTTCAACCAAACACTGTCTGCAGTAGAGATGGAGGTGGAATTTGCAGCTTTGTTGATGCAGAAAGTCAGTTCCCATCCCATTCAGCGAGACTTTTGCTGACACAATCACAGGCTTGGCACACAAATACTTGCAGAGAGAGCAGGAATCTGCAGGTAGGATTTGTCAAGGTTTGCAGTATATATGCAGAGCCTGTATAATTGTGCAATTTTGGCTTAGCAATTTAAGGACTTTTTAAATATGGTTTACAGACTATTTCAATATGTGTCTGTGTCTACATCTGCATTTAGCACAATCTCTGCAGAACATTTGGTGCTGAGGACCTGACAGTCATGACATACATACTTTAGCAGTTGTTCAGACTAGCTTTGGTCTGGTCCAAGTCACAGGTCCTTTGTGGCTGAAGTGCATTAGGGGCACTGCCAGAGCTCTCCTTCAAGCTAAATTTCACACAAAGTGTTCACATGCTCAATGCCTACTGTACTGTGCAAACCAAAGCACAGCAGGTGAGGACTATGTGGAGATTCTCTCTGTGAACAGGTGCTTGATCCTAAATTTAAAAAACCACACACCTTAACACCCCACTTCCCCCTGTCCTCATATTCACAGTCATGTTAGTCTGCTGGAGTATTTCCTGGGGAAAAAAAATGCTTTCTAGAAAGCTACTAGTGCTAGCTTACATCTATAAATCCCAGTAGGAGATGTCCAACTGCCTGTACACTTTTAGGCTGCGGGCTGGAAGGAAAGAACCATATATTTTCAGTTTAGCATATTGAGAATTTAAATTCTTTTATTGTTTTAAGCATTTCAGTAGTATTAACTTGTATTTCAGATAGCACTAGAATCCAAAAGTTACAAAGAGAAGGGAAGGGAATTATTTATTTTCCAAACTAAAACATACTTTCAGTGAAGGTTCATAATCTGTACTAGACCACAAAAATTACTTTAACTTGTTTGTAACCTACTGAAGCCTTCAGGTTGCACAACACTTTTATAACCAAAGTAGTTGGATTTCTCTCCTAGAATTAGTGTCAAGTTTTAAACAGTTCCAGGAATGGAGGCCTGGTACCTGAAATATAGATAAATTCTTCCCCCTGGCGGCGTATCTGAGCCATTGACAGACAGTCAGTAAAAAGATTCCTGGTTTGTGATAGGAGGAATTCTCGGATTAATTTGAAGAGTCAATAAAACAACACACACGGTTGTTTTTAAATCTCTGTAAAGTTTGAAACCCTAGTGCTTTATTCATGGGAAAGCATATCAGCTATGTGATGAATTTGCTATCACATTAGACCGGCTATCACATGTAGGAAGTCACTCCTTTATCCAGCTATATACAGAAGATGGGATTTACTTAACAGGTTGCTCAAGTCTGAGCACATACCCTCATTTTGCTAGTGTGAGGACAAAGTTGCAGCTGAGTGCTCTTCCACCACTGATCTGCAGAAGAAACAACCCAGAAGCAGCTACATGATTCAGCAGTCCAGTTCAGTCTGTCACATTAGGTGAACGGAGAGCTTGCAGCCCAGAAGGTAACAACTGCCAGGATGGCAAAAAGCACTGCTTTCTGAAGCTTCATCCATTGCTCTGTGCTCAGTGGACATGCTGGGCTGAGCAAGAGTCTGTCTGAGTTTCATTAACACAGCCACATTCACCAAGGGACTCTGCAATCACTAACCCTCCAGTCATTCCCACTCATGGCTCATTTGAAAGAGACCTTCCAGCTCAGTTAGCCTCTCTCTGCACTCAGGCCTCCTCTGACTGGATGCCCTGCTGGTGAATGATCACCAGCCTCTTGGCCTGAAGGTCTTCTGCTGCCATAAATATTCCAAGGCACTGGTTAAAACTCTTTGAAGATTATACACCTAAGCGCAGGGATTTACAGCTGACAGCACAGAATACAAGCAAAAGCTGAGTCCCTTTCCTCATCTCTGAAGCTAAAACAAACTGTGTGATGCAGGTTTTTGTTTTCTACTCTTCAGAGTCCTGAAACTACCTTGCACCTTGATGCAGAAACTAAGTCCACTTGATTGTGCTTGGTTGTTTCAAAGGAGCAGTGCAAGGAAAGCCTATCTTCACACAGGAATCAAAGCCCTGTCTCTTTTGAGAGGAAGACACATTCCATCTATCTGACTTTATTTCCAAAGTGTCACAGTCAGAAATCCATTTTGTGAGGACAGACAGGTCATGCCACCTTTTTTGAGTTTGTCTATTAGTTCACAATAAAGCTGACTTTCAAAGCTGAGAATGTTTTGGTGCAAGGATTTTTATTCTTTCTTCCTCCTCAAATCTGTATATCAACAAATGAAAACCTCTGTGCTTGTGCTGCCTTGTCTGAAGCACAAAGTTGTTGTGCTGGCCAACAGTGCTGACCAGCTCAGCTTTAATGACATAGTCACCCAAGAGCATGCAGTGCTATTTTAAGCTTCCATGACTCTCTTGAAAAGCTATACAAGTCGTAGGTATGTAACCACTGCAGACTCATGGAGGCACAGTGCAGACTAATGGGTCACAGTCAAAGGAATCCTAGTCAACATTTATAGCAATCATTTAACGTATAGCTTAGGGTCTGACCCTCCCATTTGGAATATGATAAAGGAATGTTAGACCGTTCTTCTATTTACATCTCCCAGCTCCAACATTTTTCTGCATTAAAGAAGGGAGATCTGAGTATGCTAATGCTGTCTCTCCCCCTAATTCCCACTGTATCAGACTTCCACTGCAATATGGAAGGGACCTTAGATTTAATCATTGAACAGGGGACTCAGATAAGGGAAGACAACAGTTATCGCCAGGATGAAACTGTCACCAAGGCAACAAGATTTTGCTGGACAAAGAAGTCCAATTTGGCTTTTAACTCAAAAATAGAAAAAAAAACCACTCACAGGTAACATCGCACAAAAAGTTTACCTTTCATTTGAGTATTTCTGGAAAAAAAACCCCAGAAACATAGAAACCCAGTTAATAAATGCACTATTGTTAGACTGGATCCCTTAGCAGGCACAAGAGATGCACTGTATTTGCCAGGTTACAGAAAAGGGTGCAGAGCACAATTATTTGTCCTTCAAACCTTGAGAGCTCTGGCAGTCACTGTGCACAGGGAGTGCAGAGATTCCAGACATACCACCAGTGCCTCAAGTGGCAACTCCTGCAAAAGATGCATTATTCAGCTGTATTCAGATGAATCACTACTTAAGGCTCTCAAACAATATTAACATTACATTAGCATTTCAGTTAAAGTAATTTCTAAAAGTAATCAAGAGAATTTTGCATTCAACATCCCTCTAAAAAACTGAGCTAAAAGCTAGACCCAGGACTTATCATAGACACAGAAGCACTAGGTTGGAAGAGACCTTCAAGATCATAAAGTCCAACTTATGGTCTAACACCTCAACTAGATCATGGCACCAAATGCCACATCCAGTCTTTTTTAAACACATCCAGGAGTGGTGACTCCACCACCTCCCCGGGCAGACCATTCCAGTACTTTATCACTCTTTCTGTAAAAAACATTTTCCTAATATCCAACCTATATTTCCCTTGGTGCAGCTTAAGACTGTGTCCTCTCTTCTGTCAGTTGCTGCCTGGAGAAAGAGACCAACCCCCACCTGACTACAACCACCTTTCAGGAAGCTGTAGAGAGTGATAAGGTCACCTCTGAGTCTCCTTCTCTCCCTCAGCTGCTCCTCACAGGGCTTGTGTTCCCAGCCCCGTTGCCTCCCCTGGACGCGCTCAAGCATCTCAATGTCCTTCCTAAACTGAGGGGCCAGAACTGGACACAGCACTCAGTGTCCTTCCTAAACTGAGGGGCCAGAGCTGGACACAGCACTCAGTGTCCTTCCTAAACTGAGGGGCCAGAACTGGACACAGCACTCAGTGTCCTTCCCAAACTGAGGGGCCAGAACTGGACACAGCACTCAAGGTGTGGCCTCGCCAGTGCCCAGTACAGGGGAAGAATGACCTCCCTGCTTCTGCTGGCCACGCTTTTCCTGACACAGGCCAGGATTCCTTTGGCCTTCTTGGCCACCAGGGCACACTGCTGGCTCATGTTCAGCTGCTGTCACCAGAACCCCCAGGTCCCTTTCACCTGGGCACTGTTCAGCCACACCGTCCCCAGCCTACAACATTGCAAGGGGTTTTTGTGGCCAAAATGCAGGACTTGGCTCTTGGACTCATTAAACATCATCTTATTGGACTCTGCCCATCCATCCAACCGTTCCAGGTCTCTCTTCAGAGCCCTCCTACCTTCCAATAGATCGACACATGCTCCCAGCTTAGCGTTGTCTGCAAATTTACTAATCAAAGACTCAATACCCTCATCCATGTCATCCGTAAAAATATTGAAGTTCACCACTACTCTCTGGGCCCAGCCATGCAGCCAGGTCTTAATCCAGCTAAGAGTGCTCCTGTCCAAGCCATGACTTGATCTATATCGAGTAGTTGCCACATATTCCTGCTGAGTTATGTTTCAAAAGAGCAGTAGTTTGGCTATTTCATGAGTTACCATGATATTACTGGGCCTGATAATAATTCAGAAACATTAAATGTTTTTTACAGGTAACCATCTCCTTGTAAAATGTTCAGATGAGTCATTTCAACATATAGAATATCCCACCAGTATGCAAAAGTAAACAAACAAAACACAAGAGCAAAAAAATGCCTGGTGCTGTAATTTTCTCTTGAGCTCAACAGTTGTAAGAATCAACCACTGCGCAGCACCCTGCACTGATGGGATTCATCAGGAGATGCAGGACTGAGGACTTCCTTCTCAGTTCAGGCTACAGGAACTTATTCCAAAGTTATGGAACTACAGATATCCAATAAATAGATGAAGGAGAGAATCCTACAGCAAATATCCTGCTGTGTCTGACTCCATTAGTACAAGAACCAAAAGTGCACTAATTATGGGAATGTGGTTATTCCACAGTTTGTAAGTCAACTTCTCATTCTGCTTCCTTTTATCCAGCTACAGGCTTCTCACTGATGTACAAGGATGTTCTTAATTTATCTGTCAGAAAGGAAGGGAATGATCAGTGAATCAGAGAGGGCAGGCAAGAGGATTATTATCCACAGCATGCCAGAGCCCTCCCTGCAGTGTTTTCCCCACATCAGGAAATGAGCTGAGAACCAAGTATATCCTTGTAGTTATGTGGATTTCAACTATTCTTCAAATTTCTGATTTTTTTTTTTTTGCCCAAAAGCAGTTCTATTCCCAATACAGCCTCTCTCCCTTAAAGCAGCTATTAAGGCTTAAGGCCCTGTCAATTTGTGCTGAATACTTGGCAGGAAAACTTTAGAGAGCTGTGCCTGTTTGTAGCAATCTTCAAAGGCACCACTAAGGACTGGGAAAAAAGTGGTATTTTAACATCATGGGATGTCTAATAACCTTTAGAAAACCAGAAGTATTGCTGAAATAGTACTTCTTTCTTACCTTTTAGTTTAGAAATGAATTCTAAGACTTTTCTTCAGCTATTCAGCACTGGCCAGCTGTGATTGTTTTTTTTCAATCTGGCATGTCAGCTAATCTTGATAATAGAAATGGAAAACAATATTTGGATAGAAAATAACTTGAGGACATAGGAAACTAAATTTGTGAAATTAAGGGTACACAAAACGTGATCTAGAAGGAACTGTTCAACTATAGCAATAAAATCTGAATGAAAGGATTTAGTGATGGTCATAAAATCCATCTTGCTGACAGAAGAGCAGAAGTCCTATTCCTTGGTAAGCACAAATGTTTGAGAAGCACAAGATGGGCTTGCTTTGAATCAAAGGCATGTCTTGAAAAAAATGTTGAAAGCCCTTTGCTAGGACACTTTACCATGCTGATTTTCTCTCCAGCTTCTTCCCATGACTGAAGTGAGACTGGAGTTTTCTCCAAGCCTCTATCAAAGTGTAAGCTGGAGGCCATGCAGACCCACAGGCTGACTCCAGTCAACCACAGTACTGAGGTCAGGAACACTTTGGCAAGAGAATACCTTAAGTATTCCTTATTAAGGTACTTAGAAATGTGTCTGCTGGCAGATCATTCTGAGCACAGTAAATCTTAATGGCAGATTAAAAGAGTTTTCAATATTAATGTAGAACACAAGTGCTCTCACGTGCTACAGCAAGACATAGCTTTACCGAGAAATATAATGATAAGTAACAGCTTCCAAAAAGCCCTAGTTCTGGGCAACTCTCAAGTTGGTCACTTGTGACATCTAGGACTATTTGGAAAAAGCAGAAAGAAAATCCCTATATTCATGTTGAATCCTTGCTGCCAAAGCTTTGCCAGTTGTTTCCTCTGGCATTTCTTCATTAACAGCTCTGTGTGGAGATACAAGGATGTAGAACACATGACCATCAGTCATGAGCATGCCCTGCTCCCTTGAAGGGCCAGAGGTAGTCATCATTTCAAAAGAGTCACCAGCCAATGCTACAACTCCCTCATCCTGAAGTAGACCACATTTTTACACAACCCTGTTTTTTTGTAAACATAGTCTCATTTTAATCAGAATTTCTTCTAGAGATACCCATAATGATACCTGGTAGGAAGACTATTAATAAGTTACACACATCTTGACATGCACATATGGATGGATAGCTGCACATGAGGGAAGCAGCATGCTAATAGCTCTCTTGGTCTGAAGCATCAACCAGGCGCAGACAGCTGTAAGAAATATCTTTTAGCCCAGAGCAGACTAACTGACATCTCCCAGAATTCCTAATCAGTATTTGCATGTCTTTTAACCAGATAGTTGCTTATAGTTGGCTGCATTAGAAACAGAAGCTTCATATACCTGACTTGGGCCTCTACTGATGGCAGCCTTTCTTATATCTTTGCAGAATTCACTCACTGGTGAGCAAATCACCTGTCCTGATTTCTGGTCCTGTTTTTGCCTTTCAGACTCTGTGTCTTACCTTACAGTTCAAATCTTCAGATCCAGCCCAAGCAACAAGGGGCCCCTCCTCACCCAGACATCGACCAAGAGAAGGTGTGGCCAGTATTTGGCCTCTCATGAGAAGTGCCCTTGCTGCCTTCTAGGGAGAGATCAGGAGGGAAGCGAATCTGTCATTTTCATTCCTGCTGGAACAAAGCAGTCCTTTCATGGCTTTTATTCACTTTTCAGAATTCCTGGCTTTTGCAAGCCTTGTGACTCCTGAAACTCCTTAAAACCCACTTGATGTGGATTCCACAGTGCTGCAAATTGTGGGCATTCTGCATGTGAGACAAGAGGTATTATAGATAATCCACCACAATCTCAAAATTTGAGTTTGATCTGTATCTCTACTGTAGAATATTTGGTTTTGCTTTAGAAGAAAATTTAATTTGTTGTCAGGTGATTCAAACACATTTAAGCACAATATTTGTGTTCAAAAAAGGACATCATAATGGTTTCTATTAAAATCTGATTTTCTTTGACTAGGTGAACCCCTGTGTTGTTCCATTTGAAAATGAACAGAATTATTTTACTGAAACAAATTTTGAAACAGCTAACCATAATGCCAAGTTTCTTTATACTAATCTTCATGGTTAGTTTCTTTATCATTCTTCAAACAAGTTTCTTTATACTAATCTTCATGGTTAGTTCTACCTTAATACTTGTGCATCATGCTATTTCAATCTTAAGCTCTCCAATTATGAACAAAGGATATTTGTTCTCAGAAACAGCTAAGGTGGGTCATCTCTGTAGTCATCTGGGTATGTTCACTTTTATAGGACAGACAAGGAAGTTCTTGTTTTACTTTTAATCTGTGACTTTAATCAACTTTCTATGGGCTTTATCTTTAGGCTGGTTTTGTTAATCTGTTTGAACTTCATATAATTCTCTCTGTTTGTGTGTCACCATATTGCTGATGTTTAAGCAGTAGTGACCTTGAAGTGCTGTCTGAGCTCAATTTCATGTCATTGCTGAAATGAAATGAATTCTTAGGTGAGTATAGTTCCTTCCAATAGGTGTCCCAATTATCAACTAAATTTCATTGTAAAATTCTTGCTCCATAGTGTTGGAAGGACTGAATCATTTGTGTTGATACAAGACACATCATATTAGCCATCTTTAAGCTTGCACACACCAGGCTGAGAACTTCCAACTGACAACTTCTACAACCTCTTTTTGAAGTTCAGTTGGGATAGAATTAACTTTAAATGTAAGCACCCTATAGGATGAGATTTAAAAGACAACACATTAAGTATTGATACAAGTGTCTTTCATAAACACAGAATTCAGAATGGAGCTTTGACCTACACTATCAAAGCAGTAACTTACATATTTAGAGAAATGGACCTTTGGAGCAAAGCAAGGATTTTCATGCCAGTTTCAAGCCTGCTGGCTCCACTTGTTGCAATTCTTTATTTCAGAAGACCTTCAAGCTTTTCAGCCAGCTCTGAAAATTACATCCTCTTTTACATCATCCTGAAGAATATCCTCTTCCTCCTAAA
The DNA here is from genome assembly GCA_013400495.1 of Nicator chloris. NCBI lineage: Eukaryota > Metazoa > Chordata > Aves > Passeriformes > Pycnonotidae > Nicator > Nicator chloris. Next base: position 84,277 of record WAAE01000052.1, read on the forward strand.
ATTAGAGTTTTTGAAAGAAGTCCACACTGACATTAAAGGCATATTTCTCAGCTTTGTGGATTACTTTTAATGCACAAACTGCTTTCGAAAGTACCTGTGAAATTCTAGAAGGATGTTTTGATGACAGACTACTGACAATTTCTTTCACCACTTGCTTACCCTGGAGGTTTCTCAGAATTCTAGATAATGGACATCTAGATGGGCAAATAAATATAGAATATCAAATGGAAGAATGTAAGTTTACAGCCTGCTAAGATCTATATCCTCTCTATATAAGACATCTTCTAGAACTGTTGGGAAAATACCCACAATGTAAACCTTCCCCCAAAAGCTTGAGTTAATGACTCTACATCAATGGGTATATGTGGCAGTAAATCTGTTCATGCTCCAATCAAGTAAAACCTGCCTAAGTTACACCTTAAAACATGAGCAGCAGATCAAACATTTACTCAATACCTTACTGGAATGCTATTGTACTTAGGGCTTGCATGAAATAGCCTCTTGCTTTGTTCCTGCATTGCACCCCCTACTTTTAATGAAGACAGATATTCCTAGAACACAGATCTGATTGTGCGTGAGACAATCATTGGACTACTTTGCTGGTCAAAAATTTTCTACCCCAGTGACTCAGTGCAGTCTTTCAATGAACTGCAGAAGGGACTTCTGATCAGCACATGAAGAAAAAAGCTGTTTCCATGTCCCATTGAAGACTTGGGTCTAACTATAGGCCTGCATCTGAAGGAAAGAGGTTTCCCTTTTATCTGTACTGACAGGCAACGTTTCTACCATTTGAAGTCAAGAAGAGAAGAAGAAAATACAACAGGTAAGAAAAATGGGCTATGCATACAGTGTGAGGTGTATGTATGAGGGGGAAATAAAGTTGAGAGATGACTGTGCATGTGTATGTAACATGGAGCTCCTGGACCAGGTCCAGTGGAGGGCAACAAAGATGTTGAGGGGACTGAAGCATCTCTCTTACTAGGAAAGCCTGAGGGAGCTGTTCAGCCTTTAGATGACTGAGAGGGGAATCTCATTAATGTCTACTAGTCTCTGAAAGGAGGGTGCCAGGAGGATTGAACTAAGCTCTTCTCAGTGGTGCTGAGCAATAGGACAAACAGCAATGGGCAGAAACTGATGGACAGGTAGTTCCACCTGAATATGAGGAAGAACTTTACTGTGCAGGTGACCACGCACTGGAACAGTTTATTCCGAGAAGTTGTAGAGTCTCCCTGACAGGAGATATTCAAGAACCATCTGGACACAATCGTGTGCAGTATGCTCTGGGATGACCCTGATGTAGCAGGGAGGTTGGACCAGATCGCCCTTTATGGTCCCTTCTAATCTTACCCATTCTGTGTGACTCTAATTCGCTGAAGAAGCTAGTCTGCCATTTTTTGCATCTTTCTGTGCTAGTTCTGGTTCCCTTCACTCTGACTCCAGTAGATTAGTCAAAACCATTTAAATACTTTGAAAAAAAAAAATTGTGGTTGCTCCCCTCTGTGTGCACGTACAGTGACACTGCAGGATGGTCACTTTCGGGGGAGGGAGAAAGAAACTGCTGCAAAATATTCAAGAAATTCCTGCCTCCAGCATACGTTCAAGAGAGTGGCTTTCAAGCATTGTAAATCCTTTGGCAGACTCACTACTTCTCTGGTCCACACACATCAGATTCATTAAGATAGCCTGCAAGGAAAGGGCAAAGGGGAGAAGTTTTGCTATCCTCAGTAAAAAGCCATACTGATACCCACTGGCATCCAGCTTTTCCAGGACCTTATGGTATCAAGCCAGCATGCATTTTTTGTGGAAGGACAATTTCCACTTTTAAAAGCGTTCAGTAGAAGGTGCTGTAAGAACATTATTGCCAGAAGCTGTGGAAGGAGACCTGGTGCAGTGCACAGTGACAAATCCACACAGCATGTTTGAACTCAGAAACTCCTTAATGCCATAAGCTGGATTTAACAAAACACTTCATGTACAAGAGGAAAGAGGCCTGACAGGAACGTACTGAGAACCGAGAAAAAGCCACCACCTAACACCAGCTGCCGTCCTCCTGTGGGGTTATAATGGTTCTTACAGTTCTCCAGGGCTTTAGACAGTACTGTAGCCCTCAGGTTTTCCAGCCTGCTTCCCATACCAGCATTTGAGTGAGAACAGATAAGTGAATTGCAGGAGCACGGACCTTTTTGTCCCAAATAAGGCTGCAGGGCAATTAAAATATGATGATTTTACATTAAGGATTACAGTATCAAAAAAAATAGGTTTTTTCACTAGACAACCAGAAAGCTATGCAGTTTTAGTATTCTTAGAGGAAGAATAATTTTAGTAAAGGAAAAATAATTTTAGTAAACAAGAAAAAAAGATGCAAGCAGCAGGGCCTTTAGAAACTTACAGGGCTTATAGACTTCAACCCTTACTATTCACTTCCAGATGAGCTCAGTTCTTTCAGAAGTCCTTCAATACCATGTATGTCCTTTTACATTGCCAGACTTTCAAGACTACTCCAAGTCACTCAACATATTGCTGCTGAGATAAAACCAAGTGCAGGAACAGATGAAACTAAGGCTTTCAGGCTTTTACAGTATTAGAAGCTTTTTGTTCAGGAGGATCTTTGAACCATTTACATTCCGACATCTTAACCTTGGATTTAAAGCTAAAAAGATTGGGGGCACATACTGAAAGAGCTCTGCTAGCATGGTGTGTGCAGAGAATCCCAGGTTATTTTCCTTCTGAATGGAATAAAAGAAAGTTTTGCTGTCTTTTTGGCAGATTCCCAGGAATCTTCTGGCAAGATCATAGTGGTCCCACATCATACTATGAAACTAATCCAACTCCCTATTGTCCTTGATGAAAGCCCTGGGGAGGATGGTCTCTGCAGAGCTCAGTGCAGAATTGGCAAGCCTGCAAGAGCATGTGTCAGCTTGCACAGCAGAGACACAGATCAAGGCCTCAGTCACACGGGTGCACCTCTAATTGACCAGCAATAATGTCAGTGAATTACAGTTCATGTCCCATATGCAGCAGACTGGGTGGCTGGTGGTTTCTGTAACATTGCAAGGTTTCCAGCAAAGTCATCCAGGAACTCTCCAATACCCGCCAATAGAGCCCTTTTTGGCAGCAGAATTAAAAGAATAAGGACTTTCCCTTGGCAGCAAAGTTAGTAATTCCAAGCTTTCACATACAAAGCTCAACTTACTGAACTGAACCCAGTATTACAGCCTTGCCCGAGTCATGCTTTGAAGTACAGTTTCTTTCACATGGTTTGTGAGATGGAATGGGAATTTTCTTCTCTTCACTACAGCAATCAGTTTCGTCTAATGTAGTTTGTAACAGATGAAAGGATCACTCCGGCTTGTGATGGAGATCAGATTTCTCTCATTAACAAATACAGCATTCCAAACCATTTAAGAGTCTGTACTCAGGAGAGGTCAGCAAGCCTTCTATAGAAGAGCACCATCTGTTTAATAATCAAGAGATGGATATTATTGAATATATATATATTCTTCAATGTTACCCAGTTTCCATTTTCAGCTATCCATAGACAAATCATCATTTATATTTAATCAGTACCTAAATAGAAATGGGAAGTAACACAAGCTGGTTACAAGAATAATAATTTCACAGCTATCTTCTGATATTGATTAAGCACATTAAGAAATGGGGAAAAGAGATTTTTCATTTCCTTGAGCTGCCTCCTCTTCCTCATCACAGTGACAGGATCTGTTATCTTTGCTTTCAGTTTTTTTCATTGGCACAAGGATGCAATGTATAAATATAGAATGAAGTCGGAAGACAAACACATTTACACATTTGGGTTTTTTTTTTCTGTTGTGGAATTCAAGAGTTGCCCTGTAAAAAGAAATGCACCTCAGGGAGCTAACTTTAACCTAAGCTCATCCAAGTTATTATTCAAAAGTGACCACTAATGTGACTTTTAATTTCTAGTGCGGAAAGAAGTTTGACTGTTTTGTGGTGTGTGGGTGTGTGTTAATCTCACAGATAAGAGAGTATAGAAGTTTAACACAGATATTACAGCAGCAGCTAGTTCCTCCTCTGTAGTCCACACATGACTAATGATAATGCATTAAACATGCCAGCAAGTATTTACCTTGTTCTCTATTGAATCAAGAGCAAAGATCCTGTTTTATAACAGAAGATCTACAAATAGATGTGTTGACTGGACTCACCACTCTAGCCTCTTAAAGTGGAATTCATTATGTGAAAATGTGGCCTTACCTGAAAGTAATGCTAATGTCTTTTTAGCAAGGTGAGAGTACTTTTAATATCTGATTCAGAAAGTGAAGGAGCATAATCTGTTTTCAACATGTAGCTCTAAATCCAGAATAATTTGCCAGCTTTAATAAGAAAACTCCCCTTTTGTACCAAGGGGGAGAGGCTGTAACTCAGTTACCCCCAAAGGATCCTCTTTAGTGTTGCCTTGCAGCCCTACAGTATCTTGATGAAAACTGACACTGGAGCTCCAGTGCTGACCCAGCTGGCATTTTGATACTAGCCTTGCCAGTGCTGGAAATGTTTCAGGTCCTAGTTGATGCTTTGATATACCTGAGACACATGCACCCTGGCTCTTTGGGATTAGCAAGTTTGCAGGCCTCACATATTTTATGACACCTTATGTAGTGTTTGACAGCAATTCTTCATAAAGGTATTCCTTCATAAGAGCCATAGGCTACACTTTTTTTTCCCCAGGACTGCCCCTCTTTAGATGACTTGTATGCATGTACCATGGCAACTCCTACTACAACTTGGCCTGCTATGGATTTTTCATACTTTTTCTGCTGAAATACCAGGTAAGCTGTATAAGTATTTAATTTGTAACTCATTATCTAGGTGTGTTACTGTAAAGACTGTAACACAACCTTAGTTATAAAGTGCATGAAATACTCTGAGCCAGTGCCCAAAAGAAAATGTGCTACTTTTATGTAGCTGAACAAGAATTTTGAGACCATTGGCTTTGAGAGTTGCCCAAAACCTTCTGTGTAGGTTCTACCTAAGAAACTAATGAAAAGGCTCAAAGAAGCATTATGATCTCCCTTTACAGTGCCTTTTCAGTGTTACACCTTCCTCTTCCTCAAATACAAGGGCTCTTGTATATTATTATACTTATGGGCAATTTTGATTTTAAATGAAATGGGATTCACTCACATTCTCATAGCCATGCACCCATAAGCAAGTGTTTCAGCAGCCCTCTTGTTAGAGGGTAGAAACGAGCTGAGACACAAACTTCTTGTTTATCACAGCATGAAAAGGGTGCTGGTTTATTCCTCTTTACAGCGCAGCCATCCTGACTCCAACTATTCACTGACTCTGGCTGCAGCAAGCTCCTACTGCAGGTCTCCTTTGCAGCCTCTGACTGCTGGTTATTTCCTGCTAAACTATGACTGCATGAATTGGTTTGGAGCCTCCGACTGCAGGCTTTTACCTGGCTAGACTGTGACTGCAGGTTTCAACAACAGGCTCTAACTGCAGACCCAGACTGACCTCACAGCAGGGATTCTCTCTTCCCAGGATCCTTATTCTTCATGTGTCTCTCATTCCCACTTCCTCAAAGTTCCTCCTCCTTCATGATCCTCCATGCTGATACACGCCCCACTAACCCACTTCCTTCCTCACATTTATCTTTATTGGATATAGCTGTGACTCATCAGGGGCGAGGCTGAATTGGGTAATTAACACAGCTGCTACTTATTAGGGACAAGGTCGCCTGTATTCCCTTCTCCTACAAGAAAGAACATGCTTGTATCCAGGTAGTCTGACCATGATTCACTGTGGTAACAAAGTGGAAAAATGAACATACCTGTCATGTTGTCACCACATCTGGGCTAGAAGTCAGCTTAAAGGCAATGGGACACAAGCACAACAGTGATGCATTTACTCACATAACTACTACTTACAACATCAAGAACACTTCTGTTTGAATTCATGGTTTATTGAAAAGCTCTTGAACACCCCTGAATTATGTTTTGAATGTACAAATTATGGTTAGGGAGACCTTCTAGCTAGCTTACTTAACACATGTTGGCATCTCGAATTTCTCCAACCTGTGGGCCAGTGAAAGTCACAAGCCAAAAAGTGCAAATATTTGGTGTTCAGAAGGAAGATGTTAGGCCTTAGAGGAAGAGGTTGGGAGCTTCAAGAGACACTTTCCAAGGTTACTTAAAGCTACGTCTGTAAACAACAGCTTATGTAGATCAGTTATCAAGTCAGACTGGAAATGTAAGAGAATGTATATCCCATTGAACAGTATTTTGAGAGTCAACTCCTGTAATTTTCTCATGACAGTCAGCTCTAAAGGTTCAATGCATTTAAATATTCTAGTTCATGTACCCTAAGAATTAATCTCCTTTTATTACAATGACCTTTATTTCAAAAGTCCCTAAATTTCATTCCTGTACACAAAGAATATGTTTATAATACAACAGTATGCAGAAAATCACTTTCTTCAAAATATAGGAAAGGTACATTCAAGTTGAGATCATTACTGATACTAGAAATGTCCTTTATAGCAGAGAAATTAGATGCAACACCCGAAAGGCCACTAAATATGAATGGTGATGCTGTCCAGGTAGAAGCAGGAGAGCAGAAAACAGGGTAAGATGGAATCATCTACTCAGGTGACACAGAAACAAGCATATCTGGCAGACAGACATACTTAGTATTTTAAAGAGAATGTGACAGAAGGACTTAAGGTGCTGACTAGAATGGCTAAGTGTCTCAGCATCAGATTCCTATCAATATAATGAAATTATAAGATTGTTCAAGGTGAAGTTTAAGGCTGAAGGTCTAGGTCACTGACTTTTAAAACCACATTGAAAATCAGAACTGGGTATAAATCAGGATTATAAACCTCATACTAAAGAGGGACTATCAGAAACACATCAAAGATGGTTAACACCTTAGGTATAGAGTGAAAGTAGCTCAGATTCCAGTCTCAGAGTTAAACTACTCTTTTATAAAACCTATTACTTGCAGTACTTGGCTAGACTCAAAGTTAAATTACTCTTTTTCTGAAATCTAACTTCTGTAATGTGGGACAGCAGGTAAAAAATCCCAAAACCCCCAAACCCAGGAATCATGGTGGGATACCATAGGCAACACAGGGAAGGGACTGCAGCTATTGTGGCTAGCAGATATAGCATCCAGAGCCCTGCAACTAATCTGACATCAGCAGTTTAAGTTGCCAAGAAGCCATGAAGGAAAACAGAATGAAGTGGAATAGCCAGCAATATTCCATTTATACTGTGGATTAAGTTTTTGAATAAATAAATTGGAAGTGCCTGTGCCTTTTGGAAAGTTGACTTAAGAAAGGAAGAATGTAATCTTATGAGAAAAATAATGGAAAAATATGGTGCTCAGACACCTTGATGAGTAGGATTTTTCTCTAGTCACTCAAGTTTTAGGAAAAGCAACAGCAGACTGCAGCTATACAGTGGAAAAGTCTAAGTATACAAAAGAAAGGCAAGACCCAGCAATAAGAATGAGGCTTAGAGTTAGATTACTAGCTGTTATTAGTGAAGCTGTTTACCTTACTCTTGGTTTGCTCATAGACCCAAAGACAGCTACTTGATTGCTAGTCCCAGTAAACTGCAATGAAGAGAGCAGAGGTTTTCTTACTCCTGAGGATGTTGCCATCATTGTTATTGGCTTGGTCTTCCTTCTAGGATTTGTCTTTCTCTCTGGTCACTGCTGACATATGCCCAGGCAGAACCCTGCCTAGATATCCCCAAAACACCCATGTACTGTACCTACTAGCCAATAATTATGCCAGTTGTTCCAGCATCTGCATCTCCCACCAGACACTTGCTGCATTCTGCAACTGGTCACTCACGTTGCTTTCCTCCGTCTGCATTTTAAGTAGCAGCAAATTAACGCTGCACTTCTGTTAATTAAGCCCATCAAAGTAAATCACACGAGTAACTCCAGTCCCAATTGGCTGTGTTTCTCTCAGTGTGGGTACTCCTCCACCCATGCACAGACACAGTGCATTCACTCTGCGCTCTGGTGCCCATCAAGCACTGCAGCTCCTTAATTGCCTCACACACACAGACAGTGTGTGCTCACACTCCAAATGCTACCAGCCTCATTAGTTCCTTTCACACTTCATTTCTCCATGCGAGGCATTCAGAGGTTTCACAATCTGCATATCTTCCTTTTAAGATGTCACAGAGCTCTTCTGCAGACCTTTGAGGGGTTAACAAGCAAGATGTCTCTATTTTATTAATTAGCTGCTTCTCAGCCATACTCCACAGCTCTCTACTAGTTCAGCTGCTCAGCTACAGTAATTAGACAACCTCCTTTTCAGTCTTCCATAGCATTGCCTTAGAGAGAAAGTTTGACTGTTCCTGAGACTGTGGTACTTTCTGGCAATTATTAGACATCTCCTGAATGACTAATAGAGAAATCCTGCTTTCTGTATTATTCACTGCAGCATTACAGCTCCCTATTCTAGGCTTTGTCTCATGCACTCTGCTGTCAATAGGTGCCATCACTGGCACATGAGGGTCCAGATGTTATCTGAAAGATTCTTTATTTGCATCATTCAGATATAACAGTCATAAAGAATGTATTCACACTCCCTTGGAATCAGAGTTGCAAGAAAAGTGGGTAGTGTTACTTCTTATGCTGCAACCCTTCTCAAACAGGAACAAAATCAAGCCAACAAACATATGCTGTCTCTGCTTCATGCAATGGAAGGCTTGCTTGTATGTCTGAGCCCACAATTTTTCTTAGCTCATGTACTCACAGTACCTGACATGCAGAAATTTACAGAATATGAAATGGCCTTTTTTTAAAACTTGCCAGTCAATCATAATTAATATTGTGCAGTGAGTACAACTACAGAGGAAGAAAAATCCCTTAAATTGTGCTTAGTTAATTTACCTGCTAAAATACTTCCTTGAAATACCGAATAGTGTCCATGGTGAACAGCTCTCCAGATCCCATAGTGATCCTACTGCTTGCTATCTTTTCTATTTATCTACATTTCTATTTATCTACAAGCTACTCATTTAGGCCAAGCTGTGGCTCCTTTAATCTCTCCAAACCAAGCACACAGGCTTAGGAGGACATGCTGTTTCTACGTGGAACACACATACCTTCAACTTAACATTTGAAAGCAGTAAAACAAAATGTTTTTCTCTTCCCAAGAGGCAATGAGAAGCAATGCCAGGGTCTGACAGACTGTTATGAGCTGTATGTGCTGTGCATACACTGCTGAGTAAGTCTATCCCAGAATGTGCTGGCAGCATAGGTATGTACAGACACAGCTCTCAAGGACAGATCTGAAGCCCCTGCTGCCTGTCTCCAAATATGCCTCCAAAGGCTCTAGGTCAAGAAGGGCCTGGGATGTGCACCCACCAGGGCCCTTGGTCTTGTCTGGATGAATGAGGTGCTGAGGACTAAAGTCTATCACAGACAGCACCTACCCATGTAGCCAGCCATGGTTTGTATCAGTCCCTGCCACTGTATCCCAGATAAAAAGTGGGCTAACTCTGTAAGACAGGGTGACTTCTTCCTTCCATGTGATCAGAAAGGCATTGCAGAATGATGATTATATTATGTGCTCCCTAGTAGAGAAGAACTAACATATCTACTTCTCTATCAGTGTCAGAGAACTTGAACTGTTTGTTCAAGGAGAGTTGAAACACTTCAACATTATCTTGGTTTTCTAACATGCAGCTTGCAGAATTGCCCCTCATTTCCTTGCACACAGACACATGCATGCAAACAGTGTGTTCTATGCAGTTAATGCATTTAATTAGACAACTGTGAACATGAAGTTTGGATTTTTTCAGTGTGGATGTAAGAGGGAAATGAACATGGAATGTCAGTTACCCACAGAGCTTTCATAATTCAGTGAGGTAAAGCTTTACAGACATGTCAGTCAGAAATGCTGCCAGAGTGTGCCAAGTATCTGTTCAAAGTATTTTATATGAATTAAACTGTTCCACGAGCAAGCAGTGACTTCACTTGTCTTCACTTCTTAGTCTGGTAGAGTGATGGACTTTGAACTATCCCACACTTAAAACCCCCACTTCAATCACTCATGCACTGATGTGTTTGCTTAGACAGATGATGAATAAATTTTCCACTACCAGCTGTCCAAGCTCACTGTTAGTTAGCACTTAGCTCACTAAGAGCTAACTAAGGTTAAATTAACTGCTAAAATGAACTTCAAGAAACAAACCCCAACAAATATAAAACCTCTTGCAATTACTTCAGTTATGTCTCTTATTTTGTTTCACCTGTAGAATTCTGCACCTGGGAATTCTCCCTAGCCCTTAGTCCTTGGAGCCAATATTATCAGAGCAAATGGTACATGCTCAAATCCTGAGCACTCAGGTCTATGAAGATATGTAACAGTCTTATGGCAAGTAAATGAATGGTTAAACATGAGAAACCAAGATTCAGCCAGGTGTTGTCAGCAGATACTATAACAGCAAGAGACAGAGCTCCCTTGGAAAACAGCTCCATAAAATGGAATGAACTCTTTTGAAGACTTAAGACCACTGTAAACCTCCCTGCTTTTCCTTTTGAGATGCCAAGCACGTTGCTCTGACTGCCTGCAGTATAAACAGATAGCTATTTAGAAACTTGTATAAAATAAAATTCCAAAGTAAAACACTCCAGCAATTCTCTGTGAGCCCTTCACTTTCTGGTGGGAGGCTGCAAAACTGAGGATGACAGGTGTCAGACATGCTGAGTAACGCCTGGCTGAGGGTGCTCGGGTGCTCTGACAGTGAAAAGCCCCGTGAAGTGGTGCAGAAAGCAGGAAGGCTTAGATCCAGGAGGATCTCTTTGTGTATTTCAGTCTTTTCTCAGATATCCAAAAAGCCATATAAAACATGAGTCAAGCATACAGAGAAACATAAAGCTACAGTTGGCATGTTTCATTTAGGAATATACATATATTGGTAGTTTTCCTTCTCCACCCCACTTAGGGTCCAGGTTCAGCCAATCTGTTAAATACTTTCTGAGTTTCGATGGACATGAACCTTCATGACAGATTTAAAGTTAAGCCTGTACTTTATTGCCCTTAGGAAATGTACCTAATCAGGTTCTGTTGCTGGCTGAAACAAAGCCTGACAATGAACTTACAATGAAGTCCATAAACTTTGTGCAATAAAAAAAAGTAGTGAAATGTTCTGAAAGTGAATTAAAAATCCGGCCAGCTCAAGCTCATATCTGATCAACCACAAAGCCAGTCATTTTTCAGGCTAAGTACTTCTTCTGGCACTAGAGTTCGAATCTCAGGTGAATAAAGGTCCTGGTTATGGCAAGCATTAAAAAAATCGAACAAACCCAAACTAAACTTTTATTATTATTATTCAGAATTACAATCTTGGTTTTCAAGCACTCAGTTCTGTCAAGCTGGCTATTTCCACAGTAATGAAAGCATGTGCTTTGATGACTCAGCTCTTCCCCTGTCCATTTTATCAAGCAGTGAAGAGAAAATAATTGAAAAAGAGAAGGCTTCTGGCCTTCTGGATGTGTTTTACACTGTTGGTGAAATCATTGTGATGTTCCAGTATCATTCTGTAAGTTACTAGAGTGTCAGAACTCTATTCGTGACAGATCTCATTTGCAGGCAAAACTCTTACTGTTGCTACAGAAAACACGCAAGCTGGTGAAAGGAGAAAAATCATTGGCAATTACTTTTTACCAAGTTAGCTGAAACATTGGCTTTCCAATCAAGATTCAAACATGCTGACAATTCAATAACATCCAGGAGACAGATGATAAGGGAGAATTTCATGAAGTGACCCTTTACAGCCCGAATGCAGCTCCCTGGGTAACAGCTGTTACTGGGGAAGGGCTGGTTTCACCCACAAAGAACTAACTTTACCTGGTAATAGTTAAGCAGCATCGTCTTTTAATTGTTTAATTGTTTTTTGCTGTTGAATGCCAACAACTCCCATTCACACCACACAGTCTAAGGAGATCTTAGGAACAGTACAACAGCTACGGTTTTGGATATTTTAATCATAGCATTTCGTTGCTATTCTTGGTAAAAGACATGAGAGCACAGACAGTAAGGAACTGCCAAAAATCTCAAAGAACCTCTGCCCAGGAAATAATTTTGACTCACAGTTTTTGTCAAGCCAGTTATCATCCATTATAGATAATTATCACTATACTGAAGACTGACATTGAGAAGCATAGAACAAAAGCAACTATACTGGTGCTGTGTGTTTGTCCTACAGATGCATAAGGGGTACCACACTTTCAGAGCTGAGCAAACAAATTTTAGTATCAAAGCAGTTTTGTTTGGGTGGGGTTTCATTTTCCCTTTAATCCCTATACACACATTGTTCTTATGATAAAAATCAGGTACTTAAAACAGCAAATGGCTGTGTTGATACTGTAACATTCATTAACCTACCACATACCTCTGTATTTGCACTGCTTTATCTCTTTTTTATATATAAATTGTGTATCATGTGTATCTGTACAGCAGTTGCCAAAGAAATAATAGGACAAATGTAAATACTCATTCTTCCTTCAACCCTGCAGTTCTAAAGTAACCTGGTTAACAGGACTTGAGTCCAGCCAACATTCAAGAGGCCCCATCTCAGGCAGCTTTTGTAAGAAGTGTCACATGCCTACACCCTGTCTAGGTCAGTCTATTATCTTTTATGCCTCCCAGTCCTTCTTTCTTTTCTCCAGTAACTGCCAGATCCATATTCACTTCACAAAACAAAACTGAAAATCTTGAGAACGCAAATCCTGCATTATTCTCAAATATGTGAAAATAAGAGTGGGCTTTCAATCATCTGCAGCCATCTGCAGAGGATCAAAGCATATATTCTAAAAGCCTACAGAAAAACAGGTAAAAATAGTTACTTGTAGCACTGATTTGGGAATTAATTAAATTCATGCAAACATATGAGACCTCTGCATTTTAATGAACTGAAAAGAGCTAAAATCCTGTGCAACCGTTTTTAAAAGAACAGATTTATTCTAAAGATCCTTCACAAACACCAAACTAAATATATTCTGCAGGATATGTACAGCATGTGAGAATTCTGAATATCTGAAAATTTCACCTGGAAATTCCTTCACCAATCAAAAGGCAAGTAGTTTCCTCACCTGCAAACTTAGATTTGCCCAGGAACCTTGCCGTTGTAGGGCAGCAGGCTCACAGAGGGGAATCTGCTTTTAAAGGCTACAAAAATGCCCATTTGTTTTGGTTTGTTGTTTTTTTTTAAAGCTTTATTACAGGTACAGCTCACATTCCTTCTCAGGAAGAAGGCAGCTTAACCAAAGCCTCGCTGAATTTAAGATACAGTTAACTATAAAACAAGAACAGAAGTAAACTCACAGATTCAAAGTGAAGGACTTAGAGGGAGATACGGAGAAATCCCATGGTGCAACTGCTGTCCCTCAAGGCAGTCAGTCACCTTTTTTATCTAGAGTACCAAAATCTTCTGATAAAACCCAAAGCAACTCCCAACTGGCAAAGCAGGCGTTCCTGCATGTTCTTTCTCTGGCCTGACAGAAGCCACCTTGGTCAGAAGAGGGTCAACAAAGAGGTCTCTCAGCTTCCTGGGAGCCCTTGTTGGGTCTGTAAACACAAGAAACTGAATGGAAGACTGCAACATATCACCACGGGCCCATGGGAGAAACAGGTCACAGCCTGCTATGTGCCCTCCCACTACACATTCTGGAGCTTGGTTAGTGGGACACTGTCTAGGAAACATCAGGCATCCAGAAGCAGCTGGGAAGCTCATGGGAGAAGGACTCAGTGCTGGAACAGGAAGACACCTGCCTGTACAGTTTGCTCAAAGGCTCACAAGCGACCACCACATGTGCTAGGGAAATGCCACAATGCTCACTCACCCTCCAGCCACCCTCACAGCTGTACCTGGGGATTTTAGACTCTCTCTTCCTTATTTTGAGTTCAGTAACCTGCAATAAAGTAATGTCATATAATGTACTTTGCAATACAGATAAATTTAATTTTTGAATGCAGTTGAAGTAAAACTAGTCCTGCTGATTAATAAAGAATATTACACAAACTCTGGCCAACCTGGAACTAAAGCTATCAACTGGCAGGCTGATGCCAACATGCTCACTGACCTGTTATATGATGCCAAATAGGAAAGATAATGGCTGAGTTCTTCCTACCTTTCTCTTTGTTTCACTTTTTCTCCTCTATTTGGCTACTGATTTACCTTTTTTTCAGTTGTAAGGAAGAATATATTAAGCATCCAAGGAATTTTTTGCCCGTATTCTAGATTCCTTTATGAAATGAAACCCTTCACCAATTGCTTTATCAGATCTTCCTTCCTTGCCTTAAAATTAATTTACTTCCACCACTTTTATCAACCGATCAAGATATCTACTTATCTTTTCACAGATAATACATTATTCTTTCTGTTAGAAGAAAAAAGATAAACCCCTGACTTCATCTCATCAAAGCAAGGAGAAAGCTGAACTATCATGTCAGTTTCTAAGGCACTTACCAGTACCGACTGCAGGTCCGAAGTGATTTCATGTCTTCTGACAATGATCTCTTTGGAGATCACAGAGAGCAATTCTTAAAATCACTTTTATTTTCACATGTATCTTTACTGCAGTTTATTTGTACAGGCACCGCGTTTTATAAAGGAACGTGAATTGGACTAAATAGCAAGAGAGACATTTATCCATTATTTCAAGGGAAAGAGAAAAAAACAGTAGTTGCCTTGAAAAGTTCTGTGAGTGATTTACTGATTTCCTTTCTTACATTTTCAGTCCCACTTGGAAGTTTTCCTCCTCATATACCTGGACCCCTCACTGTCAACTGCTTCGTAGAGGTCCTTTTTATTCTCTGCTGTTGCATGCAAATAACCAAGGTAGGCCACACAGAGGCTAATTGCTATCAGTCCAAATGCCATCACAGGTTTGTTCTGACAAGAAAAAAATGTGGTAAATGTTTTTAGTCAAAACATTTTTCATTAAATACAAACATTACATTCTTCTATCTCAGCTTAGAAACTGAACAGTAAACTATTGTGACATCTGCAAAAATCATCACTGCCTTCTTGCAGACTGAATTTTCTGACAACAAAAAAGGAATTCCCTTTGAAAAAGAAGATTCCTTCTGGAGACAGAACAGCACACTGCCCAGTACTCTGTATTTTGCTGGTTGGAAATGCTGACTGAGCATGAATGAACCAGACAAAACCAATTACTGAAGGTCTCTACTACAAACTTTTAACAGAGTTCATCTGGATATACCACTGGGACAACACACTCTGGTCCTTCTTGATTACAATCCTCTAAACCACATTTTCCATTCTTATCACAAAATGTACTTTTAATATATTAAATCTATACTTATTATATGCACAAAATTTCACTCATTGCTGGGTTCTGAAAATGCAAACAAAACCTGAGCATCATCAACTTAATTATAAAAGCAAGAAAAAGGAAGACCCATAATATTGAAAAGCTACCAAAAATCACCTCATTTCATACCAAGAAAGTTTGCATTCTATGATTTGTTCCTTTTAAATATTAAAAACAATTCCTGTTGTTTTTGTTACTTAATAATAAGTAATAATATTACTTAACCTGTCAAATGACATCGGTAATATACATCTAAACAGTCTTTCTGAAAGCAACTTGGCTATATACAAAAGAATCAGACAACATAACAGTGAAATAAGCAATGTAATGTTCTGCGCTCTCAACAATCAAGAGTGGAAAAAAGTAAAAATATTTTTAGTTATGTTTCTGAGTGGATTGCATAACAAGAGACAGTTATATAAATCATAGAAAATTGTAATGACTACTTTAAAGCAACTGTATCTCTTCTACCATATTTAGTGTCTCTCAGAACGACTGTCTTACAGGTTTAATGAAAAGCTCTGGGTTCACAGCTCGGAAAAGCATAGTTGTCTGAACATTCCTCAGTCCTGGTTTTCTCTCTTTGGGTGTTTCATTTTTATTTGGAGGTTTAGTGGAAGACATGTTTCTTAATGTTGAATACTTCCTAGAAGTAGAATGAAAAACAGGTGTAATTTCTGTAAAAAAACTGGAAAAGCTGCATTCACTGAATGTAGATTCACACTCAGTTTGTCCTACAGCATCAATTTTAGCTAGTGTAAATATTACTGATCACCTCCGGCACCACTTAACATTCCCAGCTTACGCACAGTGATTTTCAATCTTGTTAATTTTGTGCAATCTCAAATTAACTTTTGGAGATTCACATCTTCATACAGCAAATCTAAACCTCCTGATAATGGGTTTAGGGTTTTTCACTTGCCTTTGGCTAATGCTTTAGCTACCTGTGGACCAAATAGCATCAGTCTTCAGACCACTGGCTAAAAAGACAATCCTAGGGAAAAAAAAATTTTTTTTAAACTTCTGTGTGAAGGCCAGCCCAAGCACCACTGCACTGCAGTCACTTTAGACACCCACCCCAGCAGGCCCAGCACTCAGGTCTCACTTTTGCACACACTGGGCATATCGCAAATGCCTCAGGTTCAAACTGAAAGAGTGGAAATCCAAGCTACTTGAATTTCAAGAAATTCTTTATTCTGAGGGTGGTGAGGAACTGGCACGGGTTGCCCAGAGAAGCTGTGGGTGCTCCATTACTGGAAGTGTTCAAGGCCAGGCTGGATGGGGCTTATGAACAACCTGGTCTTGTGGAAGGTGTCCCTGCCCCTGGCAGGAGCGTTGAAGCGAGAGGATTTTTTAAGTCCTTCCCAACCCAAACCATTCCATGAGCACCTGGGCAAAGGTGGAAAAACACGCCCCTGACTACCCCTGATTACTGAGGGGCAGAGGAGACACGGTGCTGGGGATCCCCTGGGAAGGGAAGGGCAGCGCAAGGGCAGTCGCACAACCCCATTCCGGGCGGCGAGGGGCTCCTGTGGCCGCCACCGGGACGAACGGGGCAGTTTGGCCCCAGTTTGGAAATGCCCAGCGGGAACTCCCGGGACACCACCTCACGGAACTGGGCAGTGGGGACGACACTAACACCGGGCGCCCCCCCCCGCACTCACCTCTCCCAGCCAGCGGCACCTCCCCGCGGGGCGGGGCTGCGCCTGCGCGCTGGCGCCCCCTCGCGGGCGGAGGCCGGCGGCGCGGGCCGGGAGGCGAACGGGTCCCTCCCCTCCCGTCCCGTCCCCCGTGTGGCGGTGGCGGGGCAGCGGCGCGTTCTCCTCGGTCGGTGCTGTCGCGCTGTCTGCCCGTCACAAAGCCATCAAGGCTGGAAGAGACCTTTAAGGTAATCGGGTGCAACCGTCCATCCGACACTTCCACTGTAACCCATAGCCACTAAATCACCCAGCGCTAGATCCAGACGCCTCTTGAACACCTGCAGGGATGGCGACTCCGCCACTTCCCTGGGAAATATTTCAATCATCCTAACAGTGAAAAATATTTTTTCTAATGTTTAAACGTCCCCTCTCTTCGTTCAAGGCCACTCCCTCCAGTCACTGAAGGCACGGCAGAAGAGACCGGCCTCAAAAACTTTCGAGAGTTGAGGAGAGGGATACAGGTCCCCTCAGCCTCCTCTTGAGAATAAACAACCCCAAGTCCCTCAGCCGTTCCTCATAAGACGTGTTTTCTATACTTTTCAAGAGCCTTCTTGCCGTTTGCTGGCCACACTCCAGCACCTCAATGTGCTTTTTAAAGTGAAGGGCACAGAAGAGAACGCAGCATTCAAAAATATTAACTGGGAGTCGAGGGGAGGAGCTGGCTCAATCAGACGGGCCCTTCACCCGTGAGCCCACTCCTAGCACCTGGGCATGGTCACAGCCAGTCCTGGCTTCCTCCTCTCAGCAGCCTCCTTTCAGATATTGACAGACACTGATGAGGCCCCCTTTAGGTGTCTCATCTGGAGGCTGAACAGGCCCTGGTCCCTCAGCCTTTCCTTGTAAGAGAGATGCTGAAGTCTCTTAATCATCTTTGTTTCCTTCCACTGGACCCACTCCAGGAGCTCCATGTCTCTGTTGTACTGAGGAGTCCAGAACAGTCTGGTTGATCCCAAGTGCTGGAATGAGGAAGGGGTGATTCTTGTGGGGATGGTCTCTGGGACTACAGTCGGCTGAGCAGGAAAATATGCTGCAATTTAAGTGTCCAATTTCTGTTGTGTAGATCTAAACCCAAGATTGTGGGCGTCTGGAAACTCCTGGTTACATAAATGCTTCTGTGTGGTGGTGTTTTGTTTCCTTTTATCTGTAAACAGTAAAAGTAATAAAGTTGCTTGAAGTCCAGAGGAAACAAAGCCCATGTGGTTACCTCTGACTGCTTGTGCCTCCCTTTCTACCTTCACTGACTTCAATGCCACCGGGCAGTTTCAGTCACATCATAAAGTAGGGGAGATTTTTGAAATTTTGTAAAAAACAATACCTGGAGGGTAGGGAGGGACACAGATCAGTGCTCCCGTAGGTAACTGGCAGGCAGAACTGAGATGTGATGGATAGTACTACAGTTTTAGCAGCAGCAAGCTGCTGGATTAGCACATGTAGCTCTGGACTCACCAGCCCTGGCTCACACTTTTCTGTACCTGGAGGGTGAGTGGGAGGACTTGGGTGGAGTGTCTGGTTATTGTAGGCAGGGAGGCAGAAGGGAACAAACACAACTCTTGGCCAACAGTGGCTGAACACAAGCTGGCAGTGTGCCCAAGTGGCCAAGAAAGTCAGTGGCATCCTGGCCTGGATCAGCAATGGTGTGGCCAGCAGGACCAGGGCAGTGATTATTCCTGTGTGCTCAGCACTGGTAAGGCCACACCTCGAGTGCTGTGTCCAGTTCTGCATCCCCTCACTGCAAGAAAGACACTGAGGTGCTGGAGCATGTCCAGAGCAGGACAACAAAGCTGCTGAAGGGTCTGGAGCACAAGTCCCATGAGGAGACACTGAGGGAGCTGGGGTTTTTCAGCCTGGAGAGAAGAGGTGGCTCAGGGGGGACCTTATTATCCTGTACAACTACTTGAAAGGAGGTTGTAGTGAGGTGAGGGTTGATCTCCTGAGTAACAACTGACAAGACAAGATGAAATGGTCTCAAGTTGCACCAGGGAGGTTTAGATTGGACATAAAGAATAATTTCTTCACTGAAAGATAGTGTGGCATTGGGTCTAGATGCCCAGGAATGGCTCAAAATATGTGGCAGTTGTGGATATGGTTTAGTGGTGAAAACAATGACCCTAGGTGTACAGTGGGACTTGATAATCTTAGAAGTCATTTCCAACCTTAATGATTCTATGATTCTGTGAAATGTAGAGGTATCCTGGCTCCCAGAGCTTCCTGTTCCATGTTTTTCTTCTACAGTAATCAAACTGCTTTTTTTTTTTTTTTTTAAGACGACAGAGTAATAATAAATTGCAGGTTAACTTTTTATGTCTAAATCCAGATGGAGTATCTAAAAATTTTTTTTCTTGTTGTGAGCAAATACAATGAGGTGAGAAAAAGAATAGGGAAATAAGTTCAGGTGGCAAGAGAGGATTAAGTGATATGTCTGGGGTTTGTGTCAACAATTAATTCACAGCATACCATCTGCTAATCTGGTAGCTATTGTTTTGGTGGCATATGCCATGCAGCTGATTTTGTTTGGAAACTATTCAGTAGAAAATCTGAGTGAAGCTGCTTTCGTTTGTTTTCATGTTTGTCTAATTGAAAGAAGCCAATGCCAGGTTTTTTGCAAGAGCTTGGTTTTTGGGAAGGGAGCTTGGTTTCCTTGAGGGGAAAGGGGATTTTTTAATATAGGAGATGTTCTGCATACAGCTCCCAAGCAATTTTTTCCCCCACATTTTGGAAGCCAAAAGAATTACATCAATGGAGAGAAAGTGTACTCACTTCTTGGCCCATGCACCCCTTCCCAGCAGTTACACCACCCATGCAGGTAAAACTCTGATCCAAAGTCAGCCAGGGTCATGATAGTTTTTTCCAAATCGTGGTAGGATGGGTTTATGCCAGAACACATTTGCAATATATTGGTGGCAATGATTGTTAGCTTGCTGCTAGTTCTCTAGCACTTCCCATCTTTCTTATAAAGGACAGGTAAGTTCCAGGCATCACTGACAGGGGCAGATCCTACGCTGTACATAGAACACCACTGGCTGAAGAGAAAATATTCTCCATATGAAGAGCTGCGGGATAAGGCTTTGTGTGTAGAAAGAGAAACAGAGAGGGATGTAGAAACAGGCTTAGGCTTTGATTGGAATGCTGGTACTTGGCATGTGTTAAGCATGTGCCAGCTAACCAGATTAACTGTGCAGTGATGAAAAGCTTGGACTGCTTACCGTTTCTAGTTTTGCTTTATGACTGTGGGAAAGTGTTGTATTTTATCTTTAATGTGAATATTATGTTGCTATCATCTGACCCAACAGGATGTTGAAACATTCAATCCATTAAGGCTTATGAAGTTGTTTGGCATAGTTTATAGGACAGACTCTGTGAAGTGTAGAATAGTAAACATCTGTGGTATTTCTGAATCACCCATCCCCTTAATATCCGAGTATCTCTTCTGAAAAGCAATCACATAAAAACCCCTTCCTTTTCTAAACCTGAGGCTGTTACTGAGATTTATTTTCCTTTCAACTAAATTCCTTTGGGATTCTGCATTCAGTATTGTGCTTTGTGCCATAGCCATTCACAACCTAGCAGCAATTTCTGCTTTTCTTGAGGCTCACATGCCCTTATCATTTGAGCTGCAGAAGAGCCTCTGTAGAGAGCAGAGCAAAGCCGGTGCCGTGCCCCGCAGACATGGTTAGCATGCGACAGCCAGGCTGGTGCGGTCCGCGGAGCAGCACCGTGCCTCCTGCCTTTGCTGATTGACCTCACAGCTCCCGCTTATTTCAAGTACTGCGCAAGAACAGAGCTTCACATTGTCTTCAGAATAAAGATAGGGTGCCTCAAGCTACTGATAAGCTTATCCTTGCTTTAGAGACACAGTTACAGAGATGTGGGCAAAAAAATTTCTTTTTGCATCTACACTGGGATTTCAGCACTGGTATGACTTGTTGTGAGAGGGGCAACTACCGTCACGTTTGTTAGTGTTTTGATATGTGAATGTGAAATTCACATTTTAAAATTATTTTTACATGTTTTAGGCATAATGAATTTCATTATATTTTAATTAGAGTTGACAACTGGGACTTTTTTTTTGTTTGTTTTATTCCAAGCAAATCTGGGGGAGAAGGGAAAGCAAAAATTAGTAATTAGAAGTACTTTTTTCCTCCTTGCTCAAAGCTAATGATAAGACTAACCATTGTTGCACTGAGGCATGTGAAACAGTATGGCTGTATTAAGGACATAAATGCATAAGAAACAAACAGACCAGCTAGACAGGGGTAGCATTGAGGGTATTGAGGGTTTTCTGTGTGATTGTTGCTCTGCTCATGTCAGTCTCAAGAGTCCTTATGCTGATTTTCAGCAGCTTTTGCTCCTTGTTCCCATTGAATGAGAGCTGTTTTCAGACAGCAGCATACACTGTTTGGGATCCTACTACTGACATTCTAAAACAGTTTTAAGGCAATATGCATTTTAAAACCAAAAATCTCTTAATGGGACTCTTCTGTGTTTCATAACATTCTGTGTATGTCTTCTATAATACTTGTTAGTCAGCCTTGTCTCTGTGAGACAAAAGAAATCACCGAGCCGTGCTTTCCAGCAAAGATTAAAGCAATTGCTAGTCTTCAAAAACTGATCAAGCTTGTAAATCTTTTTCAACTGAATTCAGTATGGAAGGAAAAAGGCACTTATTTTGGTTCTACTTTCATTTTTGAGTGTGTAAATTGGTTCTGACTGGGAACAGAATATCAAAACTCAAAGCATCCCCTCTAGAAAGCAAAAGGTGGTTTCTACTACAAAGGAAGAGCAGAGAAACATGTGCAGCCCTGAATTTTCTCGCTACAGTAATACACAGCCAGATACCTTACAGTGGAGTTTAAAGACAAATTTGAGCTAAGACTGCATCTCCAAAAAGGAAGGGCAAGGGGAGACCTCTTTTCATTTGTAATTGCTTTGGACTTCTTTGCATGCAATGTCATAATTGCTCAGCCTTGGAGTATGCCAATTTTGTTCCCTGGTCCATTGCCAGAAAAGAAGAAACAATGAAGTTTATTTTTCAGTTGGATGGGCAAGACAGTATAATGTAAGCAGGGCAATGCAGTTGGGAAGGCAGTTGGAAGTGGAGGCACAGACCAGGACTAACATCTGCCTCTGATACCAGGACTCCCAATCAGTTTAAGGTGTGAGAACTTAAAATCTTTTCTAATGTAGGCACCCTTTCTAATCTCAGGCAGGGAACATAGCTCCCGAGAAGACTACAGAGGATAGAAATTTCATGATTTCAACAGAACAAACTCTGTTGTAAGGGACTCTGACACACAGTATTCTGGAACTCTTCAGATTTTCTGCACCTTACAGTTGTCTTTTAACATATAAATACCACCACATAGAATAATAGAATCATTAAGATTAGAAAAGACCTCCAGATCACTGACCCTGAGATGAGCTCAGCTGGTTAGAGCATGGTGCTGATAACACTGAAGTTGTGGCTTCAATTCCTGGATGGGCCATTCACTTAAGAGTTGGACTTGATGATCCTTGTGGTCCCTTCTGGTTTCTGTGATCTGTGAATCCAATGTTTGACTGAACACTGCCATGCCAATTAAACCATAGCACTAAGTGCCATGTCCATAAAGAATTGTGCCATTTCTTTAACACTTCCAGGGATGGAAGTGTTGCTGTTGAACCTTATAAAATTGGATTCAGCCCATTGATCCAGCTTGTCCGGATCCCTCTGCAGATCCTTCTGGCCCTCAAGTAGAGGACCTCAACACTCCCACTCAACTTAGTGTCATCCTCAACCTTACTGAGGGTACATTCTATCCCCTTGTTCAAATCATTAATGAAGATGTTAAACAGGGCTGGCCCAATACTGATCCCTGTGGGACGCCATTAGTGACTGGATGCAAAATGGATGCAGCACTATTCACCACCATTCTCTGGACCTGGCCACTCAGCCAATTTTAAACCTGGATAGGAGTGTGCCTGTCCAAGCCATGGGCTGCCAGCTTTTCCAGGAGAATGCCCTGGGAAATGGTGTCAAAGGCTTTGCTGAAGGTCAGGTAGATAAAAGGTGGGTCACCTGGTCATAAAAGGAGATGAGGTTGGTCAGGTAGGACCTGTCTTCCCTACCCCCAGGCTGGCTGGGTCTGATCCTCTGGTTGTGCTGTACATGCTCCATGATGGCATTCAAGATGTTCTGTTCCATAACCTTCTCCAGTACTGAGATCAAGCAGACTGGCCTGTAGTTTCCTGGATCCCCCTTCCAACTCTTCTTGTAGATGAGTGTCACATTGGCCAACCTCCATCCCACTGGGACCTACCTAGTTAGGCAGAGTTCATAATAAATGATGGAGAGGGGCTTAGCAAGTTCTTCAGCTCCCTCACTACCCTCGGATGAATTCCATCTGGTCCCACTTGTGAGGGTTCAAATGGCTCAGCAATCACCAACTACTTCCTCTTAGAGTGCAGGGGGTCTACTCTGCTCCCTGTCCCTTACTAGTAGCTCAGGGGGCTGGTTGCCCTGAGGATCACTGGTCTTTCTGTTGAAGACTGAAGCAAAGAAGGCATCAGGTACTACAGCCTTCTCCTCACCTTTGTCTACAATGTTCCCCTCTGCAATCAATAAGAGATGGATATTTTCCTTGGCCCTTTTTATGTTGTTAATGTATTTATAAAACCACTTTTTATTATCTGTCACAGCAATGGCCAGATCAAGTTCTAGCTGAGTTTTGCCTTTCTTATTTTCTCTCTTTGTGACCTAATGACATCCTTGTGCACTGCCTGAGTTATCTGCCCCTTCTTCCAAAGGTCATAAACTCTTTATTTTCCCTGAGTTTCAGTAAAAGCTCCCTATTCAGTCAGGCCGGTTTTCTTCCACACCAGCTCATCTTGCAGCGCATGCATGGCAATGGCCTGCTCCTGTACCTTTAAGATTTCCTTCTTAAAGTATGTCCAGCCTTCATGGATCCCTTTGTTTTTAAGGGCTGTTTCCTAAGGGACTCTGTGAACCCGTGTCCTGAGCAGACCTTAGTTCATGTTCTGGAAGTCCAGGGTAGAGGCTCTGCTGATCCCTCTTCCTTACTTCACTAAGGATCAGAAATCATTATTTTGTGGTTGCTGTGCCTGAGACGGCCACCGACCACCACACCTCCCACCAGCCCTTCTCTGTCTGCAAACAGCAGGTCTGGCAGAGCACTGCCCCTGGCAGGCTCCCTTACCAGCTGTGTCAGGGAGTTACCTTCCACACAGTCCAGGAACTTCCTAGACTGCCTGCTCTCCACTGTGATGAGCTGCCAGCAGATATCTGGAAAGCTTTGCATTACCTGCACTCCAGCTCCAAGCTCTGGCACCTTTAATCACCCTCTGAAGGCATCAGCTTCTCTGGGGACAGTACCAAGGTGCAGATTCAGGCACATGTGTAAGGCTATGTGATAGTTTCCTCTCTGTAAAACTACCAAACATTCACATGTAATTCCCAGATAAAAGCCACAGTAAGTTTGAGCTAATAAAATTATACTATGAATAAATTATAGTGTGAAGAACTCATTTAAGAGGCAAGGAGTTCAGTCTTTCTGCTTATTTTGTGGTGTTATGCAGCAGAACAGCCACATCCCAGGTAACAATGGCCACCAAAGCCCTGATATGAAATGCATAAGGCAGGGCATAAACACTTATTCCGTTGCTTAGTTATTGAAAGTAAAGTTATAGGCTTCCTGGTGGGGAGTGGTTCAGCTGCCTAGGCCAATGTGGGAACTGATTGGCATGTACAGTAAACAAAATACAATTCAATAACAAAACCTAAGCTTCACTTGCTTGGGAGAACAACTGTATTTTAAAATTCTAAGAGAAAGGCTTTTCTGAGCATTTGTGTAATGTATTGTTAGGAGTCATTTGTGCCTAAAAGAATATGTGTGTTTTGTGGACAGCTGACTTGCCCAGGAGAACACAAAATGCAAATCTGATGTAAAATGTCAAAGAGCAAACAGGGTGTGAGTTAAGGCTCACAACACATGTGCCTTCAGGCTGTGCTGCTCTGCTACTGTGAGAACACAGAGTGTAGCATTTGAGCTGATGCCAATGAGTGCTCAAAGGTGGAGATAAATCCTACAACTTCAAATAAATGCCACAGTTTCCTCATATCTTTCTGATGATACAAGATGCTTTATGGTTCTGGTTTGAACTGTGTTCCAGCAGAGATCAGGTTGCACTCATTTAGTTTGTATTACCTAGGAAATAAGTAGTTCCCATTTTCCAGGCATAAAGCAGTAACTCCCTTTCTCAGAAATGAACTGTTGATTGTTAATTCCGCTAGAGAGCTGGGATCCAGCCATAATCATTCACTGAGACACAGGTAAGTTAGATTTTCTTGTTATAAAATACAGTTTCACTGAATGAGAAGTTGATTTTCTAATATTAAATAGGCTTGATAGTAGCCTCATGCAAGTGTCCCATCAGCCAACATAAACCATGGACATAATCCTCTTTTTGTTGCACTATTGCAGTACTTCATAATATTACATAGAGTTAAAATCTCTGGGATGTGGCCAGTGACAATTGCTTGTCCAAATGGAAATCTTTTGACTTTATAAATTCTCTTTTTATTTTACAAGTTGATTGAAGTGTGACAATTGTAACAGCAGCCTGAATGGAGCAATAATATTTATTAATGTTGAAGATAATTCGCTGCCTAGGGAGATTTTTGCTTACATCAGGAGAGCATGATAGAGATGGGTTACCTTTTTGGCATGAAGGTGATGAGAAATGCAGTTGTAGTCATGTAGGTGAGATATGGATATCATGACTTTATAATAATTAGGTAATTTTGGCTACTTAATCTTAATCTTTTTAAAATACATCATTTACCACGTAACAAAAAAACCCAGTGAACTGTTTCTTCCCTCTCAAAACCCATTCATTGCTGCAGGGAAGAGACCACAGCAGTTAGCAGCTGGCAAAGCATCACACTCAGAAGCTGCTGGATTTTTAAGCGGTGTTTGTGGTTTCCCTAAATACAAAACAAGATGGGATTTTGCCATAGTTTAGAAGTTGTATTTTCTGGGAAGTGAATGTTTGGCAACTAAGATCCTGAAACACAGAAAGAAGGAGATTTGTCCCAAGCCACTGCAGAAACCCATGTGAAAGTCAGATGTAAAGCCAAATAAACCAGCTCCAGTATTTTGTTAAATGACCAGCTGAGCCCTCTTCCATCTAGTGTTTCCTTTTCCTTCCTGTAGCTGGTTGACAAGTAAGTATCTAGGCTAATATCTTTACATACCACATGTCTATTTTAAGCCCTATTTATTTCTGCTTTTAATATCACAGTAGTTAGAGGTTTATCTCCCAGTGGACCAAAGGGCTTATTTCTTACTCCACGGAGTTAAAGTTAATAATAGGTATAGAACAGTGAGAGATTAGAATCAGCAAGCTAAGGCTGGTGAAAGCAAGGGATTGGGCTGTGAGGGACCACAGTTCTTTTTAGCTCTGCCTCTGATGTGCTGAGTGATGCTGGATAAACCATATCTACCCCTTGACAGCAAATGTTTTCTCTGTCTAGCTTGACAATACTTGTAGGAGAGGATGCCCTTTCCCATTACATGTTAATGAAGGGTTTATATCAATGAATTTCATCATAAAGCTTCTACAGTGTCTACTTTTTGTCTGCACATGAGAGAAGAGCAAGCTATTGCCAGTATGTTTACCTCTGCCATTTGGGGGCCTCCTCTTCCCCTGGAAGCATCTGAAGGACGAAATAGATGGGAAAATTTTGGCTCACATCAGCCTTAGAACCATGGACTTTGCTGCACTACCAACAACTTGCAGTGGTCATGGCAGAAGTGAGCAACTTGGCCAGGACACAGACTCAGGAGGGCTGTGTTTGCTCATGGGTTGTCCGGCTCTACCTGGCTTGTTTTTGAAGAGTCCTAAAAATGAGTGTCAATACTACAGTAATGTTCTAG
The DNA here is from genome assembly GCA_013400495.1 of Nicator chloris. NCBI lineage: Eukaryota > Metazoa > Chordata > Aves > Passeriformes > Pycnonotidae > Nicator > Nicator chloris. Next base: position 111,257 of record WAAE01000052.1, read on the forward strand.
CTTTACTTATTTTATAAAAAGAGATGAGTTGTCTGAAGAAGGCAAAGTTAATTTTTATGTCCTCTGTTTTCTCTTGTGGACTCTCTCATAAGGACCTGGAGATCACTGTGGGACTCTCACCATTGAACAAGAAGTAAAGTCATTGCAAGGTTCGTGACTTGTAGCAAGTTTTTCAGCTCCTATTGCAGATGTGCAACAGTTTGAACAGCTGGTGCATGTGCAGCTTGGTAATGTGACTTTGAATCAAGTGATACTGTTCCTTGGTGTTCCCAGCAGGTTTCCTAATCCCTCCTCTTCTCTAGCAGAGCACTGGAATAGCTGCAGCATGCTGAGGGGACTAGTGGAACTTCCATCAACTTAAGAATAGACTGAATTGCCAGGAACAATTTCTGCACAACCAAGCCTTTTTAGGGCCAGAGAACAAAGCAAATCGGTGTTTCTCAGCCTGTGGACCTCACACCTCTGGTATTCAGTAAGGAAGCAGTAGGCAGTCCATGAAACAGACTCAGCAACCATAAAATGAATGCACACCTCCTTATATCAACAAACAGAAAAGGGCAAAATGCAGTTACTAAATGAACACCTGAAGTTAAGCTTCATTATTTGTTTAGTTGTTTATGGAAACCATTGTGCCAGTAGTTGTTTTTTCTTTTCCTCGTAACACTGGGGGGCTCCTTGATGTTTGGAAAAAACAAACAAACAAATGCTATGTTGATGTTTTGATTAAAGTGTAAAAAAATAGGAGAGAATGGACTCTAAAGATTGTTACCAGCTCTGCTTTTTTATGGCCCTGTATCCTCTGTGATTTCTACTTCTGCTCTCTTCTTTATCATTTTTGCCACTATTTATGGTTCTCTTTCTTTCTGTTATTTAAAAAAAAAAAAAAAAAGGTAAGTTTTAGGTGCAGCAAATACTCCCCAGCAATGTTTAGATCAGAAAAAGGAGCTCTTCCATCTCTCAAACTGTGAGGATAATTTAACTTGCTTGTACAGAATTGATAGATCCGCTGTTCAGAGGCTTGTGTTCTTTCTCTTATTTCTCACTGTTCCATCTCAGTTTCCCAAAATACTGTGCCTCCTTCCTGTAATTTGCCAGCTCTGAGCTCCAAGTTGCCTGCCCTTTGTGCCTCTAACACTTAGGATGCTTCCCCACTTCCTCTCCAGTTACTCAGTTTTTCTTGCATTTTCTTACTTCCCTGTCACTGCCTTCTGCCTGCTAGTTTCCTCCACACAAAAATACCTTTTCTGCTTTTAAAGTAATTAAATTAGCAGAGCTGATTGAAATCTAGGTGAAGTAATCATCTGAGCACTGTGCTTTTCAATGGATGCATTACTCAATGCACATTAGCCAACCTCCTGTAGGCCTCAGTGAATGACAGAAATGAATATTTGATGAATATATTCAACAACAATAGCATTATTCAAACACTTTACTCAATAAAGTACATTCAGCACACTCAGAGGTTAATGGTGCATTCAGGTTACTCTGTTTGCTCAGCAGAACACATGCCCAATCCCAAGAGGGAAAATCGAGTCACTGATACATGTGAGGGAAATGGGGTGGGAAGCCTCTTCTGGACAAAGCGTATCTGTATGTTTGTGGGAGTGTTTAAATCCCATATAGGGAATAAAGGATGTATGTGATGAGGAAGAAAGATTACTCGCTCTATTTCCTGACTGGCAGATCTTGTTTTCATGCTTATCACTCATACTTCAGCTAGAAATGAAAAAAAACAAATCAACATATTTCTAATCTTCAGCTTTTGTTCAAACTGGGGTGTGCATGTGCGTGTTGAGCAGAGGGTTGAAGTAAATCTAACCACAAATCCCTGCTTGTTACTTCTTGCTCCATTTAATGTTTCCTAGAGTACTTGGTGTAAATAATCAATCTTCTACTGTTTAAGACTCTCTAATGACTCCTTGGTAATTTCCAGTAGAGGCCAAGTCTCTTTTGTCATCTTCATGTCCACAGTGCCAAAGAGATCCCCTTTTAATGCTTTTGTAACTTTTTTTAAACTTTGAATAATTTCATTTTTAGCTTCAGCATTGGACATTACCCAGACACAAATTGATGTAATCTACATTTCTCACAATCTACTCAATTTCTTTAGCTAGCTTCCCTTCTTGACTCCCTTTGTTTCTTTCTGCACAAAATTAACCTTCTCCAGATTCTAAGGCTGAAATCTCTCCTTGGCTACAGGGATTTGGATCACACTTTTCTTCTCTTGTCCTTAGGTAAACTAGAATGTAATTTTGCTAAAGCATCATGCCCTGACACTACTCAGCATCTGCTGCCATGTGTATTGCCACTTCTTGAAGTGTTACAAAACATCACACCACTGCCGTATTTTTCCTACTGCCCAGCTGTGTGCTCACTAGATGATTTCTCTTTTTGTTGCTTGAATCCTCACCTTGCTCTGAGTTTCATACAGCCCACTTAATGTATGTCTTTTCTAGCCTGAGCTAACTTGAATCCTCATCAGTCTTGTGCCTGTGCTGTCCCATAAATTCAATTTTCTCTTGTTTACCTGTTGAGTAACTCCTTGTCTTTGAAGTCCGTTTTTCTTTTTCCATTCCATGTTCTTTGCAGTGCTTCAGTGAATTAATTGCATTTCTGAAGGATGCAGAAGCATCGGTTAACATCCACATCTATAGCAACAGTGGTCATAAAGCAAACATAACCTTTACAAAGCACATTTGCAGCTCCTTTGAACAGGGGAGCTGTGGTAGTTACAACCCAAACAATACTACGAAACAGGCTCCGTGGCCCTTTAGGTTTGAAGCTGGAGGTTGTTCTCTACAGCCATTTCTCATTATCAAGTAAAGACTGCAACTGGAAAAAATATAACCAAAGTTCTGCAGACCTGCCCTGCAATCCTTCAATAAATTTCTGTTTCTCTTCAACAGAGCACACAGACCATGAACCACCTTCAGTTCTGTGGAATCCCTCATGCCTCATACTAAACATCTAGGTAGCAGAATGTATTGTTCTCTTTCAAAATAGCTTTGCAGGAGTTTCATCCATCCAATCTTCTGTCTGGATAGAATTTGCCCCTTTTAGTCAAATTCTTGATCCCCATTTTCTTTGGTCAGGATTTCTTATTCTCCTTTATATTGTCCTTCTCAATGTGAGATTGGCAAAGAAAGTGTAAAGTTGTTCTTTCCCAATCCCTCTTGGTGCGCAGTTATGGAAGTAGCAGCTCAGCTTTGGGAAAAAGAGACCTCGAGGTAAATATCTCAACCTATATTTAAGTATAACCATGGACTGGTTTCCATCAGTGTTGGTCCCCACTGATTTTTGTGCCTTGCTGGTGACCCAGCATATCTTTCATTTCTGTTCACCTGGAGGCTCAGAACTGGTGTTGATTTCACCTATCAATCCAATCATGGATTGACAGGTGAAATCAGGCTTTTTACATTAGAAAGGGATGGTGCACTTATAGTGGCCATCAGCAAAAACCCCCTTGCAGCTGTGCTCGTTTGCCATGGAATAACAAAATTCAAAATTCCCTCAAACAGATCTGGTTTACATCTTAAAGTCAAAAGAGAAGCCTCTTGAGGTTTTCCTTCAAATCTCCAGAGGACAGCTCATCCACAGGATGCACACGCACGTGCTAACATTCACTCTTGCTCAGTGAATGCTTTGTTTCCTTGCCTGTGATTTATTACATTGTGGTGTGTTCATGTTTGCTGTTCAGCTCCTTTGAGACTGTTGTGATTGTGTGTTACTTATTTAGAAAGCATTAAAGCCCTGAAGCTCATGTCTTTAAAAGTTTGATTTAAACTTCTGCTTGAACTCTGTTTGCAGACGTAGAAGACAGGAATAGCTCTTTAATGAAAAAGAAACCACACTGCCAAACGTATTTAAAAGCATAGGAGCATATGTCTGAAAGTATGCAAGCTGGTATTTCCCTGTTATCTTTTTCATCTGCAGCATAAAGGAGTAGCTTGGTAACCATTCTTGGCAGTATAAATCAGGAATATATTAATTTCTGCAGCTGTCCCTCAGCTCCTCAAGCTAGTGCTCAGCTCTAACGGTAGCAGTGCAGGAATATCCAAATAACCTTGCTTCCCAGCGGAAGCCTGGCCATAGGCAGAGGTCATGAAGGGCTGCAGAACTGAGGGACAGCAAAAGAAGCACTGAGCTTTCCACCCATGTTGAGCCTTACAAAATCACAGAATAATTTAGATCAAAAAAGACCTCCAAGATCAACTCCAACCTTTGACCAATGTCCACCTCGTCAGCTAGACCATGGCACTAAGTGCCCCGTCCAGTCCTTTCTAGAATGCCTTTAGAGATGGTGACTCCACCACCTCCCTGGGCAGCCCATTCCAGTGCCTGAAAATCTTTGCCATGAAGCTTTGTGATTCTGTGGCCTGATTACTACTCCAACTTGCCAGTAGATGAACTTGTTCATTACATCAGCAGTACCTGCAGCTACAGCAGTGTCAGTGGAATTTGCTTGTGCCGCTGCAGCCACAGAAGAAGGGATGAGGACATTAAATGATCTAACACAAAGATCTGAAAACTTCTGATTTCCCTCCTCACCTCATGTCTCCCAGCCACTCTGTGTTCTGGGAATACATCCACGTTTTGCTCTTACAGACCAAAGGAGCTTGATACACCCCAAGATCCACTCAGACCTGGAGATGGTGCCAGGTGCAAAGGTGACTGTATATTCTTGGTGGATACCTCAGGTCTTCTTTTGACTCTCATGAGTCTCACTGCCGGTGGCTCCTTAGGCAGCTCTTCCAAAAGAAGTGTTCTAGAGTTAGGACAGGGGAAGACTTGTGCAGATAAGAAACTAACACACACACATGCACATATATTTTGGAGTAATGATAAGAAATACAAAAAATAAAATCCAATGGAGCAGGAAAAATTTAAAATATTGCACAAGTTTACCTGAAAGTTGGACCACAGACAGAAAGAAATCAATTTGCATTTTTGTAGTCAGCTTAGTATGGGATGCTTGGCCCCTATGCATAAATTTGAAAGTGAAATCTGAATTGATTGTGAGTTGTATCTGACAGGGCTAAGTTGAGTGTAATTCAGTGGTAATGTTGGCCTGAACTTGCCAGAGAAAGCCCTACCTGACAGCCAGGAGACTTTCAGGGACAACAGGCACATTTCTCACAGAGGACAGCTTAACAGAATGATTAGACTTCAGCCTAATTGACAAAATATATTTAAATGGCAAATAAATTTTGTTCAGTAGCCTCAAAATGTATCAGAATTATTAAATTATCAGTAATAAGAACAGCTTGTTGTTCTTATTTAAATGCTTAATATTAAATTACTTCTAATTGCTTAATAATTTTAAATTGTTTCAGCTACTGGTTATATTTCATGTTGAATGAATGTCTCATTTGTCTTCACCCAAGAGGACACATCTCTCTGATCTTGTGTTTCTTTAATTTAGCATTTCCTTCTTTCCTTGAAGAGAAAAATGAGCTGGGCGTTCCTACGTGATCTGCTGAGTGGAGTGAATAAATACTCAACAGGAATTGGAAGAATCTGGGTAGCTGTTGTGTTCATGTTCCGCTTACTGGTTTATGTTGCTGCCGCAGAAAACATCTGGAAACATGAACATGATGAATTTGAATGCAATATCAAGCAACCTGGTTGTGAAAATGTCTGCTTTGACCATTATTTCCCTGTCTCTCACATCAGACTTTGGGCTTTGCAATTAATCATGGTCTCCACCCCTTCACTCTTGGTTGTCTTTCATGTTGCTTACAGAGAGAACAGAGAGAAACACCACAACCAGAAACTTTACAAAAATTCAGGAAAGATAGACGGTGGGTTGCTGTGCACTTATCTAATCAGCCTCATTTTAAAAACAGGACTTGAAACAGTTTTTCTTGTTCTGTTTTATAAACTGTACAATGGATTCAAAATACCGCATCTTGTGAAATGTGACATAAAACCATGTCCCAATACCGTAGACTGTTATATTTCCAAACCCACAGAGAAGATGATTTTCCTCTATTTTCTGGTGGCAACTTCATGCCTGTGCATCATATTAAACCTAGGTGAACTGAGTTATCTGATTTTCAAATACTCCGTAAAATGTTATCTGAAGAGACATGTGAAGAAACAGCAAGGCTCAAAAAGTGATTGCTGCAAATCAGAACTCATCAGGTACAGCGGAGGAGCAGCTGCAGGACGACTCCACAACAGCTCATCATCTTTGCGTCTGAATATGCAAGATGAACATGAAAAACATTCCCCGCTGAGTTGAAAGAAGGCTGGAGACCACCCTCCCATTACACAAGCTGTTTTTGATGGATTGCTTTTCCAATCAGTGCTTTACAGAACTATCCTTTGAAAGGATAGTTACATAGGAAATGCTGTTTCTGTTAGCTCCCCATTAATTGAGCTGATAAATTCGGTTACATTATTTATGTCGTCCATAGAATCACTGAGACCTTTTCATGTTGAAACAAGAAATGTAGAAGTTCTGAGAATTCCATGAAGCTTTAATATAAACACAGATGCTTAAGATAAATCATACAGAAACCATTGCTCAAACAGTTGTGTACTGAATATTACACAGAATTGCTTTGGTACAAGCAAAAATAGGCTTTTTATATGCAGAGATAGGAAGAACCTGGAATCAATTAAGACAAACAGCAAGGGGGTGCACCGGATTTGTCAGTTGCATGGATCAGACCTGGTGACTGCTGAAATGGCAATAGGAAAGTGCTGGCATAGAGTGATTGCTGTGCCTTGAAGTGAGCTGGAGTCCATTCCATTGGACTTCTATAAAATATCTCAAAAAAGGAAAAAACCAAGAAGAGGTAGACACATCTAGTTTAGCCCATGTGATAAAGACAGATTTGGTTCTTTAGTTGTTTGTGCAGCACCTCCTTCTGGAATTATTTGAGCCCTTACAGCTGTTACGGTGTTAATCATCAAAACACATGCTTTAAGAAAGGCACTTGCTCAAACTTGTGCAAGAAACATGTACCAGGGACAGAGTTAACTCCTGGTTACCTGCACCAAGCAGCTCCCATGTCATTAGACGTCTTCTGCTCTGTGGTAGTGGCATTTAAGTGAACAGATCATTCCCACTTCCCTAGGATCTGAATAGAGAAATGCAGATCGCACAATATGGCAGAACAGTAGCCAGTAGTTCCTAGTATTAAGTAGCTGAGAATCTGGTCCCATTACTAAGGCTGAAAATATGCTACTCCTTCAGTAGATTTCTCTGCTGCAGGAGAGCACGTGAAATCTAAAAATATGAAAAGCCTCCAGTAGAAACAAAGTAAAAAATAATCACCTGTTTCCTCCCCCAAATTTCAAAGTATCTCATAAACACCACACACCTCTGCTCTTTGTTATGTGTTGTTTGGGCTAACAGGAAAGGGACAGAAATTAGCTAAGACATCTGTTGAACCTAGGCTTCTAAGAAAATGGAAAGTAGTGCCTTAGAAAACTTCCTTCAGGGTAGTGTTCTCTTTCTGTTGCTGGAATGAAAAACCTTTGGACATACATCTGGTACGGAGCCTGATCAAAATGCACTGTTTAGAGAAAAACACCAACGGAAGAGGAGCTGCCTGAATGCTGAACTAATTTTATTGTTCGTGCCAGGGTAAGGGGGAAGAAACAGTAGCAAAAGCAGGTTAACTATTTTGTTTTTTTTCACTGAGGCCCCCTCCAGCCCCTCAGCTTTGGTTACAAAGCATTACATTTAATGAGTAGCAGTTACTGAGTGAACCTTAGAAACAAATGAACAAGCTATGAACTTTTAATGGTGATTTTCAAAGTAGGGTTTGTTGTTTGTTTGGTTTTTTCCCCATAAAATAAACCTACTTTTATAAAATATGGAAAGACATTTGCTGTTGCTGAATTTAGCAGTAGCAGCAGTTCCTTCAGTTGCCAGCTTGTGGCCAGTTAGTTTTAAATCTTGACTGATGCTGAATCAGTGCTTATATAGGACAGGGTGCTTCATACATTTCAGAACATTTTCTGTTAAACCTCTACATACACAGAATGTGGCTCATGACAGAAATGCAGTCAGAAAGTCTTTTGCAGCCCCTGGACAAAACCCACCAAAGAGTGCCTGAAGCAAAATCACTGCCCATGAACATTGTGAAGCTGTGACTGCCAAAGTTTAAGTAACTGAGAACAAACTCCAAAATCATCTTGCCCATCTGGATCCTCATGCATCATTTTATTAAGACAAGGGCAACACTATCAAAGAAGAAAATGTTTCTGAAATATCTGAGTTTTAATAACTGAGAACAGATTTTTAAGAGCACATAAATGAAAAAAATATTTATTGTTTTTAAAGTAAGGTTTGAGAGAAAATGAAGAGAAGCAAACACAGTTTAGCCTAAACAGGTTTCTGATAAAATTAGCGCATTAGCTGCTCACTAATAAGGAAGTGTATTAAGTCAGGGCTTGACGGGCTTTAGAGCATCCCCTATAGCTCTGTGGTTGGTCAGAGATTACCACTTAAACCAAAAATTTTCCCATGAAACAAGAACTCTAATTCTTTGGAATTCATATTCAAAGTTTTATTTTTAATTCTATCTTCCAACAGCCAAGAAATTATAAATAAATTCCAAAATCAACATTTCGAGTCTTGGAGGATACTTCGGTTTTGACAAAGCCAGTACCTTACATAAGAAATACCCTGCAAAATTATTATGGACCAAATCCACATAAGTCGACTCACTCGCAGCAAATCACGAAGTAGCCTTCACATCATGTGCTGCAAAATTAGTGTTTGACAGGGCTACTAATGAAAAAGGAAATGAGCATCACTTAACCTGAGAGAACAGAAACAAATTCATCTGCTTTCTGAAACCTTGCTCTTGGCAACCATTTGGTCTTTTACTGGCTCCTTCCCTTTCCCTGCTTTTATATGCCTTTGTTCTCCAGTTTAGGTTTCACTCATCCATGCACCCCTGAAGGCATTTGCTGTTACATTTTTGGTTCAATTGAGTTTACTAGTTTGGTCCCTAAACTTCTGAGTCACTCAGACTAACATTTTAAAAAACTGAACTCAAGTGCTATGCTCCGCAAGGATGTAAGCAATTGACAGAAGCTGATCTGAGCCCACACTGTAATGGAGAAGTAACATAATCACTGCATGCACATTCATACAAAAATATTTACCTCATTCGTATTTCAAAACATCCCTGCAAACATCAAAAGATCCATGTCTTACATAGACTCTCATTTTCTTTAAAATCCAAGTAAGCTTCTTGCCTTGGAACAGAAGGGCTTTGAAAAAAAGAGACAGATAAAATAATTCCCTATTTGCTGATAGTTTCTTCCCTCTACTCCCTTCTCCAGTGGCCCCATTTCCCACCCCTTTAATTGTATCATCTCCATACCAAGGCTCCAGGCAGGGCTGAGAAGGGCATGAGCAGGAGCTTCTCCAACCCAGGGACCTAAACCCCAGCGTAGCCTGTCCCTGCCCCTCTCTCTGCACACAGGTGGGAGCCCCAACCAATTCTTTGGCACAGAAACTAATTCCAACAAATAGCCAACTACTTGCCCCTCACCTGACACAACAATTGATTTGTGTTATTTGTACAAGTATTGCTCACTTACTATCCAACATCCATGGACCAAATGTCCCAGCATAATGCTCTAGAATCCAGTGCCCCCATCCTGCTGAGAAGGACCACCCTGAAACATGTGGGACAAATCCACTACTCTGATTTACACTGAATTAGGGCTCAGGTAATAGCAGATTTCTTTATAAACATAGTTGAGCACCAGAGAGGCTGACTGTCAGTTTAAAGGTGTCTTTTGATCACAAAACAGTCCATGCTCTGCATTCAGACAGATTCCTCAGTTTGGTTGCTTCCCCATCAGCAACACCTGCTGCTTTAGTCAGCACATTCCTGATGGCAACAAGGGGGTTCAAAGAAAGCATCTTTGCTTGAATACTCCACCGTTAATGGCTGACGATTCCAGAAGGCAGACAAAGGAAGGAGAAAAAAAAGGCAGGAGACAGAGGACTGGGCAGTGGGGCCAACAGCACCTTTGGGGCAGCCCACAGACTGAAGTGCTGCCAGTACAGCTGGCTTGGCCAGCTCGGAGCCCCATCCCACCCAGCAGCCCCAAGGGCCCAGGTGTGGCTTCAGGCCCCAGAGAAGCTGCCCATCAAGGCGTGCTACAACTGCTGGGATGGGAGGTCTTCTGTATCACCCAAGGTAAAACATCTAAATGCAAACACCAAATTTATTTCCTTGGGAGCTTCTGTACATGGCTTTACAAACCAGTGCCCTCTGCAGTCTGTGACATTTTAAATCAGGCCCTGCCTTTGGTACCCCATTTTAAGTTCAAAATACTCCTGTTTGTTTTTTAAAAAAGAAATAACAGACCCCATACTAGCTTACCTGTTGGACAGGCTGTCAGTAACCACCTAAGGGAGTGTGCCATGGAATGTACTAACTATATGGGTACAGCATTTCCTTTAATTGGATTGATTGGGCTAAGACAGTATTAAATATTTTATTCTCAGAAATTCAGATCCAAACCAGAAATTACTTCCTGGATATTTATGACATTGGTTTTTTACCCTTTTCTCTTTTTTTAAATAGCATTCTAGTATAGCACTGTGTAGCTGAATAGCTGTATGCTATTCTCAGTCCAAGAACTGCAAATGATACAGTATCAATCATCAGGAATTTTGAAACTATTGGACTTACACAACACAAACATTCTTCTAAAGACTAACAGTTGAGAGGTCTGTTGACAGTGACTGAGTGATTAGGTATGGTTGAAAACATGGCAATTCAGGTGAGCTTTGAGGATCCTCTCCAGAGGATCTCTGCCCTCCTCTTCCCATGCAGAAGCTTCCTCTACAATCACCATGGCTGGTATCCAACAGCAGCTCCATCCAGGAGGACCAGCAGCCTTTGGCAGGTAGAAAATGGCACCACATACTTGTAGTGATTATAATGATCACTCTTAAGAGTCAAAATGCAAGGGTTTGTTTTGGTTTTATCATTCTCAGACTGCACCTTTGATTTACTAATGTGGCATAATAAGAGTTTGGTCACTTGGGAGGGATGGAAAACGAGAGGAGCCGACAGGCTCTGTTCAAATGGAAGCACAGGCTTTCTGCGAAGGTAAGCAATTTAGCACCATGTAGCAAACCAAGGGCTGTGCCCAAGGCAAAACGCTGTTGCTGTTCACACATAATCCTCACTCTCACAACAAGTCACTTCATTTGGTTGTAGGAAGGTGCCCTCTGCACTGACATTCAGGAAAACTGGCAGAGATTCCAGGTGAACAGCTTACGAGCAATCAAATCTAGCATTTAATGCAAAAGCTTTACACAGCATGACAAGTTTATAGAAAAGAAAAAATCAAGCCAATCTCACCCAAGAAAAAGACTGTTTTATATTACTGAAGGTAGGTCACATCCAGTAACGAGAATAATCCAAGAAAAGTTTTTGGTACCACACAATCTAGCTGGCTGAGTCAAACATAACCACACATGAAAACCAACAATGAAGATTCCTGGGTACTGACAGCTCCCACCAAAGCATTCACACTTTTGGTTACTCAACAAATGGGATACCTGTCATTTCAGTTAGCAGCATACAAAGGAATTGCTCCAATCCCGGGCACTACAAGCAGCACCGCTTCTGAGGCTCGTTCCAGTGTGGAAAAGAGAGGTTGTGAGTGGTGCCACATACAGTCAGCGAGAGGCAGAGGAGCGCAAAGGGAGCCTATGCCACCAACAGAGCACAACCACCGAGTTTATCTGTAAGATCACCATCTCACTTCCCTTTCAGAAAGTGCCTTGTTTATTTAGTTTTTAATGGTATGGCATAAGGACTCGTGTATTTTATAGATAGATACCAAACTGGTATTATCAAAATAAACCCATCTGTTTTATAAACCCACTATTTACAAAAACGGTTTCTGAAGTTTTTTTGTTTTGTTTTGTTTTTTTAACAAAAATTAAACTATACACCAATCTAACTTACAGAAACAAAAATAACCTTTATAAGATCACATGTATAAAACAAGAAATGAAATGTGTTTTTATTTAAGGCAATACTGGGCTACTTCACAAATCACCACCTCAAATATATACACTGCTCCACACTACTAATTTTCTATCACATTCACAACGGATTCTTTAATACCAAATATTGTTTTAAATCTTCAATGTAGCAAACTATTTTTATTCACATTTCCATTTTTATTATGGAATCATAAATGCTTTGTAACCAATTAAAAGCAATGAAAAATGTAGCTATAAGAAAACTATTATATTTATGTGTTAACTACATATGAATATCATCCATAGATACTGGATGTTAAAATTTACAAAAATGAGAGTGTGTCAGTACGTTTAACCTATGAAATGTGATCTTATCCAGCTTTTCTTCTGTAAATAAATGTTTTATGCAAAATAAACTGGATATGGCAGACTTAGCTAGCTTTAGTCCAAAAGTTCTTAATTTAAAATGATTAAAGGACAGTTTTAAAAACTTGCTCACTTAGTTACAAATTAAAATTCCGAATATAAATGTGTCATTTAATAGTTTAGACTTACAGACTGCTGGTGGCAGCAAATGATTTACAATAATAAATATATACAAAAAAATGTATCTACAAATAAAGAAAACTGTTATACATGAGAAATAACCTGGTGAAAGATACCAATCACAGACAACTCACAAAGATTTAGTTTATGGAAAGGACAATCCAATAGAAAGTTGAGGTCTTGATCAAGTATTTACAAAACTGAAGCAATTACTTTCTTCAAGTCCCATAGGGATAAAAACAAATAAGAGATTTACATGACTTGTGTCATGTTTTTTGCTAGATTAAATCACTTCAAAATAAAAGAGCTCCACAGTTACTAGCATGCTTGATGGCTTCCTATTCAAAATAAATTCTATTACAGGTCATGGTTAAACACATTAGATTTTCAGTATTTTGATTCCCCTTCCTCAGTACCCAAAACAACTACTTTTGCAGCTATAACCTCTGGATTATCTTCCCAACGTCCTTCGAGCTTTCTCAAACTGACAACAGGTTTCATTTCCTGAAGCTGCTTCAACACACGCTCAGTGCAGTCTTTAAGAGTCTTGTCTAACACTATCTTTACATTATCACCACATGGAAGCTGTGATGGGTTGGCAAACGGTACAAGGGTTTCAGTTTCAGAACATGACCAAGTGACGTTATCACTTGCTACGGGGGCCTTCTCACTGGCTTTCCGCGAGTTTGAATGGGATCCTTTTTTGGTTCCTCCACTATGGTATTCTCTTTCAGAGTTTTTCTTTTGCTTCACAGCAGATTCTTCAAGGAACTTGAGGAACGACACTTCAAAACCCATTGGCTTGAAAGAGCTCCAGTCAAAAGCTGCAGGTTGCTCTTCGGCCGTTTGAATGGCAACAGCAGTCTCTTCCTCCTTGTGCAGGTTACTCACGCCACTGGGCAGTGCTTCCTCTGTTTTCTCAGCTCTCTTTCTCTTACTCTGAGATACATTTTTTTCTTTATTTGCTCTTTTCAGGTTGTTTGATTTTTGCTTCTCTGAGGGGCAAGAGCTGGTCTCCTGCAAGTCACTATTTACACCGGAAGAGATTTTTGCTTGATTTTCAGCAGTTGAACAATCCTCATTAATTAGTTTAGTAATGAATAGTTCTGTCAGTTCATCCACTTCATCTTTCTCACCTTTTTCAGTTTCCTTTTGTGGTAAGGTAGTTGTGCTTGAATCATTATTGCTCGCTATCAAACTTGGTTCAGGCTCTTTCACATCAGCCATTTTATCAGTTTCCTCCTGCTCACAAGAGGCTTCCTTTACTTGGGAGACAGCGTGTTTTTTGGATACAATAAGAAGATTCCTGTGTTGGGAAGTAAAAGCTTTGGACAGTTTGTGACATTTATAATGCCTTATTATGTTACTTTCACTTGTGACTACGGACGAACATCCTTTTATCATACATGGATATTGCGTTATGAACCTGCTAGTACATTCTGATAAGGCATCGTTTCTGGCCTTTATTAAATACACGTACTTGCCGCGTTTCAGTGAATAAGCCTTATTTTCCTGAACCTGTATTCCTTTTGAGTTTTTGTTTTCCAAGTTAACGTTTTTCTTTCGTTTTGTTTTAACAGACAGCCTGTTACCTTCTTTTCCCGATCTGTTTTTGAGTCCTCTCTGTTTAGACTTCAATGGTTTCTCCTGATTTGCTTTGCTTGAAATGTTTTCCTGGCCTGGTGTCAGTCTCCTGGGTCTTATTAGATGATCTTTATGCCTGTCATTATGTTTGTTAAAAATATGCCTCAAGAGGTTCGACCTAGTAGCATAAATACGGTCACAGCCTTCACAGTCACACTTGAACATGCCGTCATCTTCTACTTTGTTTGGCTTTATCTCAACACTGTGATCCGTCTCAAGATGCACAACATAGTTAAGATATGCTGTAAACGAAGACTTACACTGAGACTGGTCACAAAAAAACCTTCCCACCTCTGGGGCTGATTTCATGTTTCCAATTTGCTCTGGGGTCATGTCATGAAGCTTCATATAATGCTGTATCAAGCTGGTAACTTCCTGGAAGATGCGAGAGCAGTCACTCACCTCACATCTGAACTCTCTGACAGCAGGTTTGGTTTCCACCTCCTCGCGTTCCTCTTTGCCTTGCTCATTGTCCTCCTCCACCTCAGCAGAGAAAGCAGGGAGGTCTGATTTGTGCACAGCTTGGTAATGAAGAATTAGGTTTTGCTGTATTGTGAAAGCTGCAAAGCAGCCCTGATGGACACATCGGTATGGTCTATAAGGGCTGTATCTAGTGGGAAACTCCAGAGATTTTGTTACAGGCTTCCTACCATTCCTTTCCTCTTTCTCCTTCCTGTGCTTCCTAACCTTGCGTACTTTGGCTTGCTCCTGTGTACTATCAAAAGATGCTGGATTGTGCTGCTCCAGTGGAACAGAAACCACCTGGGGAGGTTTTTCCAGTCTTTCAGGAGTATTATTTTCTGGTAGAAGTTTTTCCAATACTTTAACAGGCTCTAAAACTTCCTTTATCTGAGTTTCTTTAACCAATGGAGCTACAGTTTTGTTTTCTATTACCAGTGTCTGCACAGTTTTTATTTCAACAGGTTGCGGGGCTGTGTTTACAGTTTCATTTTGAGATCTTCTGCCATAAGGCCTCTTAATTTTTAATTTTACCATCTCCTCTGTTGTAAAATGATGTACAAGCTGACAGTGTGCTCGGAGATTAGAGTTTCTTGTGAATGTTTTTGGACAGGTAGCTACAACACATTTGAATGGGGCATACTTCAGTTGATGCTTCTTTATTTCTAGTATCATTTCTGCAGTGTACTGATGGATCTTACCATAGTGTTTAAATAATGCGTCTTTTGTCATAGCACTGTAACTGCAGCCAGGATTCTGACATACAAAAGGTTTATTAACTCTGTCACTAAATTGAATGTTACTTGCCTCTGGAGATAGCTGGATGAGGGGTTTATTTTCAATTGATACAACAGGAACTGCTGGTGCTAGTTTATCTGCTGGAGGACACTGAGAAACAGTCTCAGAGATGGGAATGGGAGAATCATCTTCTAGCTTCAGTTTTTGCAAGCCTTCCAAAATTTCCGACATTTGAGTATCATCCTTTTGAGATATCTCAGACTGAGCAGAGCTACCCTTTGCAGCAGGAACATTCCCTGTGTGCACAGCAAACTGTGTAGAAGTGGGTAGTTTTACACTGTGTGCAGAACTTTCTGAAGCAGCCTGGGTGTTATTTACTAGCAAGTTCTGTCCTGAAGCAGCAACAGTATCCTGAATTTCAGTTTTTACCTCAAGCATCTGTGAATTCATAGCAGTTTTCATTATTTCCAGGGTTTTTTCAAAGTTCTGCATAACACTGTCCTGTGAAATCTGTTCTTCCGAATTTCCCTGCACACAAGAATTTGCAGCCATCATTTGGGAATCCCCATTTTCAGTTTTTACTGTTAAAGGGGGCAGAACTGTATGAGCCTCAAGATTTGTTTTGAAATTCTCTTTGATACTGGCCATGAATAACTGATTGTCAACATTACTGAGTTTCTGTGCAAGGTTTTCCACCACAGCTTGAGAGCCACAATTTGCCAGCAAGTTGGACTGAAAATTTTCTCCCTGTATTTGCATGTTTCCTTCAGTGCTTTTGGGTAGAAGTCCCATTACTGTTGCATTGTTTACTGCTAATTTCTGTGATGTATTGGGCACAAGCAGGGGTGTAGGTGTTTTTCTCTTCCTCTTTGAAGAGCTGGTTCCCTTCTTATTCAAGTTGCTTGATCCCAAATTCTTGGGACTACTTATAACTGAAACTCGCGAACTGTTCCCTGCAAAGTTTTGCGCTGCTGCAACAGCGTTAGAATATGAGCTAGGACACAAGCCATTTTCAATAGTCTTTAGCATTAAGTCCTCTGTTGCAAAAACAGGCAAACTCTTGCATTCATTTAATGGAGGAATTTTGGCATTGAGGGTCCTGTTTTGGTCTGTCAGCAGGGTACTGGGGTTACAGACTGTCTGCAGCAGTGAGGGCGCAGCTGAGCTGGGGAGAACAGCTGCATTTATCTGAGTTGTACCAGAGATGCAACTTGTTGTGACCACACGTGGAAGGACTTCTGTGTTATCAAAGCTACTCGGGATGCCTGCAGTTTCCAAGGCTTGTTTTATAATTTGATTACCTTCCTCATTCCCACTGGTATTAAAGTTAGTCACATTGGCCCGTGGAAACATTGTCTGCAGTGTGGAACGATTTTCAGCTGCAAGTAACTGGAGAAATGATGGATCTTTAAAACACGTCTCTGGATTGAAGGCAGACTCCTGGGGTTGCTGCAAGTTTAATGAATTTGAAGAAAGAATCATACTGGCAAGCAAAGATTGTCCATTAGCCTGCAGAGCTTCTGGAGAAATTTCTGATCCTTCAAGAGGCTTACAATAAGATCTCTTAGATAAGTGACCACCAAGTGATCTAGGATTAGTAAAAACTCTGAAACACCTGCTACAGATAAATTTGCCATCTCTAATTATTGCTGGCCATTTTGCCCGCTTGTTATGTTTTGGCTTCCTTTCTTTCCCATTTGCGCCCCTGCCACGATCTTTTTTCACCTTTTCTGAAGCTGGATGCTGAGAACTAGTTTCACTGAAGTTATTTTCATTACTCAATTGTGAGGGAAATATTTGATCAACACTTTCCTCTTTTGGGAAGGTAGAACTAGTATTTCCTTCTAGTGGCAAAGAAAAGCTATTTGAGTTATTTTCCAGTTGTGAGAAGACTGAATTTGGAGGATTCTCTGCTGACGAAGGAAAGAGAGACAGTGGACCATTTTCTGCAGGCAAAGGAAGAAAAGGATCTGAACCACCATCAATATTCAGAGGCATAACTGTTTTTGCCAGATCATCCAACTGGGAAGGTAAGGTTGCAGCAGACAAATTTTCCATTTGTGAACACAAAACACTCTCAGGCTCACTTTTAATACGAGTAGACAAATTTGGATTTATGACGCTTTCCACTATAGGCAACATAGGATTCGCCATATTTTCCAGGTGAGTTGGGAAAAGAGTACTTGATACATGCTGCACTTGACTGGAACAGGTGGGATTCAAATTTGATTTGTTCTGTCCAGTAAAAGCAGCACCACTGGGATTGCCCACTTGTGATGGCGTAAGATACACAATCTTCCCATCATTCGGCACATTTTGCAGATTGCTGGATTTTCGCGGTTTCTTATTTCTGCGCTGCATTTTAAAAGCAGCGTATTCATCAGGGTGTGCTGCCTTCATGTGTTTGCCAATGCTCTGTGACGAATTGTACGTTCGAGTACACCCCTCAACCTGACAATTAAATTTCTGAATGGGGGCTGCTGGTGACACAGCTGGAACTAAAGAGCTATTTATGTTAGGCTGTGATGGAATAAATGTAATACTTTCTAAAGTTTTTAAAGGCAGGTTATATAGGTTAGCTGCAGCTTTAATACTGTCTTCAATTTCAAGTTTGGAAATGGGTACACCGTTTCGATACCCTGTCTGATTCTGCATGCTGAAGGGATTTACAATGCTCACTTGTCTTTCTAAGCTTTTTGATTCAAGGGCTTTTGGTTTTAATGTATCTGAGGTCACAGAAACAGTTTGAATATTCTGAGTCTGACTGAGACAGCCTTCCTCCTTTCTCTCTTGGAAAACTGGAAGACAAGAGTCAACTGATGGGCACAACTGCTGGACTCCAGGTTTAGTAGTATCTACTTTACTGGCAGTAGCAGCCAATTTACCTCTTTTTACACAGTTATCTCGGATTTTCTGGTTAACAACAGAGAGCTTAATGCTGCCTGCTGGAACTGTTTCTTCTGTCTTTACTGAACCCATAGGAGACTGCTCTGAACCAGCATTAGGCAAGGAATTGCTTTGCTGCAGTACACTCACTGATGCATTTACACTTTCATTCCCTACTGGTTCTGCTTTGATTTGGTTCCAGACATTTTCTCCTTCAATGAAACTGCTTCGGTTTTCAGCTGGAGGAGATGTCAATTCCTCTTTAACTGCAACTCCATCAGTACTTTCATTAGCTTTAGAAGGCTGACTAAGATCAGGCTGATTAGTTTGGTTTTCAGGCTGCTCTTCTTTTTCAGGCTTCTTGTTGTGATCCTCAACATGCTTTTCCAGTTCGTTCTGTGAGCGGTACACCTTCCCACAGCCTGTGACTCTGCAGGTATAGGTATTATAGTGTTGTGCTTCATGATCATAGAGCAAATAGGCTTCAGAAAACACTCTGCCACATTTGGGAAACATACACTTAGCTCTGAAGACTTGATGCTCTCTCCTATGCGTAAGCAGCTCAGCGTAACTGTTAAAGCCAGCCTTACATTTCATCTGTATGCAGATATAAGGCTTGCTGCCACAGTGCATTTGTAAATGATCATTCAGGTGAGTAACACTTACAAAATGTCGTCTACAGTACTGGCAAATCACTTTTTTGCTCTGCATTTCAAGAAAACGTTTAGCTTCTTCATTATCTTTATGGCCCTTTGCATGTGCTATTAAATTTTTAAAATATTTAAAGCCTTTTTTACAAAGTGTTACAGGGCAGGTGAATTCATTAACAGGAGGTGGCTTTTGAACTGGCACTATCTCTGGTATGTAAGGTTTATCTTTGTCATCGTTTTCATCATCTGAGCCGTCGTTATCATTAAACACAATGAAGTCTGTTGAATAGAGACTGTTCTTCTTAATAGGTCTCTGGTCCTGTTTGGATACAGAATTAGTTTTCTGATTCTCATTGGCAGTTGTTATTTTAGGAGGTCTTCCCAGTCGCCTCAGTGGTTTCATAGCAGCCAGTCTCTCTTTGCTAGATTTTTTCACATGCAAAGTTACATGGGGAACAAAGTTTTCTTTTGAATTAAAATTTTGGGCACAAATAGGGCAACTGTAAATTCCATCTTTATAATGTTTCTGTGCATGTCTAACTATTCTATGACCTAGGAATTCCTTGTCACATAACACACAATACTGCATGTAAGCTTGCCAGTTCCTAAATCTAGCTGATATGAACCCCCTCTCTCTGAGTTTTTTGATTTCTCTCTTTTTCTGCTTTTCATCTCTGATACCCCTAAGAAGGCTGGTAGCCTCATCAATGCCAGCAAGCCCATTCAGAGAAGTTTCTTTGCTATCTTCTTGGCCATCCTCAACCTTCTCATAAACTTCACTATCGTTTAGTTCATCTATGGATGACACGATGGATGCCTCCTCTCCCATAAGTGCCAGACACTGACGCTTCAGAGTTTTCCAGTCCCAGAACTCTGGATCAAAAGGCCACTGAGTTTTCAGTACAAGTAACAGCTCACAGCGCAAAGAATTTGGTATTGGAAGATTCTCTTCATCATACTTCTGGTCAGGCTGATTGTATAGCATTTCAACAGCATAATATGCATCCACAGTGGGTTCCAGAAGAAATTCACTCAGCTGACAAGCACGTTTCACCTCCAAATCATCTGGAAGTAAGCAGGAGATAGTTTTGCAAATAGATATCTTGACATCTGCATTTTCACTGGATTCCAAGCGCAATGCTTTCACACACAGTTCAATGCAGGTCGCAAGTCCAGCACCATCAATCTGTAAAGCAAGACTAATTTTAGTAAGTCACTTTATCTAACCCTTTCTATACTTTTAAGTAAAAGATGTCATTATTCCATCATAGGTGTCAGAAAAAAATGCACCTGGGGTTCACAGTAATACTTTTTACCACAAGAAACAGAATGGATTGTCTTCAGATGCTATTCCTAAAGTTGCATAATTTGTCTTCATGCTACTAAAAAAAAATATTGACATTTACATACAATTAAAAGACCAATTAATTGTATGTTCTATCCAGTTTGAGGCCTTATGGACTGTATGTCAGAGGTGTTTGGTTTATATTAGAGCAATATTGAGCCTCTTCCTTGGAATAAAGCCTGTCAGTTGTGCCACAGGTATTTGAGATGAGCTTCTATGAAACATCAAATTAACACTGGCTAGAATTCAAATGGTAAAAGTTGCTGCAGTTAAAGAAAAATATGTGATCTTCAGAAAGATCTATAATTTGGAGATCACTTAAGGTAAAAGGTTTATTTTTATTTTTAAAAATTATGTCACTTCAAAGTCAACTGACCTCAACTGAACACACAGCTTCAGTCCAACGGAAAGCAGTAAGTATAGTTAAGTTTTGTTAAGTGGTCCATCATTTGAATGTTCTAAAGGTCACATGGTCTTTACTCATTCATACCCTAAGGCAACACCATTTACACTTATATTGACTTTACAAGCTCTTTATGCTGCCAGGGATGCAAAAGACAGGCTGTGGCATACATGAGAATAAAGTTCAGCAAATTTATGAATGTACAAGTCTACTACCTACATGGTCTCCAATTTCTGCCGACAAGTAAATGACCAAATGCTCACTGGAGAGAATCAATACGGCCTGGAGCAGGCAGACATCTTAATATCACAATACTCTGTCAAAGTTATTTTCCTCCCTCGCTCTAATTCCAATTTATTTCACATCTTTTGGGGGAGGGGGGAATCTTTAAATTTAGAACTCTATGATTAGCCATACCAGAACACTGAAAAGCAAAACCAGGAATTTCTATGATTTGAATTAATATCCCAACTTACAGAAATCTTTGCAAGAGCTCAATTTAGCTATCAATATTAAATATTGCAACTACTGAAGGAACTACGAAAATTAGATGACAAGGCTAGCTGAGAAAGATGAGCAGGGTTTTAATACATCAGCAGGTCTAATCCCAGAAATGACAAGTATTTCATTTATCAAAAGAAACTGCATTCATAAGTGGCAATTCAAAAGGTTTTGAGTTGTAGTTTTGGGCTTTTTTTGTGTAGTTTCTTCTTTTCTCTCTGAATTTCCTGTAATTTTCCTTTTCTTATATATTAATATACACCCTTCATTTCATTTCCTCATAAGCTGGTCCTCTCCATTTTTTGTAATTTTTGAAATATGGAAAATAATGGCAAGGAATGTTAGGGCCTGCTTACAGAAAATACCACATTTAGAGGACACAGGCAAATAACCTCACCTTTAGTGTTTTCTTCATCTCAGTTGTGGCATTCAGCTTTTCCGTTTAACCCTACTCTTTTTTCCCAAAGGAACCAAAGTTTTAATGTTTCAAAATGAATCAATTTATAATTTACCTGCAGAAGGAAGTTGCTATGGCCTTTCCTAAAACCAATTAGGATTGCCCTGAAACTGATCCTATACAGAAAGACAGGATGTCAAAGAAGTTTTCATAAATTTTCCTGATTACAGTTCCATTGAAAGTGCCAAAAATATTCTTTCAGGAGTATCCTTACCTCTGAATTAATTACTTTAATCAGGAAGAAAATGTGATAAACAGTCTTAGTTAACACAGAAAGTTGACGACATCTCTCTAGATACACTTGAATAGAAGGTTCTACCCTTTGCTGCAGTTTACTCCAGAAAAGAGTCAGTTCCCTAGAACAAGAGAACAATATTTCAGGGCCATCAATGCAACCACTATTCTGATAACAAGATATGCAAGGCTAAAAACAGTTTCCATTTTGTCATCAGGAAAGGATAAAGTCTGAAATTTATTCACACCTTATCTTTTATTAAAATACATCCACTATTAAGTATCTAAATTTCAAAATTATGACAATGACTGAATTCCAGAAGGACAGTTCAGAATAAAACCAGTATTACCATAACTTATGCTACATAATTTATTCATTATGTGGTCTTGAAAAAAAGAAGTCTTGCACAGTAGTTTACTATTCACAGACCGGAACTGTATACTTCTGAACTCTTAGTAATTACTAATGCCTAGAGAAGATTGGCATTTCTCTGTGGTAGTTGTATTTTTTCTAAAGCTGCTCTGCTTTAAGAGCTGAATGTGACTGTGATTTAGCAAGAAATTAATCCCCAAAGCCAAACAGTATCATGGTATCTACATTATCTCACTTGTTCAGTCCTCCTCAGGTACAAATAGCTAAGAGTACCTAGTACCTTGTGGAATGCTGTAACCCTCAAAACTTCAGTAGAATGTCTTAAAACAAAATCCTGCATTAGCAGTTTTCTCCTGCTGCTGCACATAAAACAGAGATGCACAAACAAAGCAAATTCCTTGGGAATTATACAGGTTTGCTAGTTAGCAGAAGGAAATTCAAACCCTAAGAGCTCAAATATCCGCCAACAAAGACCAGTTATTTGTTCCCACAGTAATGAAAGCAAGCCCTAAACAGTAAGTATCTTCATCTAGCTTATTATTGTGGTTATAAGTAGTAGTAAAGAGCTTCTTCCTAAGTTTTTTAGAAAAAGAAACACTGTGTTATTACAGGACAGAAAGAACAGTATTTATTAAATGCTGACCAGTTGCCTGCAGATACTAAATTTCTTATTTCTACGGAAAAATTATTAACCAGCTATTGATATTTGCCTCATCATACGGACAGCCTTCAAATTCCTGTAATGGATGCTTATCTTGCAAAACTGATTTCTTTTCTTTTTTAGCTTTCCAAGAGTCTTATCTCCTTCCTGTTTAGCACTCAGAATTTATCAGCTAAAAAAAGTCAACTCATGGCTTATGTATCTTCCCCAGACTAAGTTTTTGTTCTTAGATAGAAAACAAGATTCAAACTCACCAGGCACAGTACATCTCCCCTTGCTGCAGCTGGCGAGATAGAAATGCTGCACATAGAATTAGAGCACTTTTTTCATCTCCATCAGATTCGAGGTTACAGATCATTTCTAGAGCATCTTTGCAATCTACTTCTGCAATCTAGAACAGAAGTGGAAGAAAGAGAAGAAGAACAAGACTAACAAAGTGGTTGCATTTTCAGACACACAGTCACATTAGCCTTTGCAAGACAGTAATTCAGAACTTTAACTTAACAGTCGGATAGAGATGAGCTTGAAAGCAAATCAGTACATTTCTAGACAGTGTCAAAACTTATTATGCCACCAGAAAAACTGTTTCATTAAAGTGAACATAAACTTGTTTCTTAGACATGACTTATTTCTATCTAGTGTCCAGTCACCTAAGAATTTTAAAGTACATTAATTATTCATATATATCACATATATATGATAATAGTGATATGAAGACTTATAACTTTAAATTGTAGCCTTAACACAAAAAAGATAATTACCTGTAATTCTAATCCAGTTTACTTGTCACTGATGTCACTACTGCTCTAATGCAATGAGCTGGGTTGTTAATGAATCTCAGGTTTAACATGAATGTTCTAGTACTTTTTAAAAAAATCAAAGATAAGAAGAAAAGGAAAGCTGCAGAGTAAGAAGCAGGTCATCTGAATGCTGTTCTAGAAGAACACTATAATCTGTGTATGATAAATTATTTGTCAATTACCAAGGGAAGTACTTAGTTTTGTGGCAAATCAAAGGAAAAATCACAGTTGCCCAGTACTAGACAGCTGTATCAGTACTGAATCAGTGCACTTGCTGAAACAACTACTGTCTAATTTGATTCTCAGCAGACTGGTTTGATTACATCAATTAGTGCATCTGGCAGGACATGCTAGTATTTATTCTTTGACACCAGCAGTTGAAGAATAGCTTGACTTTGACAACAGCACTGTTGAAAGTCTCTCTTGAGACATCACAAGACCACCCAAAGCAAGAAACAGAAGTGCTCACCCAAACACCCAGCTGGTCCGGCACTCTGGGTAAGGCAGCAGCACAGCTGGGTTGGGCACCACGGTATCCAGCAATCAAACTACAATTTTGAATAGTACAACTACTTATTTTCACACCTCTAAATTGACACTTTGCAAATACACTAACAGCCCTCCACTGAATGTCATTTGAGGTTTAATAACCTCAAAGTCATCTTCTAAAGAAAACTGCATTTCTTAACATGCAACAGTATAAATGTAATAGGAATTTAGACTGAAGGTCTGCTTTGCTCAGTGTCCCATCTCAGATGGACTATCAATTAAAAGCTGAGAGAAGAATATGGCGAATTGAACTTACAATACGGGAACTTTTTTCATTAAATGCTTTTGCAGCCTCTCACACTTTCCAAGGGACCCTATTTCTAACAAAGGTTTGTATAGGTCCAGCTGACGCCTTAAGTTTTAGCTTTCGTAATTTTCAGATTCTATGCGGCCTAGGTGTGTAGTTCTGAGCCTCATATTAAGTGTTAGTCAGTTCTGTTCACAGAGTAGGTAGACAAAACAATCCTTTTCCAACTTGAGACCAAGGACAACCATTACAAGTTCCAGGCCCAAAAAAGCATAAACAATGGAGGGCTGAGAGGAGAGAACAAGAAGGATGGAACTTCATAACCTGAAGCTATAATGGGACAATTAAACCCGATATGCAAATGGACCAAAACTTATAAAAGTGTGAAACCTCATGGCCGGTCGTCTATTTTGTGACCATTTTGAGTCTATCTTGGGTGTAGCCCTGCCCAGGCTCTTGTACTGCCTAAGGTGTATCCTTTAAGGCCTTTTAATAAATACCTACTTTATTCTCTTAGCTCTGTCTAGTGTCTGTTCGAGGTCAGCCTTCTCAAGATATCACAGCCATCAAGTTTGTCAGTCTAGAATTTCACATACTGCAGGTCTGAATTCTTCACATTATTGAAGGAAATTATTAGACTAATGCAAGCGGAAAATTTGCTTAAATGTTACTCTCCTGCCTAGTCTGGATGGACATAAACATTTCCACACCGATAATATACTTTTTTACACTTTTTTTTTACTAGTTTCTTACTGTTCTCACACTACAAAATGACCATCCTTTTCAGTTCCTAAGTCCACCTTGACACGTTAAAGCTTATCTGCCTTCTCTTGGTAATACATGCTCTTTCCAAAATGGTTAGCAATACTGCAAACAGTGCTACAGCTGAAGCTGCTAATCTAAGCAATCCAAACCTCAGAAATACCTGAATTAGGTTCTCTCTGATAACCCACTCTGAATTTATCTGTACGTTATTGCATCCAAAGAAACAAGGCTAACCCATTCCTTTTGTCCAGGGGATGCACAGTTCATTCACTGAACCAGCCTGTTCTGTGGTGGGGCTGAGTAATGAAGGAAGCCTGTTTGCAGGGTCACAAATTCCAAGTTCCATTGCGTGTCTCCAGCAAACAAAGGTAAGATTGCACAGCCCTGTCACAGCCCCTCCTGAGCCTTGTTCTAACAGGGTCTGCAGCAGCCAGAGCTGGGAGGAGAGCAAGACTTATCCAATTCTACTGAGCATCTGAAGAACATGCTCAGTGAGAAGCTGTTATCTTAGAATTTCATCTGTATCTAGGGTAGGAAAGTTTTCTAGCTCTAATCAATGCACAACTCTTATCCCTTTAGGTTCAATTGCAATATGCTTAATATCTAACATAAAAAGATGACAGCAACAAAAAGACAGCAGAGACATTGGCAGACAAGAAAAGTGACATCTGCAGTTAGTTTCCCTTCGAGAAAGAAAAAGGCTCAGCTAAAACTTTAGAGTGGGATGAGTAATGAAGATGCCACCTGAAAGAATGCAGAAGAGCAAAGCTGTCATCTCTTCTCTGACTTCTGTATTTAAATTAGAAGGATTTTATATTACAAACCAGATCAAAGATCTGATTTCACCTTCATGTGCACCCAGGCATTTGGGTGAAGCGACATTTATTCTCTGAAATGCAAGCACCATCTAAAGGGCCCCATTCTATGTACTAGGCATTCACAAAAAGCAATATAGTTAAAATAATAAGAGTGGGAAAATGATTAACTTCATTTCACTAATGAGATCTGAGGCAGAGTTTTAAAATACTTCAAGCAACATCAAACACAAAGTTGTGGCACAGCCAGAAAATTCCTATTAATGACCTAATAATACACTTCCATGACTGTTTTGAGTCATTGCTACTCAGCTTAAAAGGGACTTGAATGAAAAGAAAAAAAAAAGACCGAAAATATTTTAGATCATATTTTAAAAGAAAAACCTCTTCTATAGAACACCAGCTCATGATTAGTGACTTTACTATCATTAAAGAAATATATCTAAGAAAAAAATTCTTCATTATTTACTTACTTCTTCCATTAGCCTTTCATTTGGTGATCCTGAACAAAGACAGACCAAGTAGGTTTGTTTGAAATTGCCTTTTGCACTGATTTCTGGATGATCAGAGCAGAGTTTTGCCAGGGCAGTAGCTTGCGTTAATTGCTTTGTTTTCATTAGGTGCTTAATACGCATATCCAGCAGGACAGGGCCTTCTGACACTAAAAATTCATTCACTTAAAAAAAAAAAAAAAGCCATAACATTATATGCATGTTACAGAGTTAACAGACTGCATTTACTCAATCATGGTTGACCCCTAAAATTTACACAAATCAAAATAGATACAAAAGATATGAAGCAAAGATGAGGAAAAAGCTTCTTGGTGAACTGGACTTCTTTATCATAAAGATTCCCTGTCACAGATATTTATATACTTCCAGGTTTTAATTCAATCTAATTTCTTGGCTAAACAGCTGCACACAAAAGAGACTGAGAGACCATATAAATATTAAAATATTTAGATGCCATTTAATTATAGTTCTACAGAAAGACAACACAAATCCATTACTCTCACATCCTTTGTACACTTGTGCTACGCCTTTGCTAACAGTTGCTTTTGAAAGATCTTGCTGTTGGAAGGATATATGTGACAAGTACAGAAGTTTCTGAACCTGTTTTTATTGGTGTGAAATGTCTCATATTATACACCCATAGAATACAGTCAAACACTTTATAGTTCTTCAACCAAAAAAGTTTCCTTATTTGAAAAAAGAGGCTTATCTTGTACACATTTGACTGTGCATAGTCTAAAACTCAAAAGAGATGGGTATTGAACTCCATTTTTCAGATATCCTTCAAACAGAGCTAAACTCTGTAGTCTACACTAAAAACCCAACTCTAGGTGCCTCAATGGAAGGCATAAGAATCCTACAAAAAGGGGAACACAGGTTAATGTTCCAATTCTTAAATATGCATCTCGGGTCTCATCCAGATCTTCGAGATCAAAACTGTTTCAGGTTTGAAGCATGCAGTTTAGTGCTACCGCTAGAACATTTAAAGTCAATTATTAAAACTAGACACAGACAATCCATTTTCTTTAATCCTTTTGACATCAACATCTCTTTCCACAAGGTAGATACATACTGCAAAAAAAACCAACTTGGTTTTCAATTGCCCATACTTTAATTTCATAACACATTCTCACATCTTTTCAAAACAGCAGACTTTTTTTTACTCTTTTTGTTTATTTTGTGAAAACTAGCACATTCATTATATGCTTTCAGTATTAGGAGTAAAATCTTGATCTTTACTGAAGGAGATTTTTTTTCCACCCTTTGAGTATTCCCAAAACCTTCTGGTCATCTGCAGTGCTCACTTTCTGACATATCTTGATAGGAACTTTCATCATATTCCTTTTAATTTCCTCATCCTGAATTTCACCTGAATCATGTTGCCCATTCACTTAATTTATATTTTCTTGAATTTTCAAGTCCTGTTTCGACTTGATGAAATAAGTACTTCCAACATGTAAAAAATTCTCTCTGTAAAACTTGAACTATTAGAATATGAAACATGGTTTGCTAAAAAAAAAAAAGAAAAAGCTCATCTCATTTTATTCTTTGCTTCTTCCCATACTATTTGGTTTGATTCACTACTGTTTTTATTTCATGATTTCTCCTTCTAGATGGTTATATGGAACATTACTAAAAGTCCATCTTGAAATCAAAATCAGGTCAACCATTTTCTTTACCACTTTGGTGCACAAGACTTTAAGGCAGAAAATATTGCCTTTTGCAGAAATCGAGCCTGTTAGACCCCATCATTATCTCCCATGCATTTTCAGATTTATGGTTGAATTATCATTTCAACCACCTTCTCGGTTATTTGTTCATATCTTTGTACCCTGTTACAAATGATCAGCAAAAGCTAACTGATGTGTAAGGATATTCAAATCAAATGAACTCCATCTTCCTCTCCCCATGGCGATGAAGCTATGAGCAGATTTGTATTTATGCAGGAACAAAGGAAAACCAGAGCACACTAACAGACAATGGGTAGACAGTAAACATTTTTGTATTTATTAGAAGACATTCTAAGCAGCAGGTAAGTGTTAATGTCATTACCAATGCATTATAAAAGATGTTCATACTCCTGCCAACCCACAAATGACCCTGTGACTAACCACATTCAATAGTGTAGCCTTGCTCTTCCTCTACCAGGTACCAATAATCCCTTCACCCACAACATTTAGTCCTGGATAGTCTGACTGGAATAACATTGGAACATTTTACCTTATTTTTGTAACAAGATACAGGAAGACCTTAGACTTTAAGATATATTGGTAACCCAAGATGTTTCACTCTGATTTATTACTGTAATTGCTACATTTAATATTGTAAACACTATGTTCTATATGCTAGTTCTCAGTAATCCCCTTCCTTTAGCGTTTACTGCTTCAGCCAGCCTACCTTGCATAAGCATCAGCACATTTTCTGTTATCTCCTCAGCAAGACACAGGAAGACATCATGGTTAGAGTTACATATTAGCTCTTAAGCCTTTATTCTAATCCCAGTGATTATAACCATTACGTTTAACATCTGAAAGCTCATTCAAAACATGAATTTTAATTACCTTTGTTTTGTAACTGAACTAAAGCTGACATTTTAAGACAAAAAACAGTGCTGGGGTTACAGGACTAAGTTTATGGTGAGGAACAGTCTTAAGGATAAGATTTTGAGGTTATTGAGGAAGGTTTTGTTTATTTTCTAAATATTTGATAAATATATTTTATTGTGCAATGTCAATTTCAAAAGTTATTTTGGACAAATTGCTAGTTTACCGTAACAATTCTAATTCCTAAAAAATGCTTTGAGACACAAGTGCTTTTGTAGAACAAATCACTTAACTTCTATGAGTGTAAACCCTGGCATATTTGATGGGAACAATTATTGGAAAAATTATTAAACTCCTTTTTTGTGCAATGCTCTCTCATCCATTAAAATTCACAAACATGTTTGTGCAAGGCACGTGCAAAACTCACATAAAATTACAGAACATGAGGGAAAATGAAGATGGGCAGATAATATCTGACAGGTGGTACTACAATCTACTAAGTCTAGCAAATTAACTTGGACAAACTGGGTTCTAACCTTTTAGATATTTCCCTAATTTCCCTGTTATTCCCTTGAATCCCATAGCTGGCATGTCAGGTCCTACTACCAAGTGATTCCATGCCATGTTCACAAGAAGGATTATGAACTTTTATTACAGGTACTCCTCATATCATACATGGATTAAACCAGATAAAACATAATCCACAGATCAGTGGCACATGAGAGCAGGAATAAGCTCCAGGCACTAACAGGTTCTCTGTGGAAGATAGTCCAGATTAATGCCATGTTTGAGCTGACTAGGAGACTTAAACAGCACAAAGAATATTTGCTTTACAAAACACTCATAATCCTACTACCAGACCCCTCATCAGATGGAGGGTAGGTACAGCTTAATCTACCACCTTAACATCCTATCAACCTTGCTTTGGCCAAGGAGGATGAAGCCAGAAGGTGAATATGCACATGGACAATCCACCTCCAAGAACTTCACTTGCTAGTCAGGAAACTAATGTACTGGGTTTGGCTGGGGTAAGGTTAATTTTCTTCACAGTGGCTGGTACAGGGCTGTGCTTAGGATTTGTGCTGAACACGGTGATAATAATGTGGAGATGTTTTTGTTATTGCTGGGCAGGGCTTATAGAAGGCCAAGGCCTTTTCTGATTTTTGTACTGCCAGGCTGGGGAGGGGAGGAGGGAGGAAGCACAGGAGGGACAGGTGACCCCAACTGACCAAAGGGACATTCCAGACCATGGAACATCATACTCATAATATAAGGCAGGGAAAGAAGAAGGAAGGGGAGAACATTTGCAGTGATGGCGTTTGCCTTCTCAAATCACCATTAGGTGTGATGAGGCCCTGCTACCCAGGAGATGGCTGAACACCCGCCTGCCCATGGGAAGCAGGAAATTCATTCCTTGCTTTGCTTGTGTGCCCGGCTTCTGCTTTCCCTATGGAACTGTCTCTATCTCAACTTGTGAGTTTCCTACCTTTACCCTTCCTATTCCCTCCCTGATGCTGCTGGTGGGAGAATGAGAGAGTGGCTGAATGCAGCTTGGCTGCTGGCTGGGGCTGAGCCATGACACCTCTTTAGTCATCTTCAAGTGTTAGTCTACATGTGCATTCACACTATGGGTGACTCTGAACTGACTTGATGCTTTCCATGTTTACCAGGAGCTGGGACTCAGAATCCTTCATGCAAACAACATCTCAGCAGAATTCTGTTGAACGCAGCATCAATCCTGGATGCTTCTGTGGTGGCATAGTGTCTGGAGAAAGGGTAAAAGAAGTTCCACATGGCTGCTTTGAATATACCAAGGACAAGAACACTATTTTTTTTTTCTCCTCTCAAAACTGAGGCTGCTAGTATCATTCAAATTCTGGTGACAGGTGCTCTAATTACTGAAAATAGTTCCACATTGGCTGTTACAGTCTGCCCGTTATCCACTTTGAAAATCTCTGGATAGTGATGGTTGTATCCAGATCCTCTTTTCAGTGAGATATTCTTTAGATGCCTCCCTACTACATTTAAACTTACAAAAAATTCAAGAACCTAATTCTTGGCATCCAGGTTTAAATCTCTAAGGATAACTAGAATTAGATACCAAAAAAGCAGCAGTAGCCTGCCTTTTCATAGGGTTATCAAAGATCCTTTCCCTCTAGACAGTTCCTCCACTCACCCTCAGTATCAGCTGAGGAGATATCAATGCCAGCTTTGAAGGATTACACCATCACTACAAGAAAATTATAACCTCAAGGATGGAAAAGCAGGTTCATGCTGAAGAGCACAAGCCACACTGACAGAAATTGAGGATGTTGAGGATGGAAGTGCAGTGTTTTAACATTGCATAGGCTATGGCATAACCCCAAACATTTTGGTGTACTTCAGCTTTCAGTCTTTGGCACACTGAGCAATAAGCCTGCACAGCCAGCCACACAAAATCAGGAAATCTAATTTTCAGTTGTCATTAATTCAGATCAGCTTCAATTCTAGATTAATGTCAGTCCTGATCTCACATTATGCTGTCTGGTAGTTCAGGAGGAGGCCAGTAAGACAAAAGACCCACTATGATGTGAGAAAATTAAGACAATATTACCAAGGTTTCCTTCCATAACCAATTAATGAAGTGGAGAAATGTGGAAAATTCCTCTCTCCAAATACAAATGCTTCTCATCTATCATATGTAATCCTGAGAAAAAAAGAAGTCATGCAGGTGAAACCTGAAGTAATAGCGGGTCCAGTCACCGTGTAAATACAACGCAATGCAATGTCTGATAGCAGTGCAGGACCTGTTCCCATGGGATTTTTACAAGAAATTTCTTAAAGATGTTAAAGTTAGCTCTCCTGAAGTGCATGGTCACAACCTTACTGCCCTGTATCCTCATTTAATACTGAACTCATGAGCAAGTTCTTAAAAAGAAAAGCTCAAATACAAGGCGATTAAATGTTAATTAAACCTGTCTCTTACAAGTACGTTACTGTTACAATGGCTTCAGGGTGGTCGAGAGGAAGCTAGTAAAGAAGTACTCTGTGGGACTCTGAGGACTACATACAAATCCAAACTCTGTATTAGGCATATAATAAGTAATTAAAAGAACCAACAAAATGCAAATCTTGTGGAAGAATAAGCCCAACTTCTGTTAAAAAAAAAAAAAAAAGAATCGTATTATACATTCACTCGACTTATCCAAGGCAGCTGTGGTAATTTGAATAAAATGATATCCAATTTATTTTCTAAAGGTATTAAAAGAAGTCCATCAAATCCCTAAAGATACCAAGCTCCCTTGGCAGTAAAAAGAAGATCCTTGTACAGATAAATTATCAGTTAATAGAAAAAGAAAAAAAAACCCCAAACAAACTCTGGGTGGGTTTTCATAGGATCTGTACCAGGGACAGCCTACATCCAGCACTTTTATAAACATTTGGAAAAGGGCAGAGAACCACGACAAAATATGCTGACAAAAGCAGAGTAGTAAAAACATGCCAACAATCCATAACACAGCATAACAGGTAAAATTAAAATGTTGATAAAACCCCCAAAATTATTTTCACGGGGGGGAAAAAAAATACAAGCCTAACAGTACAAACAGGCGTGATAGGGGAAAATCCTAACACTGAAATAGGTACTAGTCCTCAAGAAAATGTCTTGTTTAGTTCTAATTTGAGAAAACATTGGTTCGATGCTCAGTCAAGAAGCAAGGCTAATGTTATGAAAAGGATATTATTATATATTAAACATTATGAAAGGAATGCTGAAGGAAGCAGAAAATCATATTGACTGCTGAATAAACCTTTGGTTCCCCATACAGGGAATGGGACAGCAAAGCTTGGAGACATGTAAGACACTACAGAAGAGAGAAGATGAGCTATGATAGCGGTCTATCGAATAAGGTTGTGTGATGCATTCATTAAAATACACAAGAACAGTTAACTTGTTAATAGATAGAAAATATTATATGACATGGCTTAGAAAGAAAACGGCAAGAGGATTTGAGGCATGATTGTGTTTTACGCAAAATAGGAACATTAAATTATTTGTATGTTACCATGAACATACTGTCTTAATAATTCACAAAATGCTACATGCATATTTATTTACATAGCTTATAAATTATCACAAACTATATTGAACAAAAAACTTCCATAGATCCTAATAATATTTCAATGTATCATAAAAATGAAGTATATTTTATCTCAACCATAATGTTAAATTTTACCTTTATCTGGGTCCAACTGTTCCTGGGACAGAATACCACACAATACTGGGTTCTTCCACACTCCCTTCTCTTGTGTAAGTGTTGTTAAAATGTGCAGTTCCCGGCTGCCATTTTCCATCAAGTTTTTATGAGCCACCTGAAGAATATATTTTACAAAACAAGGTATTGTTTAAAAAAGACATAAATAATGTGTCTTTCATACTCCTTTACACCTTATGTTATCAAATTAACACCTTATCAGATAGACAGTTAAATGTATAACAAAACAATCTTAACATTCAGCCTGTATAGGTTTTACTTCTGCCTCTGTTGCCTAAGATATAAGCTGAGAAACCAAAACACCTGCGTGCTTCAAACTCACCTTGGGATTTATTAACAGAGCTACTTCTGAAATTTCTGAAACTAAATATTTAAATAGGCCTCTCTTTTAAAAATGGATGAGCAATTTCTCTAGTCCACATACTGTTCTGGTACCAGGTGCCTAAACTTTATCTTCTCAAACTCTTCAGCAGCTCAATTTCTATGTACTGGAGACAGTGAAAAAAATATTTTTATAATGTCGAAAGATTTTAGCTGTTAAGATCTCATAGCATGGTTCTGTGCAAATAGGATGAAACAGGCTGGAGCCTTAAAATCAATTAAAATATCTTCCACTGAACTTATATACTAGAATAAATTCTGTGAGCAGATGTACACTTGGGAGTAAACTAAACACCTGCAAAAATCTGTGGCTTAAGTAGCAATGCAAAACTTACACTGGTCCTTTAAAAAAAATAACCAGGAAATGGATCATTTTTCTTTTACTTTTCCACCTGCTCTCAAGGCTGTGGAACCCCTAGTATCAAACACATCTCTTCAGAATTGATTTATATAAGGCAATTGCTAGTCAAAATTCACTCTAAAATAATCAGCCTTTCATCTTCCTATGTTATTTAGACTGAGAATCCTGAGGTAACTATATCTGGTCTTTTCACTATTATTCTCTTCTCCTCCCCCCTCCCTTCTTTTTTTTTAAACTGTAGACTGGACGTCCCACTACATATTTCTGATAAATACTGAAAAGCAGAACTTGTTCCAACACCTTCCTTTAGTGCAGTGCTCTAACCTTAACCAGCCAGTGCACTGTGAGAGATCTAACAACCCTTCAGTATCAACTGGCCTTTCATTCATAAATTTCAAACATACAACCATATATAGTAAATAATGACTTATATGATAATATTTCTAAGAGTGTTAATAGTCAACTATATTTTAAAACATGAATTTTCTTTCAATAATCTGTAAATACTTTTTTCTCCACAGCTGCTGCATGCAGATAAATGATATTACCTTCAGCAATTACTGCAGAGCATGTAGGATTTCCAGCTGAAGGCCTTGCTCCTTACAGACGTGCTACATACTCAATAACCCTACGTTTCCAAACCATTCTGAAAAGCTAGTAAGTCTTTATTTCATTAACTAAACTCACCTGTACAAAAGCCTGAAATTCTACCCATTTATTTTCAGGTAAGTCCAGAGGCAGACACAGTAGAAGTTCAATACAGCTTCTGGAAGTCAAAAAGGAGTATTATTTGAGGCAATTTTTGACGTTGAAATTGTATAATCAACAATTCTTTATTCTAATATCAAAATAGTTGTTTGAAACACCAGCCATGAAACAGTTCGCTTCTTTGAACACAAAGAAAAAGAGGTCATGAACACTCTTGCAGAAACTGTAATTGCAAGTTCTCTAAAAGACACCATAAAAAAAAAAAGCATCATTGAATCCAACCCTGTAAAAGCCTGTGCAAATTGATGCACTTTCAGATAGCATGCAGATCAATAATAGCAAAGTGTTTCAAGCCAGGAATGTTAGCTTGTCCTAGGTCAGGAATCCTTCTTGCCTCAATTCCAACAACCAGATATTCTCCCTTATATACAGCATCCACCACGAGGAAGGTAGGTGCTGAGAACTGGACTGAAAAACATTTAGGCAATGCAAAGTTAATACATACAGACTGGTTTTAGTAACCAAAAAACCATACTCACAGTGCTAAACGTTCAAGCACAAAAGCTACGTTTTCACACTCAGAGGTAAGGTAAGGTCGTGCTTTAACATAACTTCGGATAGCCACCGTGTACACCTCCAACAGAGGCAGAGGATCTTCTGATGTCTTCCACTTTTCTGCATATTCCAACAAAGTCTATTTAGGAAAAGGAAAAAAAAAACAATTCAAAAATCAGGAACAAATATAAGTTTAAAATTTTCTATTTCTCACTAGTAGAACTCCTTAATATGAACTACATATTCTCAAAGCATACTTTTTTCCTTAAAATTTACTGTTTCATTAACAACTGACACTTAAAACTCCACACACAATCATTCTCTGATTATATAAAAACGTTATGACTGACACTTCATCCCTGTGGTAATATCATGTGATTCATTTTACATTCCTATTTTCCATATACAGAAGCCTGAAGAGTACATCATAGTTAAGGGAGTGAAAACTCATTTTCAGACATTCATGTCTACAGTTCACCTTCTAAAGCAAGGAAACTTGAAAGCATTAGTCTTTATTTTAACTTCTCTACTTCCAGGAACAGTTTTACTTTTCCCCTGGCCTTGCCACCTTGAAGATACAGGTATCTTCAGGACATTGTTTTTTTACATGGCTCTGAAAGAAATATGTTCCATGCATTTTAAATACACTGTACATCAAAAGCTTGTTAGTAAAAAAATTGTTTTCCTATTTACCACATGAATACCTACAGTGATTTCAAACTAAAACTCATGAGAGTGATGAAATAAACACCACCAACCAAAGTGCAAAAGACTTCTATTCATTTCAGTCAAGGCCAAGGGACTCAGATGCACATTCAGGCAGAGTAGATAGTAAGGTTCTCCAGTCAACATCCCAACCACATCCCCCATGGATCTCTCCTATCATGCCTAGGCTAACTTGATGGATTGCAAACTAATTCCTACACCATGGCAGGTTGCATGGAGTCTGTCATATTACAATGACCAATTCTGCTATTTGCTTCTTGAGGGGCGTAACATGCAGAAAGCTGAGAGTAAGAGAGAGCAGTTTTGGTTGTCTGATGCCTTGCTGAGAGCAGGGCCATTATAATACACAGTTTGAAGGAATGTGTTGATGGAGCTGTGTGTGTATCCTGAAGAACAGAGACTCTATAGCCTTTTTGGGCAATCTGTTTCTGAGTGTTTAGAATCCCATTTAATAGGATTTTCCTCCACCAGTAGCTAGAGAAGCTGTCCCACAGGTTCTCAACAGAGAGATTAATCCCCTCAAACTGGTGCTAGCACAGCTGAGGGTGTAGCAGGTGCTCAGCCAGGGCACAGTGGAGCTGCTCAGGAGAACAGCTGAGCTGGTGCCCCAGAGCTGGTCCCAAGCCTCTATTGGTGCATGGGGCTACTCCCTTCCACCCCACAGCTTTATGCTCACCTTAGCCGAACTACATGTCAGTGCATTCCCCCTGGATGCTGAGCTCCCTCCCAACAGTCTCTCTGACCTCCCTTACCTTGCTTGCTCCCACCAAACCACTATCATCCATAAAAGTGCTGAAGATGTGCTCTGTCCCCTCATTCAGTTACTAACAAAGAAGTTAAGAGAATATTTGCTCCAGTATTGAGCTTTGGTAGGAAGCCACAAGTATCCAGCTGCCATCTGGACTTTGTACTACTAAGTCTTTGGGACCCACCTTCAGCCAGTGGACTATTTCATAGATTTTTCTATAAGAATACTATGGAAGATGAAATACTAGGACCTGCTGATGTCTGGCAGAAAAACATCTGCTGCTATCCCCTTGTCTACAGAACCACCTACTTTACAGAAGGATATCAGATTTGCCGTGTGAAAGCATGTTACAGAGCTCAAACTGTCAAGGACATTTAGCCAAAGACACAGTTCCCCTTTTTGTTAAGGTCAGCTGTAATAAACTAATTTTGACAACATTGTTTCAATTCTGACAAGGTTGTTCTGGTAAGGAAAATCAGAGTCCTCTGAGAAACTAAGCTCTTTTGCTACAGAGTCCCCCACATACCTGAATAAGAAAGAGAACAAAGTAGTTCTCAACTCATTTAACATCAAATGTTGGTATTTTGTTTAATTTTTAACATGTTAGTACTATCTAAAAGAACTATCTAAAAGAACTTGTTATGTTTGGGATACAATGCAACTCAAATGATAAAATGGAACTTGGTGCAAATTTATGTATCAGAATGTAAGGAAACCAAATTTTAACTATTCTGGAAAAGCAAGCCATCATATTAAGAAACAAGACAAAACTAAATCAGGTTTATTTCTGTCTTCAAATCCGCTAAGCTAAGCTAAAGTTAAATTCAGCATTTTCTGTCTCTGTTAGCTGTCTGTACTGAGTTAGCCAGTGGTAATATTAAGAACATACTTAAAATTATATTTGGCAATATCCAAATAAATCCTCTCAATTAAAAAAAGTCAACTAGACTGAACTGAATCAGAAATTTGTTTCACGTGGTTATTTGCAATTACAATACCATTACCAGGTTACACATCGTTCACCCAAAACAAAGACCCAAAGGCATCTCATTCAAGGACATAACAGGTAAGAAACATTCAAGTTTTGGCAAAGTGCTGCATTAAAGCCTGGTTCGGTTCTAAAGGAGATCTTAGTACACAATCAATATGTAAGGAAGTTGCATACTCTATCTCTCTCCAGCAGCAGAATATGCTTCTGAGCATCTAGTGCTTCCTGCAGGAACCTCAAACCTGACTGGAATATTGTCTGTTTTACTGTAACACTCAATTTGATGCTCTCCTAAGAGCAGAAAAAAGCACCACAGATCATGGCAGA
Source organism: Nicator chloris (assembly GCA_013400495.1). Lineage (NCBI taxonomy): Eukaryota > Metazoa > Chordata > Aves > Passeriformes > Pycnonotidae > Nicator > Nicator chloris. The sequence goes on from WAAE01000052.1 coordinate 149,418, forward strand.
GAAATCAAGCAAGAGCAAAACAGAACTGAAGCATGAAAGAAAAAACAGAGGAGGACTGGATAAACAAGCTAACAATATTAGCAAACACTATTTCAGTACCACTTGGCAATTTTGCTCAATGCACCAGAATAATCAGATCAGAACAAAGCAGTTGCCTTCAAAGAATCCTGAAAGAAACTCCAGCAAAAAGTCTCCCTTTGTCCTAATACCCTCATAACCAGAAGTCCTATGATTTCCATTACTGACTTGTCACATGCGACAAGGATGCTAGTGGCAAAACAGCAAAGCTGAACAAAAAACAGCCCAGGAAAGCATACTTTATATTCTTCACTTTTTAGGCCTTGAAGCAATGTTTTAGATGGAAAAGGCGGTAACTTCTTCCCTTTGTCCAGCTGATATAAGCAGTCACATTAAAAGAGTGAATAGCATAACCCTCAGTTTACATGAATGCCACAGACCTGTAAAAGTAACCCTCACTCCTCAAATTCACGTTGCTTCTGTTAAGAATTCACTGGAGCAACCAATACTGCACCTTTCATGGTACAGTACTTGCAGAAAATTTAAAATAAAAAGCACAGTGATATAATCTTTTCTCCTTATGGAGTAAGCTTTTTCTTCTTTTAAGTGCTTTGGAATGACTTGCATTTTTGTACTGGAGAAAACACCACACAACTGTTATTTGTTAAAAGAGTATTACAGCTTAACCAATTTCACACTTGCTTAAAAGACAATTCTCCCTGTAGAGGGCAAATGTGAAAACAAGCTGCTGGTGAGACTGAAAAAAAGAGGGACAAACATGGTAATTTGAAATTCAGCACAGCTTACTGTTCATATTGATTCATAGATATGCTGGGAAAATTCTCTGCATTCGTTTGGAATGCTACTTAACTCAGACAATTAGCTTTGTAATTGGAGATAAATAGTTAAAACTAATGCTGTCACACAAAATTACCTTCCTTTCTGATTATTTTGAAAAAAACCCCATACTTCTCTTTTTAGACTAAATATATATTAAAAAAAACCCAAACTAGAATAATAACCAACCTCCCAAGTGGTAGCTAACATATAATACCAAGGCAGTAACAGCATAAACTACCATTCAGTTTTACCCAGCTTTGATCCAGACTGTCCAAACTTGCTACAACTGGCCTGAAAGCCAAATAGCCAAATCTGGCCAAGTAACTTCTGTCAGTAAGCTAAGTTGATCTATGAAGTCATGAATCCTGTTTAATACTTGAAACACCATGTTATTTTCATTTTGAATGTGGCCCACTTACTATTACTCATCTCCTCTTCAAAAGACCACAGCAAACAGCAATGATTAATGCAAGCTTTGGCAAATGAAGGACATTTCCAACCTATCCACCAAGCCAGGACAACATATCCCAGAAGTGTCTCAAAGTGTTGAGGACAAGAAGGAAGAAGAGTGGTAAGAAAAAAGGAGGCAGGAAGATATAACTAAACAATTGGTCTTTTAAGTGTGACTGAAGAGTATCCAGATTATTCTCACCTGCCATTGCAAAGATGAGACCCTAAGGAAGAAACTGGCAGCCTCAATAGAGACTGACACTGACTCATAATATGACAAGTGACCACTGAGACCTGTAACAATATCAGATCTCAAGTTTCATAGTAGGTGGTCAGCATGCTAAAGAAACTCCAGCTAGACAGTATCACCATCTAGTCTGCACATGGGGGGGATACTGAAGACTGCTGACCCATTATGACAGAACCCAGCTGGAATTCTCCCAGACAAACAGGAACTTTGCAGAAATACCATGTAGTCATTAATACCAGAAAATTGGATGAGAGAAGAATTACAGAAGCAGTTGCAAAAACTACAGTCCAATGAAGACCACTACAATCCACATTCAGATTATTAAGAATAAACTGAAGCAAATAAAACCTCATTTTTAAGATATGAAATTCAGTAGCAGTTAGTCAAAATAGATATAATCAACAGATCGGCAAATTCTCAATACATCATCTAACAAAAAGTATTCAGAGTGTTGGTGACCTGTTACTATCATCTTTTAAAAGCGGCAAACACACTGTTAAAAGCAAGAGAAGTTTGCACTATAACATACTGGCACTAATTTCAGCATTAAATAGTGCTATTTTTATCTCATATATATAGATCAGCTACTTCCAAGCCATGATGTGAACTATATAAAGTATTTACACCCACCACACCCTTCAAAAACATTCATTAGTATGACAGATTTCCTTGTCTGGAAGTCTCTAGACTATACAGCACTGCCATTATACAAAGAAAATCAAATTCATTCTGCTTTGCTTAACGAATCAGTGTTGTGCTCTGCTTACAACCATAAAAAGAAAGAATTTTACCCCCAGCCCTGGGCCTCATTAAGTTATTTATCTCCCTAGTCGGACATGCTTGTTAATCAAGCCAAGTACTGTATTCTGAGCACAGCAGCAAAAGTTTTGTTCCTCTGAGACTGAGATAGGCATTTTATTTTAGCAGCAGCTTACACAGTCAAGAATCCTCCAAAAGTGAAATAATCTTGACCTGTACAATAAAAATAAATATGTACTGTACCTGTGATTTAAACTGTGGAAAATGTATAGCCACAGGTAACATTCAGACAATTTTCAATCTTTATCAGAACCCTTACAAGAATGTTGCTGTAGCAACCCACCCACCAGAGGATGTTTTACTGAACAATCATCTTTGCTAAAACTAGCCCTACAACACCAAAAGCAATGCTAAAATATGATTCATATTAAAAGGCAGTATTATTTACTGTTCACAGGAGTTACACATGTATGGTCCACACCTACATGTTTCTTCAGCTGTGAAAAACAGATTCTTACCCTGAACAAAGGTACACCTGAATAAAGGTAAGCTTACTTAAATTTATGTAAATACATGCCTGGAACTGTCATTTTCATTCCCTGCTACACCCAAAGGACTAAGAGGCTGGGAAAGTGACAGACAGTGGTCACACAGGTAAGCTGCACCTCTCAAACAACTCCAAACCCTTTATTTCAGTGTCTTTCTTCAAGCACGTCCACACAGAAGAAAAGTCCGAACAACAAGCTTAACACAACTGTATTATGAGGAGATGAGTCTTAGGGAGCTGCACATGAAGAGTGGCTGAAAGAACTCCCACCATGAAATAAACTCCACAGTGGCAGAGGTAGCAAAGCAATGACCGAGCTCCATGCACACAGGCAGGTGCTGGAGCTACAGCACTTCTCAGCGAGATCACTCTGCCACTTGCTGTTCACATGGAGCATTCTCACAGAGGCAGGGCTCCCCTTGACATAACAACGCCTCTCACTCCTCCAGGACCTGCCAATGACCAACTGATACAAAAGAGCAGCTGCTTTCAGAGGAACCACCAAGGGCCTGATTCAAGAAAACAGATCACGCTTTATTTAAAGGTAGTGAAGAATGGCTCCAGTTCTGCTACCACCAACAGAAATTTCAAAGGAAAGTGAGGGTTCCAGTCACGAAAGGGTAACTGAAGAAAACACGGGAAGCAAGTCTCCCATAAGAACCATACACAGGACTTAAGAATATTTTTCTTGGCTTAAGATTCGTCCCTGCGAAGGCGACAGGTATGTTCTAATAACTGGAGCCACTCACAGTTTGTATCACTAGAGGAGGAATCATGAAGAAATGAAAATCAATTGGAGAGCCTGAGTTTGGTATCAACATACAGAAGAAGATGCAGAGAAATGCCATACACTGTAACGAGCCTGATAACATAACCACTTGCGTCAAATCAAGTTCCACTGACTGCCCTGGACTGGTTTAGAATTGGATGCTTAGGATTAAAGGGACTGAAAGGAAGAAGATACATAGCATGATTTGATCCCAAGCAAGTGTCCCTCAGGACTTTACCTTGGGATCAGTGCTTTTCAATATCTTCATCCATGAATGAGACACTGAGATCAAGTGCACCCTCAGCAAGTTTGCACATGGTACAAAGCTGAATGGTGTAGTTGACACAACAGAAGAAAGGGATACTACCCAGAGGAACTTGGACAAGCTTGAGAACTGGGTCTACGAGAACATCAAGTTCAACTGACAGAGGACACACAAATTGTACCATGAATGGTTTCAAGCATCTGCACTTCATTATTCCCCAGTACAACCTTTAATACCCTTCTCACATGCATAACACCTGTGTGCCCTTTTACTATTTTGTGATTGGTCAATACACATCAACATTCCATCTTTCTTTTTCCTTCAATGCTGTTCACCTGTCTTATACAGCTGCAACTTATCAGGGGCGAGATGGCCTGCAGCACGATCTCTATTCTTTTATAATCCATTCTCCCACATTCAACAAGTCCAACTGCAAGATGCTGCATCTGGGTCAAGGCAACCCCCGATGTGAGTACGAACTGGGAGAACTCATTGAGAGCAGCCCTCAGGAAAAGGACTTGGTGGTTCTCATGGATAAAAAGCTGAACATAAGCCAATAAGGTGTGGTCACAGCTCAGAGAGCCAACTGTTTCCTGGGCTGCTTCAAAAGAGTGGTAGCCAGCTGGTCAAGGGAGGGGATTCTCCCCCTCTGCTCTGTCCTTGTGAGACGCAACCTGGAGTGCTGCATCCAGCTCTGCGGCCCTCAGCACAAGACAGACATGAACCTGGTTGAGCAGGTCCAGAGGGGGCCACATAGATGATCAGAGGAATGGAGCAGCAGTCCTATGAATAAAGGCTGAGAGAGCAGAGATTGATCAGCATACAGAAGAAAAGACTTTGGTGAGACCTCACTTTGGCCTTCCAGTATCTTAAGGGCGCTCATAAAAAGGAGGGGGTGAGAAATTTTGTATGGGCAGATAGTAAACAGGACAAGGGACAGTGGTTTTAACTGAAAGCAGGCGAGTTTAGATTAGATGTTAAAACAAATTCTTTACTCAGAAGGTGGTGAAGCTGGATGTCTCATCCCAGGCACTGCTCAAGGCCAGGTTCGATGGGTCCTGTGCAACCTGACCTAGTGAATGGCATCCCTGACCATGGCCTGGAACTAGATGATCTTTAAGGTCCCTTCCAACCCAAACCATTCTATGATTTGATGAATTTTGTACAATCAGGTTCCTAAGGTGGTCATGAACCTGACCTTCACTTTAAAATGATTTTGATCTCCCAGTCCCTGATTTATGGTGAGACAATACATTTGTGGTATCTTCTTCCTCCCTACAAGATTATAACCTAGAGAAATTAAAAAGCAGGGGAAGAGATACAACCATGATTTCTGTATTTGAGTATCTGAAGTTTGTCTGTTTAAGCCTGCAAGTTTACTAGACCAATAAGGAAAGATCTCATACAATTATTTTTGCCAAAGGTGGTTCAAAAACATCAATTGCCAAAATTTTTAGTTTTCCTTTTCCAAAAAGTACATGAAAAAGTGTTTCTTGTCCAAATCATACATCATTTTTCAGACACTCTGAAAAGCAGACAATTCTCCTAATTTAGCTTGTAATGACAGATACACACATTACAATGAAAGAAAGTCAATGGTCAGTCCATAACCTGAAAAACAAGGACTTACTTTTTTTGAAGGAATAAATCACCTTACCATGGCAATACTATTATCTGACAATAAGACATGGGGAGTCAGATATGATTTAAATGGATGTTCTTTGTGAACGGTTGTCATCTACATTAGAGTGTGTTAGAAAATCAGATCTAATGCCAGACATTGCCTTTTAAAAGCATACAACAAAAGCGAAAGGAGTATTTTATAGTTACTGTTACCACATACTGTTTCTATCCCAAACATACTGCTCAAGTACTACTCATCATCTAGAAGATGTTTTCTTTTTCCATGCAAATTGAGGAAAAACAAGGCTGTATGTATTTCCCTCAGGTCATGAAATATATTGCCTGTGGTCAGCTAAAGAACAGCACAAAAAGAGAATGGTAATTCTAACACTGACCTTTAAAAGCTCCACGCTACTATTGGCTTGCAATTATTTCAGCTCTTGCTTCCTCAAATTTCTTGTGTAATACTACAGATGAGCAAGAACTACCTTTCAAATATAGACAGCTGTGTTTTAAGAATGCAATGCACAGTAATAGTCTCACTCCTGTTTGTCAGTGTGCAAGTTACTAAAACATGCAATGCTGAGCCATGAGAAGTAGGCAAAGCAAGACACTGGAGCAGTAAAGGTATGAAAATACTGATCGTGTCTATTGAAAGTCTTCCTATGCTATCTGACTGTTGCTGAACATGAAGAACACTGACAATGCAGCCACGCTGACCTGTGAAGAAAACAGAACAGATGATGCCTCCTTGTTTTGTATTACCAGCACAATCCTCTCTTTGTATTACAAAACTGAAGTGTAGCCCTGAAGGTAAGCTTTAAGACTCTTATAATTTAAACCTAAACTGAAATTGAAATGGAAATGTATCCCAATATTCTGTACCCTACACAATTACTCATTCCTGAACTGCCATCTTTCTGCTTTTGACACTTTAAAAGTAATTTTACTGAAGCTTAGAAAAGTGAGATTTACTACATCTCTACTAAAAAATGTTTTCCCTTCACAATTCTGTTCTTCATTTTTGTCACCTTTTGCACGGATCTCCACACCTTGCAGGTACTCACTAATTGAAGACATGGATTTAAAAATCTGACTCGTAGGCCCAGATAATTTCTCTGCTGTATTCCTTCTCCAACAAAGGAGCTGTCCTCTATTCAATTACTAAAATAACCCAACTAGTAAGATTAAAGACACCCCCCCAAATACTAACTCCAAGAATCTATAATCTTAAGTCCCTTTTCACTTCCAAAACTGCAACCTATCTGCTTCTCCCTGAAAAAGTATTTGCCATGCATGTGCTTCACGTTTTTGACCTTTCAGGTATGGTAGTCACGAGCTACAACTACCTGCTTACATTTAACTATTACTCAAAAGAAAACAGAATGAGATTTGAAACTGCTGGTTAAACTTTCCCAGGGGAGTTAAGAGCACCATGAAATATTCAATACAGTTCCTGCAGTATCCATGGTTCCACAAGGATTGTTCATCAGTACTGGAATGTGCACACAGACACAACTCTCTGCTCGAACTTGAGAAGTCTCCACCCGTCACATCTTGCCAGGAGATAAGCTCACTGCCAACTCCTGCATCCAGGACCAGTATCTTAAGAGGAAATATTGAGGAATCTCAGATGTGCAGCACTCCATTGCAGAAGCACGCAAGGCAACTGTGCACAAGCACAGTTCTCAGATGGTGTCACATTAAGGGTGTGCACACATCCTGATACTTGGGTAACCAAGTATTTTGAGGTCTCACTACAATTTGGGCAGCTAGACCATCAGATACAGAAATTTCTAAAAACATTTCCTAAATATATAGGCTTATGCACTTGCTTTGAGATATCCAAGATGAATACATTTCTTAAAAAAAATGAATATACTGGTGCTTTTTAATACCAATAAATTCACTGCTGAAATACCTGCGTGAAATATAGATGAACAATTTTTTTAAAAAAAAATCTGTGAATTATATTCTAACTGCAATGTAAAAATAAAGCTGCTATAAATAAATTTATTGTATGTGCATAAATTCCTCAGACCAAGAACAGAAAAATATAGTGAGAAACAAAACACCTTTTAAAAGGGAGTAAAAAAAGTGCTGAGTGGCCACTAAAACACTGCTTTCCAGGAATAAAGACAAGACAACAGAATGAAATGCTCTCTAGTCTTTTTAGGACAGCCAGGAAAAAACTTCTCAAATTGCATGGAGAGGTGACAAGCCCTTGAATGGCAACAGAGCACGGGTACTGGAAAAAGTCCTAGAAATTGCAAGACAGCTTAGTCCCTGATAAAGGCCCTGAATCCTAAGAGATGAAACACAAGGAACATGCTGACTTGATATGGATTCTTGATCAAGTGGCTAGGTACAGTCTTGATGTTGATGCTACCTTCTGACTTAATAATGGCAAAATAAAAAGTTTTGGTTTGTTTGGGTTGTTCTCTGAGAAACAAACCTGATTTCTGGGCTGAGGTTAAATATTCATCTCATTCAAGACAAGTTCACTTTTGAAAGCTGTATTTTTCAGAGTAAAATTGTGAGCCTGAAGCATAACCTCACTGACTACTACAACCATTAAAGAGCTGAGCATGTGATGAAGACAGCATTGTTCAAATTCCTGGAAAGCTGATAATAGTCTACTTTTAAGGTCAATTTATGATAGTTTACAAACTAAGCCTGGCTTCTGGCCTTGAGTCTTTTGTGCAATTCCAGCCCTCTGCTAGTATCATTACTGAATCACAGGAAAAGTCACAGAATTAAACTGCTAAAATAGAAATAAACCTGTAAGTAAGTGAATGGATCTCTCACTTTCACATGGAGCATCAGTCCTGGTTTGCAACAGTAAAATCATCCCCACCCCAAGAATTCAATGTAATAGAACTCAATTAGAAGATGACTAGGATGATAGCAGGTATGACCAATCAGCAAAAGACCACGCACTGGGCAATTGTCCTCACAGCTTCTAAAAAGGAGTTGCTTCAAGAAGTATTTCCAGACCATCAGAACTTAAGTGAACACAGCAACATTGCCTGTGATGCCTCTTTTCTGTAAAATTAACAGACTGGTTTAGAATAGCTTTATAACGTGTTCTTCTTAACTAAGTATTTGAGATACTAAAAATAAATTAGAAATCCAAATTCAGACATATCTGGAGTCAAGAAGATTTCACAGCAATACCTTAGTACCAGATGATGTCTTTGTGAAGTCCCACAGCAAAGTTACATCCTAAAGGGACACCAAGAGTTCTTTAAAATGTTATACTATAATTATTCTCAGCCTTGATGATCTAAAGCTTCTAGGGACGAAAACTATCTTTCGCTTTTGTGATTTCTCTCCTTTCTCTCCTCCTTGTTGTTCAGTGTTTTACCAGAAGATGGAGAACAAGTCCTTCACCACGTAAAAAGCCAACTGCTGCAACTTTTTTTTTTTTAAAAACTGTGAGGTTAAGGGTCCCATGAAAGGTTCCCACCTTATTTGAGGAAAGTGAAGACAGCTAAGGAATCGCTGGGATGCAACCAGCATTTACATGCACTTTGTACAAGGACCAACTACCCAACGAAAAGGTCAAATGAACAGAGTATTCAAGCAAAAACTTGAACAGTTCTTGAACTAGTTCTGCATGTCAAAAAAATCTTATTTCTATGTCTAATTTAAACGAAGTCTACCTCAGAAACAGTATTTTTTTCTAATGACTAATGGCAAAGTCTAATGGGTATCAGATTGCTCATAAGCCTTTACCATAGTCATTAGAATAAAATACTATAACAGATGATTTTTAAAGCATTTAAGAGTAAACAAAATTGTTATATAGTATAAACCCCATCTCTTGCCCATTTAAAAAAGTACAGGGGAAAAGGAGGTAAGAAAAAAATATGAGTATCCATTGCTTTCGCTGTGGTATGACAACCTTCTGATCAAGACATTCTCCACATCACCATGATCATAACCAATCTTTATTTTCCTTTCACCTTTGTCTCCAACAGAAAAGCTCAAACATAAATGACCTGTTTCCATTTTGTTTTCCAGTTGGGATACCCAACAGGCAATTTTACGGGTTTTTAGGTTAAAGCAAAACTTACACAGAGAAACACAGGTATTTCAAACCTCTCCACAAGCATAAGACCAAACAGCACCCATCTGAAATACTGCTGCTATCACAGGTTTGCCATAATAAAATCAACAATCCCAGTTTTTATTTATTTAGAACTGTACAGGTCACTTTACACCAAAACAACACAGCACTGTACTTCTAAATAATTTCTAAAGCAGTTTAATGATACAAATTAAAATCTACTTAACTGATTCATTATTTATCAAGGCTTAGCACTGCTACCTTGATTTTGTAGCTACACAAGTGATGCAAGAATATTAGCTCTTATATGTTTGTTATTATAATACAAAACAATCCAGAATCGAACAGCAAAACTCCAGCAGGTACACAGCATCAGACTGCATATACAAAATTATGGATGACATAATCTAATGCAATTGTATTTCCTACAGGACAAGTACTATTTAAATTATGCTTATGATCAAAGAACATCAATCTCAATTTGTACTCAATTTTAATTTTTAAAACCTATCAAGATTTTAAGTTGTTGATATGCTATTTTTACTTGAATGTGTCTTCTGAATTGTTTCACTATGAAGTTGTTAAGCAAAGAATAGCTTTAGAAAGCCAAGACTCCTTTGGCTGAAGAATGAGATGATGACGCTTTAATTCTAATGGAGATATTGACTTGTGTCCAGAAGAGAGGACTGAAGCCAGACTCTTAATTCCATCACTTACTACAAGATTGTATTTAAGCAATTGTTTTCACTGTCAATTTCTGCAGGCATGGTGCAGAGCTATCCAATTTTTTTCCCCATTACAACTCCTCCACTGACAGACTGCAGTTCCAATCTTTGCTGGTTGTTTCCTTTCCCTTCCAACAGAAAACTCCAGCTGCTTTCACACTTTGCAAAGCCATCCTAACATCACCAGCTTCTCTACCCTGGAGCTGAAAGCAAGGGAAAGTCATGTCAAGATTAGCAAGTACTGAATCAGCAAGTCAAGACAGACTCATTTAGAGATGAAGTACAAAATCAAAATCTGAGTTTGCCAGTTAGGTTCTGGTCCACAAAAAGCTCACAATGACTACATCATGAGTGCTGAGGAGTGGATAATACAGGAGAAAAGAGGACTCTTAGAACCCAAGTCTCCAGTGAACCCATCACAAATGGTCGTATTTCAGACTGGCATTCAGCTGATTCCATTAACTGGATACCCATTAGCAGCTGAAGTAGACTGTAACTGCTTCTGGAGCACAGCTTCTGGTTTAGTTTCATACAAAAGACTTTAAAACCTCCACACTACAAAGCTTTTCCACAATGTAAAAAGAAGTGTGGTAACAAGGATGACCAGATCACTTTCAAAGGAAACCCTGTGTCTGATCCAGAGTATTAACATAGGAACTCACTCTTTTGGTTTACATGTATCTTCTAATACTGTTCTTTCAACCACTGTCTCATTCATCTACTGAAGAGAGAATTTCAGACAACTAAAAGCAAGTTTTGTTAGACTGTATGAGCAGGTATGTTTTCATACTCTCATCTGTATAACAGTGTTTCTCCTCTCATGGGCAAAAAAAAGCCCACTCAAGTTCTGCTCACTCATGTATTTGAAGCACCACCTACAAGGTAGCAGTGGTTTTTATTGCTCATACCTTCAGAACCCAGATACACAGGTGTGCACTGTGTGATACACATACCATCACTTAATAAGAATTGATTTTTTGGTGTTATCTAAACAAAGAAAACATGAGCTCAAATACCTTCACGTACTAGTTTCCCGAACAGTTTTAAAGGTAATCCATACAAGTGTTGCTAAACTCTACCCATCTACAAGCCTTCTTTAATAAACATTCTCCTCCCACCATCCTCTTTTTTTATTCTCAGACTAACCAAGTAAATCTAAAATCTTGCCTATCAAACCAGAATACAAAGAAATAACTGATCAGTAACTGCACCTGTTTTTTGTGGCAAAACTGGAAAAATTAACCATACACATCTAGGTTTTATGTTCAAGCTCCAGAAAAGGAAAAGGAGTTTCACAGAAACAGCAAAAAATCAAGACATGCAATAACTCATTCCTCTGTTAATACTTAAGGAAAGCTATCCTCCCTGGTGACTTTTTAGAGACGACAGTTAAGTTCAGAACACAGAGAACAAGTAATTGTTACAGAACTGATACTACTTGCTGACTAATTTTGATTTGTTAGAAAGAATTCAAACACTCTTGAAATCCAGTAAACATAACCAACTACCCTGCAATGAATGATTCATCTTCTCAGTCTGTGCAACCACTACACATTCATGCATATATTCAGTAGCTTATAATGTAACTACATATTATGTGGTTTATTATGCCAAATAAATTGAGTATTAATCCACAAAAATTAGAAAGCATGAAAGTTGAACAAAGATAGAAACTTAGTAAGAACTACCATTAGTTACTTTTTAACTCTTGCCCAAAGAGATTCTCCTCAAATAATCACATTTACTTATGTCTCTTTTGTGGATTTTCTTTTTTTAAATAAAACTCAGTGGAGCTCTAGTTACCATTAATGTGCAATTACTAAACAGATTTCAACGATTCTGAAAATGCAAGAGTGTACTGAGTATTTGAACTCCCTCTCCTCTCCCTACACATATTTACACCACCTAAGGCATTAATTACTTTGATGACTGACTTCCCACAACTACTTGGTGTGACTCTCAGAGTTGTACATCTCTGGCTGAGTTAAGACTAATTGTGGGAAGAATCAGGTCATAATCTTAAGGGCCAGTTTCTTTATCAAATTTTTAAGGATTTTTAAAACTATTGTTATAATTCAATTTTTAGGAACATTAGTACACCAACTCTTTGGCACACAAATATAAAGTTAACCATGTCACTAATCCAACTATTTATACTTCACTAGGCAGATAATGTAACAACCACAAAAAAATTCTCAGGTTTGTTCTCTAATGCATATAACTGAGTAGCAGGGAAGTACCACTACCCTCAATTTACAGATACAAAACCAAAAGCTGTAACTATGCTGTTGGAAAATATATTTATATTTTTAAAGCAAAGTCTGTGTTGGAGGAAGGTTTGAAAAAAAGCACCTCAGCAGATACAGAAGAAATAGAAGAATAGGTTGTGGGGCTCTACTACAACTCTCGTAGTAATTACGTCATCTACCATCACCCAGAAAGTTAAAAAAAAAAAATCAAACCCACAGGAAAGGGGAGACAACTGAAAGTTAATTACTAAACAGAGAACCTTCTCTTAATTGACAGAGATATGTTTCTCTCCCCAAATATAAGTTAAAATGCAAAAGCAATTTTCACGGTTTTCATCTGGGCTTGCTGAACACATACTGAATGAGCTCAGTTTGCTAATTATTAAACTGAAAGAGGCAAAACAAAAGCGAAATTACCTTTGTGCTGATTGTCCCATTATTTTTTAGGCACTATTTTGCTTAGAATTCAAATGCCAGCTAGTTTTAGAAAGACCTAGAAAAATCTAGAAAATGAATGGAGAGTCTCTGGTTACACCCATAAACTATTTTAGAATAGGTTATTTAAAACACCAGTAAATAATTTCATTAAGCCTCATGCTTTGTCACATACAGTAATAGAAATTACCATTCTTTAGGCATGCCTTTAATCTTTCAACATTTTGCATCTAACAGGCTCTTTCTGATCTGGTCATTGATATCTAATTTCTCTCTTGCATCCTAACATAAGTGAACCTGCTATAGTTCTAGGCTACATTTCTCTCTATTCAGATATTTAATCATGTCTCAATTCAATGTTGATGTCCCAACATTCACATTTTAGTCTGTTTAGTTAAAAAGAGCATTCAGCAGTTGGCTATTAAACAAGCATTTCATGAATGTGGCGGGATTTCATTACAGTAAACTTTCATCCACAGCCAGGAAATCTAATTTACCTATTCTTTTAATTATCAGACTGGCATATGGGCAGATTAAAAATAGGAAGACAGCCAGAAATAACTGTGTCTAATCTGGAAATACGTACATTTCCTGCAGCATAGGTGACTTAAACTTGCTCTCTCATCAAGTGAAATGAGACAGACATTACAGTATTTCTATAGTTCAACTGCGTGTCATTTTTGTATTAGCTGTCTTTATCAGATAAATGCAACTTCTCCCACTGCTATTTCAAACCTTTTTAATTCTGATAATAATTTAATTGATAATCTTCATCCTCAGTACAAAGATTACTCAAATGCCATCTTAAACCTGTCCATTCAACACAGTCAAATTGGCATCCCAAAGGATGTCTTCCATCTGATTGATACTTCCAGTGAAAGAACAAGGCAACATCTACCACACTGTGTCTAATAACCACCACTGTCCTTTTACCAATGTCAAAGTACTGCCACTGTGTCCATATGTGGGAAAGGAGAGGAGCCAAGGCCATACTTTCTCCTGAATACTTTGGCAAACCTGAGCAGAACTGTTGAGCTCCTGCCATCACACTGACATGGTGACCAAGTCTGGCTGGGTATGCAAAAGCAGGGTTCAGGTGCTACACAAGATGGCTTTGCAATGAAAACATTATGCAAGTTCCCAGTCTGTGTAATGGGGATAATGAAGTTTCATCGTCTTCACTATTACAGATTGTCTTGGGTTGCAATGCAAGATGGAACCAAAAGTATGTATTCTATTGCCAGTCTGTTGAAACCGGCTGGGGAGGTNCTACGGGTCACTGCATGACTGACAAAATTAAATCATCTCATTGTGAGATGCTCCACCCAGTGGGGGGAGCCAAGCATTCCTACCTGGATGAAACCTGAGATTCAGAACACCAGGACAGCCTGTTTCCACTGGATTCACAGAAGACGACTGAACCCATTTCATCACTACTGGACCTTCAGAGAAAACTACACCCTTGTACAGGATCATCTCTGCTCCAACAGAACCACATCTGTCACTCCAGGAGGGCGTAACTGGACTACTACCAACATCCCGACCAACAGGGTGTCAAGTTGTATTCTGACTCTGTGTTTTCTTTTTTTGTACTATTCCTAGTAAAGAACTGTTCTTCCTATTCCCATATCTTTGCCTGAAAGCACCTGAATTTCAAAATTACAATAATTTGGAGGGAGGGGGTTGTTTACATTCTCCATTCCAAGGGAGGCTCTGGCTTTCCCTGGCAGACACCCGTCTTTCTAAACCAAGACACAGATTCATAAACAGAAGTTACTTTTTATCCCTGCAATTCTCTTCATAAGAGCAACCCTCCAACGATTAAAAAAAAAAAGTGAAGTTCAGATTGTGTCTTTTGTGACTCTGAACATTTAATCTCTTTTTGTACCCATCCTTGCATTCATTGTGTTAAAAAATAGTGTATTATCACAGGCTCCTGAAACAAGCACTCTATGACACGACCAGCATTGGTGGATAGGGGCAGAGCAACCTGGACTTAAGTAGTGTTTGATGCTCTGCTGCATTGACATGCTTGTCTCCAAACTGGAAAAGCATGGATTTGATGGACCACACTGTGGTAAAGAACTGTCTGGATGGCCACATGCAAAGAGTTGTGGCCAACGGCTCATTGTCCACACAGAGACCAGTGGTGCCCCTCAGGGGTCAGTACTGGGGCTGATTCAACATCTTTGCTGGTGACATGGAGAGTGGGACGAAGCACACCCTCAGCAAATTTGCTGACGACACCAAGCTGTGTGGTGCAGCCAACATGCTGGAAGTCTAGTAGCAGCTGCCCCTGTCCATGGCAAGGGGGATTAGGACTATATGACCTTTAAGTTTCATTCCAACCCATTAACATTCTATGATTCTATCAATCACAAAACTGAGGAACTCTTTATTCATGATTTGATTTAATGCCTGATCAATGAATGTACTTTACCAATTCACAGAAACACTGTTTGGTCTGTTATGTATACAAATACCAAACAGGATTTGTCTATTCAACAGAACCCAGTCTTTCCATCATTCTGAAAAACAGAAGAGGAATCCTTCCAAAAACTGGGGTTTTTTTTTTATATACAGGACACTGAGAATGCTACACCAGCTCATATGAAAACTGTTCTATTCATCCCAATATACAACAGAGAACTACAAATAAAGACTGGTCTTTATCCTAAAGACTTTTACTTCAGGGAGTTAAGATTCTCAAAGCAACAAATGCACCTGTCCAGTAGTTAGGAGAGAATGAACATCAGGAGTCACAGTGTTTGAAGATGGATAGAGCTTTGGTAGTTGTCCATGTTACATGAGCTCCTATACGAACGAAGAACTGCATAACTAGTTCAGAATGAGTAACAATCAAGTGAGAGCTACATTAGGTAGCACAAGATTTTCCTATTTCTCTGATGAATGTTTAATTTACCTTCATACAGGAAATCATAAAGCTAGAAATATTGTATACCAGAAGACTGTACAACACGTACAGAAGAGAAGATGGAAAAGACATTTGATCAAACTATTTTTACCAAAAACAGGCACAGATTTTTTCAAGTTTAGTCCAATTTCCTACTGGATCAGGTCTACTTTCAGAGAATAATTTTATAAAGCTCCACTGCCTTTTTGACGTTACATATATGTTCTTTCTGAAAGTCTTTGTTCTGCCAAGCACTAGGTGTTATTAGATTAACTCATCACAAATGAAAGCAGTATACTTCATCCTTAGAGATGAAAGACCTGAGAAATAATACCATGGAATTGTCTTTTTGGAGAAATAATACTATAGAGTTGTCTGTATCTGTTAGGAAAGATAAACAGAAAAAAATATTTCACCAACAAAAAAAACCAACCAAAAAAAAAACCACAAAAACCCAAAAACAAACAAACAACAAAAAAAAAGAACCACCCAAAAAAACCCCGAACTTGCATACTTCCTAAAACATGATTCAGTAAGTTGTTAACCAATGCAAAAGCACAGACCTAATAAAATGGGAAATGTTATCTCAAAATACAGTTTCAAGCCGTACTACTTACCTATTATTTAAACTAAAACTGGTAAACTGTTGTACATCATCATTGTAAAGAAGCTGGTGGCCTAAGAACCTCATGCTAGTTTCCCTCATGAAAACTACAGAAATAAACACACTATTGTAATTGCACAAGGATATGCATGGAGGCCTTTGAAAAACACCAATTAAAATTTTTTGACAGGTATAAATCTATGCCTGGGGCACTATTTCTTGAATATATGCTCCCTAAATATGTGACTTTTAAATCGTTTCTTTGCCTTGTATGTCAGTTTAGGTAAGGTACCACACAGAAGAAACAGTATGCTGATGTCTCATAACTGTTGTAGTTTGAGCCATAACCTAAAGAAGTCTTAAGTAGAAACAATGTACAGCATATAGTACATCTGCAATAAGCCTAGAGTACAAGAAAATTATGACATTTAAATGGCAGAGTAAATGGAAAAGGCCATATCAAACTCCCTAATTCTTACTCATGATGGAAGCAAAGGTCCCCTAGAAGAGCACTTTTTTTTTACTTCCTTCCATCAAGACCTGTGGTTTACGAAGCATTCATTCTCTATCAAAATAATAATTTTAAAAAATCTAAAATACATAGAAAATGGACGGAACATTTAAACAGATGATCTAATATCATTACCATGAAAGTGAGACATACAACTCAGATATTTTGATAGAATGAGATGCCCTACTGAATGTGACATACACTCCTTTGCACATATACTCCTCGTACAGCCCTGCACAATGCTTTCTATAGTCAATATTCCATGTTTTTTAAACAGTGAATCTTCAATAATTGCAGTTTTAGAAAGCAACCTGGACTTTATTGATACACATTGTTCGAAAGTGGAGAATAAAGTTTGTATTTCTGGGAAAAGGTAAAGGCAGGAATGGATGTGTCAGTACAGAAAGTTACGCCAGCACAGATGTGCAGCTGCTGCCTACAGCCAACTACTGCAAGTAAACTAGAGTCTACAGAGAGACCTTCAGAGGTTTTTTCAAAGGGATGAAGGACTATGCAAAGCAGAACATCTCTCAGTCTTTGAATGGGCAACAAGAATCAAGGAAATTACGCAAAACTGTATCCACATGTCATAACTTGTGAGTTTTAACTTTTCACTAGAAGCGTTTCTTCCGAGAGATGGTGGTTTGCTGATAGAAGGGGTTTTCTCCATAACTTCAGTGAAAACATCAAATAACTCAACAAAACATCTGCATCAGGGTACCTATGAAACTAAGTATCTATTTGCTGAACTTCCATGGAAAGATAAGCTTTTGTCAACATGCTGAAGTTTTAATAATTTTTATTCCTCCATCTACATTTTGTCATCTTCTTAACTACCTTAATTTGTTATGCTTCAGAGAACTACCACTCTTCTCTTGAATATTTATACTCAGAAGGAGAAATGTTTTAACTTAAATCCTAAGTCTTATATAGACTATTACCTTCTTACCAAATTCTTACTGGATTGCTACATTCCCTGTAAGTAAGAACTTCATAAATCCCATACATTCCAAGGATATAGCAACAAAGCAAAAAGGAAAAGCGGAAATAGGAAAAATTTAACATCAAGAACTACCAAACCTGTTCTCAAAAGTTAGAAAGCAGAAAAGAACTGAAAATAGCATTGTAAAATATAAGAGGTGCTTCCATTAGAAAGAGACTATCCTACTTTTCATCATCTACATGGGATTCAATAAATCACAATAGTCTTAAGTTGCAACAAGATTATTGCAGTTATACTGCAAGGGCAGGCGGAAGAAATTATTGAAGGCAAAGAACACTGAACTGAAATGTATAACACAGGAAGTTTTTTTGAATCTTTTAAAATGGATAGTTTTGAGAACAGATTAAACAAGCATTTGTAGCTATGGCTCACCAATAATCAGTGCTGCTTTGGAATCATGGTCTACCTGGCTTACTTCAGTACAGGAAAATTTATTAACAAAACCTTATAGTACAGATCTCAGAAGTTCTAACAAAGACCAGCTCCAATCTAGTATGATGCTGGGTCTTGATGCCATTATTGAGGACAAAGATTAGAACATTTATGCTCGTTGATTAGATTTACCCTAAACAGCAAGGGTGCCTTCTTCTAAATATGTTTTACGCACATTTTAACTGGATAGGTACACATACTGTTTTATTTGAAAGCAAGACAATTTGCCTAACTCCATGTAGTTTAGCTTAAAAAAAAAAAAATTTTATA